>JAABNX020000130.1:30633947-30644027 GCA_015163995.2 Mormyrus lacerda
GGAAGTCAATGAACAGCCCGCGCACTGCAGCCGGAGGCATCACACGCGGGGGGGGGGCCTTATTTGCGGGGGGTGCCTTATTCTGACCAATTTTAAAAAAATGGGGGGTGCCCTAATTGTTGGGGATGTCCTATAATCGGGGAAACACGGTACCACCACACCGAGACAGCAGTCGACTTACTTCCTCACAGTAGCCGGTCTCCTCACCATTCCTGATACATACATTGTATGGACAAAAGCATTCGGACACACCTCTTCATAAAATTCAGGTGTTTCATTCAGACCTATTGGCACAGGTGTATATAATCAAGCACCCAACCATGCAGTGAGGTTCACAAACGAAAGGGTCATTCTGAAGAACTCAGTGAATTCAAGGATACCACCTTTGCAAATCAGTTCATGATTTTTTTTTTCCGGATAGGTATTTCACAGTCAACTATAATACTATTATTGCAAAGAAGAAGCATTTCGGAATAACATAAACTCAGCCGCAGTGCTACAGAGCAGGGGGGGTCGCCAAGAGCTGAGGCACATAGTGTGTAAAAGTCACCAATGTTCTGTTGACTCAATAACTGCAGTTCCAAAATTCCTCTGGCATTAACACCAGTACAAAAACTGCACCAGGAGCTTCATGGAATAGCCTTCCATGACCGAGCAGCTGTATGGAAGCCTCACATTACCAAGCGTAAGTTTGGGTGGAGTGTTGTTGGATTTAGAATGGGATGTCTAACACAGCAATGAGCACTGGATGGCATTGCCCTTGTAAAATCTTTAAATTCATATTTTGAGACATCCATACTAGGAATAGTATCATATAAATAATAATATAAATTTAACTTGGTGTACAAAACTCTACACATGTAGGTGATGTAAAGTTACTGGTGTAAAATGCAAGTATTTTGAAGCAGGTAAAAGGCGCTACAAAAAGGTATGGTGAAAGACTGGTTCTTGAAGACAGATAATTCATGACAAAATTATTCCCAGACTTCTACTCAATGCATTTAACTGGGGAATTTCCGGCTGCTTTGTATCAGGAAGGACGGACTCCGCATACACATGCTGGCTTGCACATCCAGTTTTAGATATGAAAACACCTTTTACCTGAATGACTGCATTTCACTCACCTGAGGACTCTGCTTAGCAGCAGTACAGATAGTGAAAGAAACTGCTTTCGGGAGCCTCCAAAAAGGAATAACTTGTTTAAACATATCTAGTCTTTGTAGAAGTAGTTAAAAAAAGGTCACAGCAGTACTTGGGAAAAATGGCTGAATGCTGCCTGTCAGCGGAAGACAGGGAATGTGAGCGCATTAGTAAAGAGATTGAGAGACAGCTCCGGCGCGACAAGCAAAACTCCAGACGAGAAATTAAACTCCTCTTATTGGGTAAGTCCACTGTCAAAAAAGAGAATTTGGCGCATTAAAGAAATATGTAAATGCAAACAATGTGTCAGTAATTAAAATGTAAGTCTTTTGACGTTGCTGTTTGTAGGTATATAACTATAGTTCATAAATAACTATATGACTAACGACGATATGTAAAAGTGAGAAAGATTTTAATTGTTACACTGAATTACACTAAATATATACTTTTATTCATACTTGTGCTTATTTAGACTCGCACAGACACGTGTTACATTAGCGAATAAACTTGCTATTTTGGTTAAGAACGTTATTTCATTTACTTATTTTGGCAAAGCTTGGTTCTTGATTGTTTGGTGTTGCATGAGTTATGCAAATTAATGCAAATAAGTAAGCAGTGAGTCAAAATTTTGCATTTTAAGCAGGTACAAAAGATATCTTTACCTATGTTTGGTCAGGGACTGGAGAGAGCGGAAAGAGCACATTCATTAAGCAGATGAGGATCATTCATGGTGCAGGATACTCAGAGGATGACCGGAGAGACTTCACCAGGCTGATCTATCAGAACATCTTCATCGCTATACAGGCCATGATCCAGGCCATGAAGACACTGGGCATCTCCTTTGTGGACCATCAGAATATTGTAATCTTTCACCCCTGCGAGTGTTTCATTAATATAGCTCATACATATAGCCATGAGAAACTCAAAACGTCAGATTTGTAATGAGGGTTCCCTGTTTAATCTCCAAGTGGTGTAACTTGTCAGGCAGGTTTTAGAGTGCATGTGCAAGATGACATGGTCACATGGTAGAGAGGGTTTTGGGAGAAAAGGCACATGCAAGCATAGCTGATGAGTATTAGTCAGCATTTACAAGATTTGTAAAAGTCATGGTTTGGTCCTTAACAAAAAAAGGCGACATATGCCTGTAAGTAAATTTGCGCTTTATTTTTTTTTCATTTATTTAATATTTGTTCTTTAGTATGTATTACTACTTTATTCCTTGCATATGTATTTTTTGCCAGAAGGTGTCTTGAATGGAAATTGACAAAATTTGAATATAATACCAATTTATACAAATTTCAGCTACATATAAGTTTGTGGAACGGATTGCTAACATCAGCAGAGAACTGCTTGTCCTGTAATTATACATCAGTTGCTGCATTAAGTTGCACTGTGGATGTAGACATGGCTTCTCCTTACCATGGTAACCTTTCTGTTGTCGCACTTGGCTGATAAAGCGGCGCCACATGACACAGGTAGCACAGGTATGCTGAGTTGGTAAGATGTTCAGCATTAGCAGGGAGGCTTTTCTGATTTTAGCAAAATGCAGATATGGTGGAGCAGGTGGACGTGGACCTGGTGACCACCTTAGACCAGAGACACGCCAAAGCCATCAGCCAACTGTGGAGGGACCAAGGCCTTCAGGAATGCTATAAGCGCAGACGTGAATATCAACTGTCTGATTCTGCAAAATAGTAAGTTGTTCTGTATGTTGTGTCTCTATGTATAAATAAGTAGAACTTTTTTAAACACATTGGAATTATTTTAACACCAGTGGGCTTTTTCTGACGGCACTACCTTCAGGCTTTACAGCCATGACAATGTTTATGTTACATCATTTACTTTCAGCTACCTGGACTCCATGGATCGGATCTCCACACCTACATATGTGCCAACTGAACAAGATGTCTTACGAGTTAGGGCACCCACGACAGGAATTATAGAGTACCCCTTTCTCCTAGAAAATATGATCTTCAGGTGCGTCTCTGGCAAGGAATGGAATCAGATCCATGGTGAAATTGGTATCAGGAGTTAGAGGTGATTCATGAGTGTGGTTAGGGAGAGTAACAGAAGTAGAGATGCTAATGTACAGACAGGAGTTAAGGGCTTCTTGGTGTCATATGATTCTTTCAGGATGGTCGATGTAGGAGGTCAGAGATCAGAAAGGAGGAAATGGATTCACTGCTTTGAGAAGGTCACATCCATCATCTTTCTTGCCGCACTTAATGAATATGACCAAGTCTTATATGAATCTCGCAATGAGGTAAGTAAATTCAAGCAGATCATTAAAAGCAAAACTGATATGGAATATTTGTAAACGCATCAATATAACCCAGAAGCATGATAATAATGTTTAACCCAAAGTTTGCTTTTTCCATTTGAGAAATAAAGACATTTCTTTTTCACTGATTTATAGACATGTTATTTATAACTGATTGGTGTCAAAAGTTTGATCACAGTCTCCTGTGAAATTTGATATCTGTCTGCTAATGATGTAACTGACCATGGTTGTTTCTTGGGATTTACATGGTTGGTAATGGTGTTTTTCCAGAATCGCATGGAGGAAAGCAAGGCTTTGTTCAAGACCATCATTAGCAGCGCCTGGTTTGAGGATTCTTCCGTTATTCTCTTCCTTAATAAAAAAGACATTTTAGAGGAGAAGATTGCATATTCCCACTTAGGTGACTATTTCCCTGACTTCAAGGGTAAGTTACTGTCCTCCCTTGTTTCTGTTTGTGTGCTTTGGCTGCGTTGCACTTTTCCAGTGTTTCGTTTCCAAGCTGACAGCAAAATGTTATGGGTTTGTGATGTGAAGCACACTTACTATAAAGGCAAAAATTAAATATTTTACAAGGAAATGCAAAAACAGTTATGCTGAATTTTTTTTTTCCTAATGTATCACCTGGTTTCATTGTTGTTCTGTTGTTCACCACACATCATTATTTACAGAAATCTGAATTATTTACATTTTTAAATACTTCATAAATAATCTGTGGATAATTCTCCTGGCTTTCAGGAGCGTTCACAGCCACACCGTACCCATTCAGTTGTGATCATGGTGTTCTTCATGTGATGATTATTTTACCTTACACAGTGGATAATAAGGGATTTTCCAAGTACTGTAGTTTCTCCTGGTTGATAATGATGACTGTAGGGTTTAGTGGCCCAGAGCGGTAATGGTTTGTCGTGCTTTCAGGTCCAAATGATGCAGAATCAGCCAAACAATTCATTCTGAAAATGTTCGTGGAGCAAAATCCAGACAAGAAGAAAACCATCTATGCCCACTTCACTTGTGCCACAGACACACAGAACATCCGCTTTGTCTTTGAAGCAGTCAAGGACACTGTCCTCAAACACAACCTTATGGTATTCAACATAATGTAAGCCTCCATTGTGCTGGGCAGACACCAGCAGTGATAAATGAAGGTAACTTCAATGAGAAACATTAACACCTAATGTTCATGTTTTCCTGCTGGTGAAATGTGATGTTTACCACCTTTTAAAATGATCCATGCTTTATATTGTATATGTTTTATTTTATAAACAAATCTGAGGACTTGTTGTTAACATGAAGAGAATGATTATGAAAATCGGATGCCATATACTGTAACTCAGTCTTTTTTGTATCAATGTTAATTTAAACAAATGTTTAAGGTTCTTTGCAGATCTATTGAAACATTAAGTTTAAAGGTGTTTAAATAGATGTAAGATATATACAGTGGCAGATTAACGAGTTGAAGGCCCCTCTACTGCCCCCATTCTCCAAAACGAAACAACAATTAACTATAAAACTATTAAATATTAGTAATTATAAAATAATCTTACAGTCAAAGAGAATGTGAAAGAGTGGAGCAGAGATCCCATCTAGTAAAACCATAAAACATTAGTTACACTCTGATCCAGTGCTTGTCAACTGCATCCACAATGCACTCTCAAGACACATTTACCATGTATGGCGTAGACCATAAATAACAAAGAGGGTTGTGTAGCTCAGTGGTTTTGATGATTGAAAGGTTGCCAATTTGATTTCTGCCCTTGGTAGAATAGTCATATGTGTCATCTTCTATGTGTGTGTCGTGAGCAAGAGCAAGATATGCTTAAAATACAACATTCAAGTGTACCTGCATAAATGGTCTATAGACCTGTGTGATTCAAGTGCATGCTGAACAAAATCATCATCACTCACTTTTTAGAAAAGGCCCAGACCTCCCCATCACTTAAAGCAGTGTTTCCCAGTCCGGTCCTTGGGGTCCCTACAGTCTGCCCATGTTTTTGCTCCCTCTGTGTTCCCTATCAGACAGTCCATGTTTTTGCTCCCTCTGTGTTCCCTATTTGACAGCCCATGTTTTTGCTCCCTCTGTGTTCCCTATCAGACAGTCCATGTTTTTGCTAGGGGCTAGGAGGGAGCAAAAACATGGAATCTCTATGGATCCCAGAGAAACAGACTGGGAAACATCGAATCAAACTGTTATTGTTGAACTGGAGGAGATTTGAGTTGCATGTTATGTGTCCAATTGCAAATGGATTAAGAACTGGACTGTCTGTTCAAATTATGCAATTACTGGCCGAGTATAAGCCCTTAAAGTTTGACTGTCTGTATTTTTGGTTCATATAGATTGTGTTCTGCTGTTTATTAAAATGTTTTTTATAACTTCTGTCAGGGAGCCTCCTTTGACTCTTCATTGTTATTCCTTTGGCCTTATTTTCACACCTCCCTAAAACAGTGTTTGTTCAGATAACAACTGGTTTTACATAAAAACAGAGAGCCGACAGCAGCACCCCGTGCATTTGCATGTCACGGCGAGGAGTGGCAGCATTGCAGACTGTCAGGGCAGGTACCACAATGCTTGGTGGAGCTCTGACAGAGCAGATTCTCCGGCTGTATGTTCTCTGCCTTTCCATACCTGCTTTCCAGCTCTGAGCCAAGCTCATGGTGGCCCCCAGCATACTGGTCCACATGCTTGCCTGCCAGTGCTTGGAGCCAAAATTACAGAACAAGGAAGCCACGAATTTATGTCATTGCACTGCTGTTGTACAGCTAAGCAAATCCAGATTTTATTTTTGTTAGTGTGTTTTGCATGTTTTCAGCTTGATTCAGTTCATCATGCACTGGTCATTACACACCTGGTCTAGGTCAGAAGGCCATAACAGGTACGCAGGGGACTGCAGTGGTTTACAAGCAGGACAATGAATAATGTAGTCATGTACTTCACATGGATCTTTATTCAGGCCCTTTGATTTATGCACATAACAATGCCCCTTAAGGGACAATAATGAAACAAAGAAAAGAGGCTCAAACATACAAGGCCAAGCAATCATGGGACCCAGCAGGGAAAAAAAGAGGCAAATCACACAGGCTTACAGTACGTGTGTACAATTAACGTGCACATAAACTCGACATATTATGCTTTACACAACACATGCTTTACACAAAGCATGCAAGTATAGGATGTATGCTAAGGGCTTTGGTAAAGTAATGCTTGGATTAAAAAAAGACAACTTTTGTTCGTGCCAGTGAGATTTTTTTAAATTTCTTTACTATGAACCACTATTGTCTGTATTAGTAATAGTATTAATTTGATAGTATATTAAAATATAGCGTAAATATAGCATTTCCTGTTCTGTTACTAGAGGGAGAACTGAGGAGAGAGACAAGAGGAGAGCAAGGGGAGGAGCAAGATGAGAAGAGCAGAGGGCAGGAGAGTGGAGGAGAGAGAGGACAGGGGAGAAGGGAGCAGAACACTATTAACTTTAGTCAAAGGATCTCAGCACCCCCCCCCCCCACACACACACACACACATCTCACAACATCCTAGCAACATTCCTTTGAATTGTGAGGGACCCTGCATAAGGTTACAGGTGATCATGAAGACACACGGAGTTCCACACATATGCAGCCCAAAGAAAACAAAGACAGAGAAAAGAGAGGGACTGATTAAGAAAGCATGAGCCTGTGTGGGTGAGGGTTAGGGTCAGTGTAACCCTGAGAAAACAGCACTAAACAGCTCCACTATCACTGCAAGGTGTGCTGTGACTCATTAACTATAAAGGTGGGTGATCTTGTTACCTTTGCCTCCGCAGAGATGCCGTTGTGCCAGCCTCTACTAAAGACTGTGGATGCTTTCATTTTCTTGCTGTAGAAGGAATTATAGTAGCACTTCAGACATTAAAACAAGAGAATGGTCAGTAAATGCTGAACGTTTTCCCAGGATGTGAGTCAATGGTGTTTGAATTTTGAATATGCAATTAAAGAAGCTGCTGAAAATTGTAACTTTAGAAACGGAATCAATTTTTTAAGCCAGTGAAACCTAAGAAAGACCTGATCACTGATAAACGAGCACATTTTTTTTTGGTTGAAGTACCTTGTTTGTCAACCACAGGTTTGTCGTGTTGGATGGGTAACACTCAGATGCACAGCATGTTGTCTGTTTGTCTTTCTGTCTGTCTTTCATCCATGCCAACTTTTTTTTTTTTTACAGTATTTTACAGTTATCTACCAATTCTTTCCTTAAACAAAACTTAGACAAAGAAACGAACTTCATAAATTAGAAGATGAACTTGAAATCTAAAAAAATCTAATTCCATAAAGGCTGTAAATTACAATACAGTTACCCCTTAAATTTCACTGGTGTCATGAGCAAACAATTCGGAAATAATACTTGGGCCCATTATTAAAAATGCTAAATTTATGATACTGAGAGTTACTGTGAGAAAGGTGAGGTAGCTGGTGACACAGACAGCAAACAGCTGAGTGAGGCTGGATGTCAACGCAAAGATGAGTGGCAAACCCAAGCCAAGAGGCATAGATCCCACGGTTCTGATTTTTATAAAACCAAATTTAATATTAACATTTATATATTATATGATCTTATGATATCCAAATCATTTTTGGTATTTATATATTTTTGGCTTATGCGTTATGCAAACTCCACACCATCACAAAAGTGTGAGGCATCAGTGATAACCACTGCACCACCCTCTCTGTCCCATGTATATGTACATCTGAAATAACACTTAATGTGAAAATATTTCAGTTAATATCAATTGAAGAAATGTCCAAAATGATGTAACATCATCACTGAAAAATTTGGAGCGCCAAATTTCAATTCAGTTTTTATATCCTCCATCATTCAAAGAACTGGAGGCTTTTCTTCTTGAAGAATAGTTCAGTATCCACCTAAACACAGGTCAGGTTTGACAACATTCCAAGTAGGACTAAAGCTGCTCTGCAACCCAAGATCAACAGGTTAGCGTCATTAATTCCTGTGGGAATAGTAAGGAGCCTAAAACTCCAATAGTGCAATTACAAAATAAAAACAGTAGATGGCAGCAGGCAGAAAAACAAACATATTAGCCCTAGGGTGTCTTGTCAAAAAAAGGTTGGACACTGCTGCTGTAATCTCACTGTGCCCATTTTTAAGGCTTTCAGCATCCATACTACAAGGCAGAGGCACTGAAAGCCCCCACTGACACAGACACTGGAGCTGGCCATACCGGCGGTGCGGGAGCCAGTGATTGGAAGTCAAATCTGCTGAGAAGCAGATTCGGCCCATTATCCCTGTACCCAATCCTGTGCCAGTGTACAAATAAACAGAGAATAAACAGACAAGCAGATGTGCAATAATGCAGTGAAGATGAGACATATTTCTCTTCAGATAAATTGTAATATTGCTTAATGCACTACACATACCTTCATAATGCAGTGTAAAGCATCTTTAATTTTTATATTGACATTATAATGCATTATGAAGGTATGTACAGTGCATTATAGATGAGATTCATAGGGCATTGATAACACATAATAAACATAGCTATAATGTGGCTTTTTATAAATATAGACGCTCCTCTACTTATGAATGGCATATAACGAATTATGACGGTATCTATAATGCATCATGATGACGTCTTTTAAGTATTACAATCACATTTAAGTAAAATGTTTATTTTTAGCTTAAACATTGTTTCAGGCAGACAATACAATAAAGACATAGTTATTTTTTTAATGAAAAATTTATTAAATGGTTACCGAAGCACTTTATTCAAAAAGTAAATTAAGAGCATGGTTTAATCGTTTTAGCTCAGTTTCGTTTTATATACCTAAACCACTTAACAATTGTGTGCGGCACTGCATTATTAGTTCTTGAATACTAAACTGAAGTTCAATCATAATTTCAAAGACATATCCTCTTGGAATCTGAGAATATAGTCATGCATTGCTTAACGACAGGGAAACATCCTAAGAAATACATTTTTTGAGGATTTTGTTGTTGTGCAAACATCATGCAGGCCACTTAAACAAACCTAGATGGTGTAGCCTACTGTACACCTAGAGTAAAGCAAGCTTTTTTTGTGAATAGAAAGAGTACACTCTAAAATAATGATTAAAAGTACAATATAACAAATACATACACCAGTAACATGTTTCTTATCATTTTCAGGTATTATGTACTGTACATAATTGTATGAACAAAACTTTTATATGACTGGCAGTGCAGTAGGTTTGTTTACACCAGCATCACCAGAAACAAGTGAGTAATGCATTGCACTATGACATCATCGGAAGATAGGAATTTTTCAGCTCCATTCATCATATGGGACAACCGTAGTATATGCGGTCCATCTTTCACCAAAACATTGTTATGCGGCGCATGACTGTATTATAAGCACCTTTCTGGTAAAATAAATAAATTCATCAAACTCCCATTACCTTGTCCTAGATAAATGACAAGATGATGGCTGCATGGATGAATGGATAAATTCTTGTAAAGTGCTGAACAAAAATCTAAGAATGTAAAATGTCACTCTGAGTTGAGTAAATGGCAGCTCAATAAATATTCTGGGCCATAAGGTGAGAGAAGAGCGAGGTCAGGTTTAGGGACAAAGCTGCAGCCTTCTAGCTGGCGGAGAGGATGTACAGTGGGTCAGGTTTAGGGACAGAGC
>JAABNX020000130.1:30661821-30675200 GCA_015163995.2 Mormyrus lacerda
CCCCCCCCACACGACACCATGACATGTTACTAATTTTTGGGATAATGTGCCAGCAGATCTTGTCATGGACCCCAAGAGGTTTATTTACTGTGTCTTTCGGAGATTTTTGGTTCTCCCTCCTCCTTTGCCTTCCCGCTTTCTTTCTTTTTGCGTAAATGATGGGATGATGGATTTCAATATGCGCTTGTCCAGATCCTTGGGGTTCTGTTGTGAAAGATACTATTTAATTGAACTGAATAAACTGTTGACATTAATTGCCAAATGTTTATTAAGGTGTCAATATAAAATGACTTTGCTCACAGTCCTAGCTTGGTGAATAACTTACTTTCTTTAAAAAAAGATCCATCATGTCTTTATTGTCAGAAGGACTGACGTTTTCAGCAGTGCTTTATAGCACTGAATTCCTACCTGGTGTCAGAATTCGGGTGTCACACCCCCATCATCCATCGCAATAAACTATCGGTCCGCTTCTTGTCATATTATGTTTTATTTCAAAATTGCTGACTGTTATATGTATTTCCGACATGACTGTACCAAACAAGTTTTTAATAAACATAACAGAGTAACAGTACTGTAAGAGTAATACCTATAATCAGGGATTGACAACTAGTACGCAAGTACGCATTCACCTTTTAAAGCGATACGTGTGGCAATCGATTGTTGTAACGGTGTGCATTTGCGCCGATACGACAAGAAATTTCCATGCCTTTTAACCTCTATACAGCACATGAAGTACGAATTACCATAGGTTAAAGTTAAAAGGTTAAAATGCACGATAATTTTTTGTCATATTGACGCAAATGCGCATAAAATATATAGGTATTCACACTATTACAACAATCGATTGCCGCACGTGTCGCTTTTAATGGTGAATGCGTACAGTTATGTTAATCTCTGCCTATAATACAAATATTAAACAGTCCAACGTAAACGGTTCAAGAACCACACAACTGTTAACTTATGACTGACAAATTTTAGCTGCAAATGTTAGTGAACTCAAGGTATCAACCTGTACTCCATCTTGAAGATCCTGATAAATAGTTCACACATTGGTTTTGTTTTTGGGAAGGAAAAGGTATCCAACTCTTAAAAACAGCATTGACTAAGAATTTATTATACAAAAAGTACAGCATTTGATAAACATGTAAGGCACTGACAGCGATAGAGATCTCAACACAGCATGCTGCCCTGTGATTGGCATCAACCTCAGAAAACTATTTACTGTAGATTAAGCTCGTCGACCAGTACAACAGTGTTCTGGAGGCAGACTGATGCAGCAGATGGCCGATGTGGTGCAGCCATCTCAGCTGTCAGCACTGCGGTTTGATCCCCGACGGATCCGTCGGATGAAATCTTTTTCATTCCATTTGCTGGGTGGAAGCATGTGGGGCCCATTGTGGACACAGAGAATGGTCATGTGTTCTGCATAGTGCAGGTTCTGCAACAGCTGGAGAAACACAGACGGCTGTCAGGCACAGAGCGGGGCTTCCTGCTGAAGCTGGCGACACATACAGGCTGATGATATCCACACTGACCTTTGGTGTGATGAAGAAATACTGGGATGTGGTGCCTCTGCAGGCCGTCTGCACCACAATGTCAAAAACCCTCCTTTCATTGACGGGGTCCATGCCCTGCAAAGGAGACGGGAACTTCGGATTAAATGGCCACTGGACCCTGACAGGCGGCGAACTATTGAGGGGGGCGGGGGCGAGAGGCTAAGCGGTCTAAGTCTCTGTGCCTGTAATGGAAATCTTGGGTACGAGCCCCAGCTTCGGCAGAACAGTTACATGTCGGGGGCCCTTGAGCAAGACCCGTAAGCCCCAGCTCTAGGGGTGCTGCATGTTAGCTGACCCTGCGCTGTGACCCCCAAGCCACGGAGAGCAAGATGGGGGTTGGGAAAGAGAAGCATTCCAATGCACTTGTGCAAATGGCAAATAAAGAATGTCTGTTTTGGTTTTGTTTTTGAAGAAAGCCTTCATGCAGGTGTATACATACCTGCACTGGCGTTAGGAGGGAGTCTTTGGCCATAGCAGGGAGTTGACTGATGTATGTGGGAGCTGGGAATGAGCCCTCAGCACAGAGCTCATGCATGTGTGTGGTAGGGATTTAAAGATCTCCAGCTGTGTTACCTGGTTTATCTCGTCCACCACTCGAAAAGGGCAGCGGTTGAGCTCCTGCAGTGCCATAAGGTACAGCATGGTGGCGACGCTGCGCTCGCCACCGCTCTGGTGGTGCGCTGTCAGTTCATGAAGCTGCGTGCTGCTGCGGAACTTCACTCTGATACGGATCCCATATTTATCATATTCCTCCTGCGAGGAACAGAAAAAGTCTTGTCAATCCTTGTCCCTCCTGCAGGGGGAGCACTTCATCCTGCAGTCCAGTGAGAGAAAGCCAAACGTCTCACCTCGTTCTCACAGTGCAGATCCACCTCACCAGCACACTGCATGGAGCGGAAGAAATGTCCGAACCTCTCATTGATCTGCTCTACTAGCTGCTTCAGGGGGTCCAGCCAGCGCTCTTTGGCCTGCAACACACACACAAGCCAGTGTCACACACACACACAAGCCAGTGTCACACACACACACACACACACACAGACAGACACACACACACAAGCCAGTGTCACACACATGCACATACACACACATGCATGCACGTACAAATGCATACTCACACAGAATCAGGTGTCCAGTCTACATTCTTGGACCCCCCCCCCCCCCAAACACACAGTCTTGAACTGTTTTGTCCTGTATTGTACAGCTGTTGGTTCTACTGTCCCCTATGCACCCGTCCCCTCCCCTGCAACTGTGGCACAAAAATTCTTTAGAACACATGACAATAAACCTTGAAACTTGTCACACGCACACACACACCCTTCAGGGGTTTCTGCTCTCCTTCTCACATGTGCTCAGAAGATCATGACTGCGGGTGATGGGTGTATGCTGGAGGCCAATAGGACATACAGGAGTGCAGTGAGAGACAGGCCGAGGACAGCACCTGTGAAATGCTGTGCCGGTAGTTGTCCAGGGTCCCATTCTCCATCTCCAGCTCCCTCTTCAGGTGCTCAATTTCCTGTGTCCGTCTTGTATACTCCTCCACCACCTGATGGGAGGGGGACACGTTCTTGCCTTTCTTCCCACACTGACCCCCCCCCCCATACCAACCCCCCCACCCCTTACAGTGGCCTCACCGTGGCGCTCAGGCCCGTGAAGCAGTCAGCTCGCGAGCGTTCTTCATTCAGCAAGGCATCAATGTCATCCAGGGCGTTTGGGAGCAGGCTAAAGGCCTTCAAAGGGAGAATCAGGACTGAGCGCAGCACTATACCTTCACCTACTGGTAGCTATAGGTACTACACTTTTATAAATGCTGCTTCTGTCTTGATGAACCAAAGCGGGTATTACAGTGTAACACTAATTGTGCAAGAAAAGTCCAAATATTACAGGACCATGATTTCCTTGTGTCCAGTCCGCAATGGCTCAGGCCCACATCTGTGTGCTTACCCTCTGAAGGTCTTCTGGGACTGCTTCCTCCTTCAGGTCAACATTGCACACCTCCGATGCTTTCCTCATCAACTTCTGACATGTCTCCCACAGCGACGTCTTCCTCTGCTCCAGCTGTGCACATGTTTGCTGCAACCGGCAGTTGGCTCAGGGTCAGAGGTCAGCTGCCCAGGGAAGTGAAGCAGTAAGTGGCGACGAGGGCTCACCTCCAGCGCCTGCAGACGGGCCGAGCTCTCCCTGCACTCAGCCTCCAGCCGGGCCTTCTCGGCAGCCAGCTCCACGCTCTCCAGTGCCAGGTACACTTTCTCAATGTGCAGCTTGGCTCGTACCTCAAAGACACACGCATTGCAGGTCGCTGTAGCGTACACCTCAGCACTAGCTAACTTGGGCCATGTGTTAACGCAAGCTCACAGAGGCGCACTAGCTCAGGAACGCTCACAGAGGCGCACTAGCTGAGGAATGCTTACAGAGGCGCACTAGCTGAGCAATGCTCACAGAGGCACGCGCTAGCTCAGGAACGCTCACAGAGGCACGCGCTAGCTCAGGAACGCTCACAGAGGCACGCTAGCTCAGACGTGCTAGCTCAGGAACGCTCACAGAGGCACGCTAGCTCAGGAACGCTCACAGAGGCGCGCTAGCTCAGGAACGTTCACAGAGGCGCGCTAGCTCAGACGTGCTAGCTCGGGTACACTCACAGAGACATGCTGGCCCAGGCTCCCGTACTAAAGTGGGATTACAGAGGTGCACTAACGCAGGCATGCTCGCACTTAACCTTACCTGCATGTGGTGAACAAACTCTGTGACTAAAGCCACCTTCTGTGAGTTGACAGCTCTGGTTTTGGAAAGGGCTTCCTGTTCAGCCTGCTGCAAGTCGATACCACTCTCCTCCATCTGTCTGAGACTATAAGAGAGGTTGGGTACAGTGTGTGTATGCAGACTGTGTTGTTAATTGTAATTTGTAATGTGTGTACAGTACGTGTACCTGTCCTGCTTGGTCCTGATCTTCTGCTCCAGCTGTCTCTTCTTGACCTTGAGCTCCGACAGCACTTTCTTCTTGTGGAGCAGCTCGTTTTCATGCCGATCCAGCTGGCTTTGCTGCTCCTGAAGGGCCTTCAACTGACTGTCAATGGCTATCACCCTCTGCTCAAAACCCTGAGGACAGGCCAGGAGGGTAGAGGATCAGAGCTGGCCTTTGTGGGGGATGCAGATGGACAGGAGGTTACCCTCTGTGTGTCCCTCACCTTCAACTGCTCCTCCAGATGTTTCCTCTCGTCCATATCTACTGTCGTGGTGAGGAACTGGGAAGGACGAAGCACTGAGTTGCTGGAGATGGTCTTGCCAGAGTAGGAGGACTTCTTCACATGATACTTCTCTGCTGCAGTGTAGATGATCCTCAGTGAGGTCTCCCGAATAACCTAGCAGAAGACATACAGCAGATGTCACTCATAGGTCGACGGGCTAGCCCACAGGAGGTCTATAGCCATAGGGCCATAGGGTTGGGAGGCGTACCTCTTCAATCATATTCTTGGTCTGTTCTGTTCCCACGGGGACCTCGTGAACCTTGTACTGGTTGCACAGATAGCTCATGACTTCCTCTGGGGCATCAAATAGCTCACGCAGGTAGGAGAAAAACCCAAAGCCTCTAGACATGGAACAGAGCCTTAGTGCAGAACATGCATGAATGCATATGAAGAAAGCTCAAAGAGACAGGCAGATTGACCACCAGATGACAGAGAGCAACCCCCAGCCCCCAAAGGCCCGTATAAAGTCACCCAAACCCAAAAATCTCACAGTGGGCATGAGCTCACCTTAAGGCCTCAATGGGCCGTGCTGGCGGCTGGTTTGCCAAGGACACCCGCGGGGCAATTACAGCATTCACACGCCATTTCTGCTGGTCACGCACCTGAAATTGCACCATGCCATTTACTCGACTCGATATGTATTCTAGGCCTCATGTTATCAGTCCAACGTCCATCGTCCACCCCACAGTTCAGGTGTATTACTTCCATGTGAAATACCATCATATGCACAGTGTTGGGGAAGTTGAGTATTCTGGGACTGAGACTCTTTATACTCAACTGGTTGGTTGAAACCAAACCTTGGTCTGGATTTGTACTTTCGGAACCTGAACGTTCCACCTCTGTCTGTAATGGATAACTTGCAGATACGTGAAATGAGCCAAACCATTATGATAGGATATGAATTACATTGGCGGTTGCATAGCTGCGGCTCAGACTCCCACAGATGCTCGACATGGACCTGGGAATCCACATGATGCAATGGGATTCACCGAATCACTGAATCATTCTTCCACAGCACCAGAATCCAGTTCCAATGCTTCTGACAGTGGGTAGGGATTAGGAAGTCCACTTTGACTGCGCAGCAGCTTAGCAGCCCCATGCGCAGCAGGACTAAATGTACTCCTGGGACCATCATTAAAATGACCTGCCATTTGTGTCACCGTAGCACTTCTATTGGTTTGTACTAGAAGGAAGCCTTCGTTCACACATCTCTGCATCTAGGAGTGTTGACTGCCCAACACCATGTTGGTGGATTGTGGTTTTTACCTACTCGGACCACTTCCAGGAAGTACTCACCATGGGTGACTATGAGCACTCCACAAGCCTTGCCGTTTTGGAGATGCTCCAAATTGACCCAGCTGTCTGACCATGATGATTTGACCCTTATGAAAATAACAAGGGTCTTCCTCCATGCCCTCTTTTTAACGAGATAATAATAATAATAATAATAATAATAATAATGATGATGATGGAACTTTATTGATCCCCGTGGGGAAATTATTTTTACGCCTCCCTCAACTTGCTCTTTTTGTAGTGCAAGTTGTCCACAAAGGGCAGCCACCTGTTGGGGCACCCAGGGAGCTGGGGGTTAAGGGTCTTGCTCAAGGACCCACAGACATGCTGAGGCTGGGTTTGAACCTGCGACTTGAGATAGTCAACATCATTTGCTTCATGTAGGGGTGGTTATAATGTTTTGGCTGAGTACATGTCTATTTATGCTGCTAAAAACTACTACTCACCTCTGTCATAAATTTTGCCATGTCTTCCTGCTTCTGGAAAACAAAGGCCCTCAGGTCATTGGTAGGAATGTGGCTCTCTATGTATTTGGCATGACGATGGTCACGGACATTAATCTGAAACAAAGACAATACACTTTTACAGACCTGAGACAGAATGAGATCCTGCCCCCAAAACTCAATCTGCACGCAGTTGTTGAGCTCCTTTAAGGTCTAGCGACCTCGTTGAGTTAGACGGGACTCTCACCACCAGCATCATGGGTTCATAAACTTTGCCCGTGAAGAGCTTCTGATTCTGCCGCAACCACTGGAGGGCGCTGTAGGTGTCACGAAATCTGCCTCTCAGCTTTTCCTCCTTCATATTCATCATGTCCTCCAGACTCTTCAGTTTATTCTTCACACCTTAAAAAAGAACTCTAACCGGTAAATAGTCCCCAGCCACAAATGCACTTAAACACTAGTGCATACTATACAGTGTCTGTTCAGGCTGCCTATACCAGTGTTCTGCTCAGGAAACACAAACAGAGTCTAACTGCATATATACTCTAGATGCGAATAACAACAGTCAGTCCTGATTAAGTAACTACAATGAGCAGGTCTGAACAGAATGGAGGAGTGCAGGATGCAAACTGATACAGTGTCAGCAAAAGGCAAAGCTCACGGTGCTCATCTCCCTGCACAATCCTCTTGTTGCGTTGCAGGTCCAGACACTCGCCCTCCACACGGGCCTTCTCCTCCTGCAGACTCCGCAGCTCAGCATTGATGCTGTTGATCTCCGGCTGAACATCCTCCTGACTAGCCAAGTTCTCCAGCTCAGCCTGCAGCCCCGTGATCATGCAGCGAGTGTGGCCAATGCGCTTCTGGCGGTCTGACTCCTCGGCCTGCTTCAGGCTCAGCGCCTGCTGGATGTCCTCCACCTGCATGCGAGGAGGAGGGACGCCCACTGTAACGCTGTGCCGCCATTACAGAGCTCGCTGGTACCACTGCTGCTTTCAGGAGGACTAACCTCCATGCGCTTATGATCCAAGGTGTCCTGTTTCTCTTTACACCTCCGTGCTGCTTCTTTGATGTTCACAGTCTGAAACATGGAGAGACATTTCAATTCAGCTGTTGAGCGGGACTTTGGGACGTGACCCCGTCCCCAGCCACGTCCCCAGCCACGTCCCCAACCATCAGCATCGCCCCTGACCTTGTCCTTCATCTTGTCCTCGATGGGCTTGAGCCGACCATTCAGGGCCTGGATGTGCCTCAGCGCAGGCAGGTGCTCCTCCTTCAGTGCCGTCAAGCTCCTCTTCACATCGGCCCGCTCCTGCTTCACCTCCTCTAGCTGCTTGCGGGTGGCCTCATACTCCTAAGAGGGAGACCAGTTTCACACACGCACACAGGCAGGCAGGCAGACACACACACCGCCGCTGTGCCGACATACCACCAGAGGCCGCTTGCGCTCCAGCATTTTGATCCTGTCCAGATGGCGCTCTCTCTCGTAGAAGCGCTCCACATCCTGCTTGTTGCGCTCATTGCGCTGCATCGCCTTCTCCAGGAAGCTGGCCTTCTCCTTGCATACGTTCTGCAACAGCCAGCATGACAACATCCAGAGACCATTCACAAGCAGACAGAGAGAGGGGAAAAGTAAGAAGACTAAGCAAACATTAGCAGCTTCTCCGAGACAACACAGGAGAACCACCATGAGCATTTTTCAATCCCTCCATTTAGAATAAGCACCAAAACCAGTTTACTAAAGCAAAGAGGTTATTCGGCTAAGCAGATGAATACTTAGCCACTGTGCTATACGGACTGATATATTTATGCTAATAAAATATTCTACCAAACAAGACAGACAAGGCAGAGAAAACTCCTTTCAATTCCTGATGAGCACCAAAACTAAAATCCCAGTGGACAGAGGAGCTGACACAAATCAATACTTAAACATTTACTTTAGACAATTAGATAATTTAGTAAAGCCTTTAATACTGTAAAAAGCTACCTCTAGTTGACTGAAGGATTAAC
This sequence comes from Mormyrus lacerda, assembly GCA_015163995.2. NCBI lineage: Eukaryota > Metazoa > Chordata > Actinopteri > Osteoglossiformes > Mormyridae > Mormyrus > Mormyrus lacerda. Next base: position 30,670,366 of record JAABNX020000130.1, read on the forward strand.
CATAAGAAAATGGCTCATAACCTCATGTACAAAAATAACCGCATTTCCAGACTCCATTCTTCTTCTAAATATATTCAGCACTTGGTGTTTGTCCCACTTTGGCTATACAACCAGTAACACCAATGACACTGGTTAGCTGGGAGACGGCTCACCTCCAGCTCCCTCTCCTTGGCGCGGAAGTTCTTTAGCTCACAGTGGAACTCGTACATCTCTGGTGGTCCCACAGACTTTTCTGTTGCTTCCAGAAGCTCAATCTTGCTCATTTTGGCAAACTCCCCAACTTTCTCCTACATGGGAGACAGACAGTATTAAATCCTGAATTATTTTTCTGAAACACCCAAGACATGTAATCAAAAATCCAGCATTATTTGAGACAAACTGAGGCTCAGCAGGCAAACAGTTTAACAGAAACTCACCTGAGGCAAGAACTGACACAGGTTCCCCACCTGGATCTGAAGGGCCTTCACCTCCTCTTCCACTGCCCTCTGATTGACTTGTCGTTTATTGATTGTCCACACAGACTGGTTGTTCTCTACAGAGATCTCTCTGCGGATCACCAGATTTTGCGGTGCACGGGATCTGAGGCCGTCGGGTTTTGCAGGGAGTTGAAGTAATGAAATATACATGAATCCCTAATGCACAGATCTATACATTCAACAGAAACATTTACATTTATTTACAGAAACTTGTATGGTCTAATGTGTATACTTACAGCATGATTTCCACAGAGCCGCTGGAACAGCCTCGCTTCACATAGAGGCCGACCTGTAATAGGAGCTGCCTCATTAGCCCATCAAGAAACGGAGTCCCATTACTGGACCATGCACAACACTCACACACCCCCTACTGGACATATTTAGTCATAGCAACAGAGAGACATTATTGTGCATATTCCATCTAACTCTCCTAAGAGGCACACAAATGTACAGGTGTTTCAGGGTTAACAGCTTGATCTGTCTCATGAATAAAGCAGCATCTGATCACACCTTATCTCCCCTGCCCAAGAGAGAGACCTTCCCTGCCAAACCCAGGCAGATGGCACAGACAATGCTGGACTTTCCAGTTCCGTTTGCACCCACTATCATGTTCAGGTTTGCTCCAGGAGTCACCTCACAATGGTCATATGTTCTGGAAGACACAGTTGTACAACTACATCAACATGGTGAACACAACCAGCTTAAACTGGGTCACATTCAAAATGACATTTTACTTTGCAATCAATAATGCACTTATTTCATAACCCTAACACTCAATTCATATGGTTCAATATAAGGAGTTGTTTTCCTTGCTTCTATTGTCTATTAAACAATTCACAATTGGCTGGCAGCGCAGAACGACTATCGGGAATTATTATCTGCCCATAAGGAATCTTTTGGGTTTTATAATAGGAAACAAACTGCTGTTGCACATAAACGGCACAACTTATTTTTTTATGAAAACATAATTAAAAGGCTGTAAAATTAAATCTCCATGGCCAAATTAGAATGATGGCAGCGAGCGATCTAGCAGCTGTTACAGATGCAGTTTAACTATTTACGTTTTCAGTTTTCACTTATAAGCTCAGAATACGAGGTGGTCAATAATAAAGATATAATGTAATAGCTATATACGTAAGTATAATTGACTATACAAACCAATACAGCCACGAAGTTATGATATATATGATACGTAGTAATGTAATGCGCTCCATTTACTAAAACCTTCTGAGGTGCTGTAGAAAGTTACGTGAAAGTGCTAAAAAATCTGCTTTAATAACACGGGGTAAAAACAGCATAGTAACGTCTTATAAATCCATATAATATATTGCGATACCACTTCGTTCTGTCAGCTAACCCGTTAGCACCCTGGAATTTAATCACACTGACAGGAAGTTAGTCATGGTGATGCGAAGTATGGATCCCTCCACGAACATGTTGTCGCCTCCACTGACACGTGAAGCATCCCGATAATCAGACGAGAAAGTTTGACTTAACGGGACCATGTTCACTGGAGCATTTCGCTTCCGCTTTCCCGGCGCCGCCATGTTTTCCAGCCCGAATCTCACTTCCGAGTAGGAAACACCTTATGCGTCACCGTCTTTCCCGCCCAGCGCGCTGACTGGTCGAGCTTCATATCGACAAATGGAGTCTTTGCTTCCCATAGCCTATTAAACAGCTGTTTTCTGTTTTTAAGTAACCGAATAGGAAACGCCTAACGTTGTGCAAAATTAGATTTACACAGAAAATTACAATTATACGGATCATGCTGAATTCAACTTATTTGTATACCATGCATTGCCAACATGCATAGTTGCTCCAAAGCCATTAGTAAGGAATCACAAAACAGTAACACTTAGTGGCATAACACAGCTTGAGGTAACAATACTGTATATGAATAGTAAGTAAAAGCCATAAGCCAGATCAGCAGAGCTGTCTAGGATAGGCTGCAGGTTCTGCTGAGCAGGATTAGTGTTTGGTATGGTACGTCATCATCCCTGCACACTGGTACTCTGTACTGGAAAAGTGTCAGGGAAGCTGGATGAATATATTAATACATATGAACCCATATCAAGTCCTGCAAAAACAAGACCATAACACTGCCCATCAGGATTCTGGAAATTTCTATAGGCTTTCTGCAAACTTTTATCATAAGATAAAAATCAGACGAACAGCTGATATTAAACCATAAAATGACTTCACACAGCTTACAGTACGCAGGATCGAAATTTCCACTTTTCGTCTGGCAGCCAGTTTCAACCAATTGCGAAAGATTGGGATCAACTCTTTTTAGTAGAAGATACGGTTTGTTTTACCAGCAGTGAATATTAGCCAAAGAATGTCACCAGGATACCAATGTCTCCTGTCATGGGGCACGATTTACAGTTACACACCGGGGAAGCACCATTATTTCCTAGCATTTTGATGATACTATCAGTGATATTTATATTAAGTGCAGCCTTGAATAATTGAGCAAATTTACTTAGACAATGACTGCCCCCTGGTGGGCCACTTAGGAATTGCCTGCATACATCCAGAAAAAGCTGGGCTCTTTGATTCTGGACCTCGATTCCAAATCTAGGTCTTGTTTTCAGTTCTCCCAGGTAGATTACCAAATCTGATTGACCACGGAGGCCTCACATCTGTTTCAAGGGCAAAGGGAGGCTGGAAAAACAGTCGGGCATGTACCCTGAAGACCGTCATTTGAATAGTCCTGAGCTAAAGTAACGACCTCTGACTGCAACCCCGCTCTACACTGCTGGAGATTAACGATTCATAAGGATGCATCTGCAAAGCATACTTTATGTCTGCATGACAGTGCTGCTAATTGAAAATATTAATCTTGTAACTGCATAGGGTGACAAGAGAATTTTTATTAGGAACCACCCCTGGAATCAAGAACATTTAGTTAAAGTTGACAGTAGATATTAGTGGTGGATAATATTCTACAAATGTAAAATTGTCAATTGTTCATGCACAGTAGCTGCATCACATTTACATCATCATTCCTCATGACGGCTCAACAGAAAACCCCCCCAAAACACTTCAGATACGAAGCTGAGGGCAGAAAGGCACTTTGACAAGAACATCAGGGAGTAATAACAAAATGTTAAAAATTCAAATGAAATTGTATTTGACATATAACATGTATGTAAAATGTGGCTCATCAGCTTTATTTAATGCATAACACATAATGACTGATACATACAAGTCTGATTATAATAATTTCTTACGTAACAAACAAAGTGGGACTTATTCCTAAAGCCCACAGGTGTTTCCCGAAGAGTTCTTAACGCTATGTCGTTCATAAGTTCCATCTTTTAACACAGAACTTACGAACGATGTAGCATTAAGAAGGCTTCAGGAAACTCACCCCAGATCTCTTCTCCCGGGGTGGAGGAAGTGGTGTCCGCTGGCCATGACCTGCTAATATTGGCTGCAGCTTCCGCCTACAGCTCCGTGTCCTTGTACTTTTGTGGGTTGTAATAGCCCTTCCTCGTTTTCTCAGCCAGCTGCCGCCGGTACTCATCCTCATCCTCATCCTCACCGTGGTGGTATGATCGGCTGTCGGGCTGTATTGGCTTAGAGTGTGGCGCCTGGATGTCCAGGTTCGAGCTGGAGCTGTTGGTAAAATGCTGGCTGTTACAGGATAGACATGGTGGGTACAGGGGCAGACTTAATGGAGGATGAATTACAAGGCAGCAAAGCAGGAGATGAGAAATAGTGTCAGCGGTGGGAAAAAGCAAGTCATGATGTCACCAGGAAAGTCTTCTCTTACCCTATTGGCTGAGGTCTGCTGTGGTCTGGCTTTGGGGCTTTAATTGGGACTGCATAAATATCTGGATGCTTCTGGGCTATTTCTATCTGCAAACAGGAAGTTTGTATGTTTGTATGTTAAAATCGCAAATAGTTAGATAAGAGCAATTGCAAACATAGTTAAAAAACAGGCAGAACACAGGAATATACCAATACCACAATGAAAAGGACAGTCAATACAGCAGTACAAATAGCAGAGAGAGGCCCGGTGCTCAGTGAGTAATTGTGATAAGAGCAAAATTAGTGAAGAGGACGGTGCTCAGTGAGTAACTGTGTATAGAGAAAGGTAGTGAAGAGGGCCGTGCTCAGTGATTAACTGTGATAAGACAGCAAAGTCAGCGAAGAGGGCGGTGCTCAGTGAGTAACTGTGATGAGACAGCAAAGTCAGTGAAGAGGGCGGTGCTCAGTCAGTAACTATGATAAGACAGGAAAGTCAGTGAAGAGGGCGGTGCTCAGTGAGTAACTTTGTACAGAGAACGGTAGTGAAGAGGGCGGTGCTCAGTGAGTAACTCTGATAACACAGCAAAATCAGTGAAGAGAGCA
>JAABNX020000130.1:30680712-30693193 GCA_015163995.2 Mormyrus lacerda
CGAGCACAGGTGCCCCCAGGGCTGTGTGCTCACCTCAGACCGAGCACAGGTGCCCCCCAGGGCTGTGTGCTCACCTCAGACCGAGCACAGGTGCCCCCCAGGGCTGTGTGCTCCGCTCACTGCTGTTTTCTCTGCTGACTGTGCCGCCCAGCACAGCTCAAACCACATCGTCAAATTCACAGATGACACAACAGTGGTAGGACTAATCAGTGACAACGATGAGACTGCACACGGAGATGCAACATCTAGCGGACCCTTGTCAGGACAACAACCTCTCTCTCAAAGTCGAGAAGAGGAAACAGGTGGTTGCTGACTTCAGGGAAAACTCTACTGCTCTCTTCCTTGAACATCAACAGCTCCACTGTTTATACAATCAGCAGTGTGAAGTTCCTGGGAGCGCACACGGAAGACAAGCTCTCCCGGACCCTGCAGAGCACCTCCTTCACCAAGGACGTCCAGCAGCATCTCCGCTTCCTACGGAGGGCGAAAAAGGCCAGACCCCCCCCCCCCACCTCCACCACGTTCTACTGAGGGACCATGGAGAACGTCCTCAGCTGCTGCATCACCGCCTGCTGATGGTGCTCATCATCCATTTGACCCACTGCCATCCACTGTCATCACTTCACTACTTACCACAAACACTGCCCATCGTTTGTACTTTACTTTGGAATTACCCATTTTACTGATCTGACATAAATCATTGTTTTCCATTGTTACTCTGCTGTCACTGTTTAAAGGGATGTTAACAAAATTTCATTGTACTACAGCATAAAGACGATAAAGCTATATTATCTGGTTCAGGGACTATGACTACACTGACTGGTACCAGAGAGTGAGGACAGCAGAGAGGGTCATCAGGACTCCTCTCCCACCCATCACCCAACTGTACAGGACACATTATAATAACAATAATAATAAATAATAATAATATATACTTTTATTAATCCCTGTGAGGAAATTGTCTTTTTTTACGCCTCCGTCAAGTTGTCCGCGAAGGACTGCCACCTGTTGGGGCGCCCAGGGAGGTGACCGTCGCAGCCCCACAAAGTGACTGTTACACCCATTGCATGGCTTCTGAAGCTCATGGCAGTTATGACTTGTTTGGAGTCTGTATGTGTTTCTCGAAATGCTTCCTTGACCCTATTTACAGTAAATGCAGAGGACAGTAAAAATCCCTGGATGCCCTGTCACAAATATCAAGGATACAGCAATTGCATCCCTGACAAACGAGATCAACGAATTTCGAGCCCAAGCTCCAGCAGAGGGTACCGTCGGGCTCCGAGTCGCTGTCGGCCAGGTGAGGGATGCGGAGCAGGAGCTGCCGGCGGTCCCTCTGAACCAGCAGCCGCAGCTGCCCGCGGGATCTCTCCACCAGCTTGCCAGCGTCACTCAGGGACAGGTTCTCTGTCACCGTGCCGTTAATCTGCCGGGAGAAGCAGGGGGTGGACCACACAAAAACCAAAGTCATCCAACGCTCAGTATCCACATATACATACTCAGCCCCCCCCCCCCAAAACCCCCGAAAGACTGAGACAGAAGCCGAAGGGGAGGAGTCATAGACAGCTGGTGGAGGTGGGGTGGGGCAGAGCCCACTATACAATTACAATGTAAGGAAGGGTGGGGGGGGGGCAGAGCCCACTGTAGAGACACACTGTACCGGTCAGTTTTGGTGGTTCAGAAAAGGTGTGGGGCAGTGCCCACTGTACAATTACAGTGTGCAGGTCAGTTTGGGGTGCCAAAAGCACAGCCAAAGGTACAGAAGAAGGTGTATATTAATTAAGTCATTAATTACCCTAAGAAGTGTGGACTTAGTACTATGAGCTGGGCAAATGCAACACTGAAATGGCTTTTAAAGATTATTAGTGGCAAGGTAGCAGTGCAGCTAGAAGGCAACAACATTTCCAAACTGTTTTGCAGTGTATGAACAACATTTTCAAAACGTTTTGCAGTGTATGGCCGATTACAGATTGTTCTATAGTTATTAGAATAAGAAGGGTCAAGACCAGTTTTGTTAGTACTGGAGTGACTGCTGCAGTTTTTAAATCAAATGGGGCAATACCTCAACGTTAATGTGTAACTTTATAAAAGGCTGTAAATTACCTATGTGTCCCATCAGAGCCGACACCCTGGATGTGATATGTGATATTGCCATACCTTTAAGATGATGTCACCTTCCTGCAGAGCACCATCCCTGCTGGCCAGACCAGTACTGGTCATCTCTTTGATGAAGATCTGACTCCCAAGCCGAAGCCCATACTCTATAAGTGAAGATGATTAAGGTTAGACTGATTTTTCTTAAGATAACCAGCTTCTGGCTCATGATTTGCTCTCAAGGACAAAGAGATAAAGGTCAAACAATAGAGGTCACAGCTTGACCTCATTCAAAGGTCCAACAGCAGGTTCCCACCCAGCACATGCAGCCTGCGTACCTTCATTTGGTCGATTCTTCAGCAGGACGACATTTAATGGTTTCTCCAGTGGCTCCTGGACGCGGCTGTGGCTCGGGGAGGGCGAGCGGGCCTGCAGCTGGTCTCTGCTTCTGCTCCTCACCAGTCGTTCTTCTGGACGGGGGGAGGGCGAGCGGGCCTGCAGCTGGTCTCTGCTTCTGCTCCTCACCAGTCGTTCTTCTGGACGGGGGGAGGGCGAGCGGGCCTGCAGCTGGTCTCTGCTTCTGCTCCTCACCAGTCGTTCTTCTGGGCGGGGCTCATAAGATTTGCGGTCGAGCTCTCGATCGTAGCTGGGGTCACGGCTACGAGCCGGGCTGTGACCGCGTTCGAGGGCCCGGCCCCTGCTGTGGTCTCTCCGATAAGGCCCCTCGGGGCTGGCTTCTCTGTCTAAAGAGCGCCCCCTGCTTCTGTCACGGTAGTACTGTCTTTCTGGACTCAGATCCCGCTCCAGACTCCTACCTCGACTGCGATCTCGACCGTAATCCCGGTCGCGGTCACGCCCTCGGCGCTCTGGGTATCTAGCCTGTTCCTTTTCTGGACTATGCTCATGAGGGTAGTCTGCAGTGCTGCTGTGAGCGCTGTACATGCTGTGGTCGTCATAATCATAGTCTCGGTCATGGTCATAGTCTTGATCATGGTCATAGTCGTCACGGTAGTCAGAGAGCCTCTCGTCGTGTGACTGGGAGCACTTCAGTGCGCTGGGTGCTGCCCTCCTGGGTCTCTTCACCATCTATATGGGTCAGAAAGGCTGGTGTTTAGGAATCAGTAGACACACAAGACGCAGGACCAACATGGCGGACATAGTTAAAAATAAACATAAACACAGACACAAATAAAAGATTGACAAATCACTGAAATGGGATTTTTTTTTAAAAACTCACAAATTTGGCCACTTTCCCACATTTTCGGAGTTGCTGCACAGCAAAGGAATGTGGCACATTCTCCATGGACAAGCCGTTAACCAGGATCACACGGTCATTCTCACTGCCAGGGTAACACAGTTACACTGATGAGCATCACACCAGTCTGGTGATACTATGATCTTAACACATCACAGTGAATCAGTGAGTTGGGTTATCATTGATTATTATGTCTGGGAGAGCAGATACAGCCAGGGGTTACATGCCAGGGGTTTTATTCATTTTTCATTTCATTCGCTTTAGCGGACACTTCTATCCAATGTGATGTACTGCTGAAAGAGAACAGTTAGCCAGTCCGTGGAGAAATTTCAGGTTAATGGCCTTGCTGAAGTGCTTAGTGGTGAAACGACAGCGTAACCCAAAAGAATGAATTACAACTTTTCAAAAAGAGGATGGTTTCAATCAATCGAGCTCTGGGTTATGGGCCCAACACGCTTCCGCTGCACAAGCGGCCAACTACCTTCAGGACGGCATTCTGAGGGGAGTTTAAAAGGGTCCCTCAAGCAAGAAAAGACAGTAAGGTGGAGGACCCTTTACAGGACTGGTGAATATTGAGTGACGGAGAGCATGTACATACAAAAGCAGTCCATCGGCTGGGCCTCCCTGCAGGACGTCAGACACGATGATAGACGTCTCCCCGGTGTCCACCTTGGGATTGTCCCGGCCCCCAGTGACGGCAATTCCGAAGCCCCTCTTAGAGTCCTTTAATGGTGGGCAGAGAATGAGAGATAGAGGGTGAGTCACATTTGGCAGAGGCATGAGATGCAGCGATTCACTGGATAAGTGTCAATATTCGGCATCTGATGCCGTGTTGCATACAAGATGCACTGGATTTGTGTTCCAACAAAAAAGGGGCATTATGTTCATCACTCACCCTGTGCAGGGTGACAGTGAACTGCTCCCACACAATCTCCTCCATCGCCGTAAGTCGAAAGGGGACAGATTTGTTCACTGCAGGGAGAAATTTCTCGTCAGGGACACACTGTATCTGCAGCTCATTCCAAGTAGGAGCTGTAACCTCCTCCACCAACTTCAAATATAAGTACTGCATGACAAAAAGTACAAAGCAGACACACAAACATATGCAAACACCCTACTCTCCCTGACGGACTTCAGCACAGCAGGGAAACGGGTGTGAGGGAGACCAGCCTGCAGATTTGGAAAGTTAAGGGCCAGAAAGTACAAATCAGTTGAGTACACAGTAACTGTGACTCTTTATACTCAGCTGGCTGGTTGAAACAAAACCTTGCTCTGGATTCGAACTACATTCTGAGAGCAGGGCTCCTTACAGCGGCTACTTTACTTTACAGCGGCTCACAAACACAGAAAGAGCAATAAGAGTGAATGAAACCCCACAGTCCTCAAGGACATGAAGCCCCCTTCCTGCTCCTTCACCCCCGTTAAGTGTCTTATTATTAGGATCCTTCAGAACACTGAAACTGGAAAAAGATCCCTGAAACCAAGCCTGGGGAACAGCGAGATGAGATACCCTGTGTCAGGCTTTCGGCCTACCCCAGAGGGGTCCGGCTCCTGAAGAAGACCCCTCTGGCTGTGTGTGTAACTGGATCCCACCACCTACACTGTGCAATACTGCACTGACCGAACAGCTTGCTAGTGCTGGATGTGTAGGCTGTTACACGGAGAAGCTGGAATGTGAGTGCAGACTGCAACGAGGGCCTGAATGACCACACACCCCCCACCTAGGTAGCAGAATCAGGATGCCTATGTCGCAGCCCGCAGTTTCAGCTGGATTGGGCAGGGCCTGGGAAGGGGAAGGGGGAGCTGCAAGCTACAGTAGAGCTTAACGGAGGGAGAGGTATAACTTAATGTCACTGTTAGGAGGCAAATCCTGTAATTGGCCAAGACTCCAGTAAGGAAGCTTCTGGTGGTTTGATTTAGCTCACGTTCTGTTGAAATGGAAGCCAGTGCACAAAGTGCTGAAATTACCAACAACGGCAGGCAGGTGATACTGTTTAAGGTCCCTGCTCTCCTAAGATGCTCAGATCACCACAGACATTCCCAACCTTTCCATACCGGCTGTGAGAAGAAACCATACCAGTGACTAAAGCAGCAGGTGTGGAAACTAACAGCCACAGTGATACTTCATTCATCCCTGTGAAGACGGATTTATTATCAGTTGGTGAATTAATGAACTGGGACCGGGTATGGGAGAATCAGAATCAGAAAACTTTATTAATCCCGAAGGAAATTGCTTATATTATGACTGCACAACACACAGAACAATACAATGAAGTACAAAGACTGGTGCAGCTAAATTAAACTAAGCACTCTAATAAAAATTCTATAAATAGAGTAGGATAAAGTACTGTGTCACCTCATACATGAGTGACTCTGTCAACAGTTGTTATAAATGTAACATGACTGTGTTGCACATTGTCGTGAATGATTCTATTGCACGCGTTAATAATTCAGTAGAGATTATTAAGCGCATTATTGCCAGGACGAGCGACGGAGGGAGGGGTTGTAGAGTCTGGTTGCTGTGGGGAAAAGGGAATTTCTGTGGCGTTCAGTCGAGCACCTTAACGCTGGTGAGCCTGAGACTCAAGGTGCTCTTCAGCTCAGTCACCACGCCGTGCAGTGGGTGGTCGGTATTCTAATACACGTATACATAGAATATACGTAACTTAAGAATCCGAATCATCAGTTGATTCACTATAAACTATACCAAAGATTTTGTTGGACTCCATCATGAAGGAGTGTGGGGGGGGGGGTTTAATGTCAAATGCCAATTGTGACCTGTGTTCGCAGGGGACTCTGAGCGTTTGGCAGTTCTGGAAGACGATAGTAAGTGTTTTATCTAAATTGATTGGGACAGTGATTCCTCTGCATCCCAGACTACGACTGTTGTTGGATGATGTGGGTGTAGTATTGACCAGAGCTAAACGCTGTCTGTTGTTGGCGGGCTTGACAGCAGCCAAGAAACTGATTGTTCAAAGATGGATGGATTACACCACACAATCTCTCTCTAACAATATAGTTACAGAATTTTCAGGATGTTCTCGTGATGGAAATGTCTACTGCCAGACTACATAGGGCTATGATTTCATCTACTGAGTACTGGGGAAAGGCAGCCGCTATGATCAAGTCATTGTATCTTCCATAAATATAGGAATTGGTCTTATCCCTCTGCTGATGTAACTCATTTTGTAGCCAATTTCTTGTGGGGAGGGTTGGTCTGAGAAACGGGGAATCAAAATGTATTAATAAAAATGTGTTTTAAAAAAAGATGCAATAAGAAAATGACTACTTCCATTTATCATCTCTTCACTTTATTAATTTTTATCATCTATGGTATTTATATTTACTGTGCTGTTTTCTATTCGTTTTGCTTTTTTTGCAGCATCTGAAGTTAATAACAGAATAATTTAATCTTGTACTGCACATATGACAATAAACTAATGGAACTGGATTTTGTTCAATTCCACACTTGCGAGGAATGTAGAACACATCACCGTGCACGTAATTCACATCCCAAGCTGCACTGCTCTAAGAACACACTACAGATCCTGTTCTCTGTTCACGTTCAACAACAGCATGCAGGGGGTCACACCACAAAGGTGTATGTACTCCTCTGGGCTGCAGTGATGGTTCTGGACCGCCACTGGCACCAAAGCAACCAGAAGATTCTCAAAGTAACTAGGTACACCCAGGAAGCACAGTCGATCGGAATTTCAGTGGATCTGGGATCTGTTACTCCTGCAAAATTTTATTTACCAGCAGCACGGAAATAATCCATGAGCGTAATAAGGTACTAAAAACAGGATTATTCCTGTCTGCTTGTTAAAAACACTGACAGAGATAATGAAGATGGAAGAAGTTTTGGGGAACATACGTTTAATGAGTAAACAGAACAAGCTGTTCATTGACTATATCTGGGTCAAATCCAAATTAAAGTTAAAGAAGATGCAGGGTTCCCAAACGGCAGCAACTCAAACAGAAATCCCCGGTCCAATGGTCAAGCAGCGCAAACAGGGGCGTGGCCAACAGCTCTGTGCGGCACAATGACGGCACAACGCCAGCAACAGACCTCATCCTACGCCATCATCCCTAACAGCCATTGGCTCCACACTTGGCAGTAACACTGAAATAAAACTAAGTGTTGGAGATACTTAAAGGAAAACAGTTTCCTGGGGAGTGCCGTCACACCTCCGAAACGAGCAGCTTAACCCCCCTGCTAGTCGCCAAGTCTAGGTTAAGAACAGCTGAAGTGTTACTTTCAAACTAACTACTGGCATTTCATCCAGCAAGGTGCTCACAACATATGAAAGATGGCTGGCTGTCTTTACTTTGAAGTCTTAAGTTCCATCCGGTTTGACAAGTACTAATATATTTCATTGACATTATGGTTAAGAGGTTTATTGTCCAGGCTTCACACACCTTCATCATCCTCTTCTCAGCTCAGATGTTCACTACAGGCAAGCAGCGCACAGTGAATATGAAACATAAACATACAGTAAATCAAAGGGTTGGCACCCCATCCTGGGTTGTTCCCTGCCCTGTGCCTATAGCCTCCGGACCACTGTGACCCCCAAAAGGATAAGCGGTTTCAGAAAATGGATGGACGGCCCCTTAATGACTCACAGACGTACAGCACAGTGCTCTGTTTTTAATTACTAGGGTAATATTAGTGACATAGTGTATTACTGTGAGTCCACATGGGTGTGGCCAATAAAGGCGTGCTGATTGATACTGAAATGCTGATTCTTTTGATCTGAATCTGATTCATTTTGAAAAACGATTCTATCGATTAAATACTGGGTTATTTTACCTGGTAATTTAAATGTTTATAATTATAGGCAGCAGGACATGAACTACCAGCAGACAGGGTCGCCGATAAGGGACGAGGAAGGGGAACACTTTCAGGGTTTCAGGCAGTTATGACTAGGAAAATCCGTTCCGCCGGTGCATCTCCCCCGCTGAATTTCACCATCAGGGTTAAGTCAAGCACCATCCCAAGCCCCCCCTTTATCTGGGACACAGGGACGCAGGCGTGGTCATGGACATGGTCGGTCAGTGTTTTACTCAGTCAGGCCGAAGTCAGCAGCCCGGAATGTGGCCGGTCACACAGCGACTAGGCACAGGCCAGTCAAAGTAACGTCGGCAATTCAAAGTCCCTGAATTTCAAGGGTTCCTCTTTCTCTCCATGGTAATGATGGCATAGGCTTTGATTTTTACAAAATACCGAGAAAAATCATTGGTCACTTTTCGTACTTCCCGATTAAAATAAGGCGAGCTTAATGTGCCGTAAGCACACAGCTCGGTTTTTCTTAGTTCTGTTGTGGTGAATAATACATTAATCACTTTTATGGTTAATCTCACTGATCATTGCTTTCACGTTTGTCTTCTTTTGGCTTTGCAATGAAATTAGTCAGTATGTGTGAAATATGGTCGCTCTCTCTCACACACACACATATATATATACACACATATATACCCACAATCTCACAATCCACAGGCCTAAGTAAACTTTTACAAACGACCACTGAAATATTTCTTTTTGTACCAGCAGTTTGGGACCTGCCGACACAATGACCAGAAAGTCCATGAGCGCGTCCAATTCGCCCGAAAACAGCCTCGTTTTCCGTGTTCGTCCGCGCGTGCTTTTCTTATTACAGGATACTGCATTAATTATGAAAACAAATCACAAGTACCCCATAATTTATTGCGTTTCGCCTACGCGTTACATTATAGCGAGAAAAGTTTAGAAGACATACCGGACAGGCGCTAAAAGCTGCAGGTTCCGTCGGACCGCACCCGGGCCAGGAGCCGCACTTCCCGCGAAATGGCAGCGCCGAGTCCCAGCGGGGCACAGCCCCGGTTCCCGGAAGCTCGCAGGTGTGTGTAGGTGCGACTGCGGCTCCGGGTGACGCCGTTTGCCTGCGGTGCTTTCACACGTTACGCTGCGAGTAAACGCTGATCGCCCTTATTGTGTCCGGTTGGTATATTCAACCGCTTCTGAAATACTTTGCAGGGGGCTGCAACAATATTTATATTAAAAAAGAAAAAAAAAGAACAAAAGACGATCGTACAGGTAGGACAAGTAGTGTGTCAACGGGCCTAAATGCAGTTGATTAAATTCAACGGTTATGCGTATCGTAAATTTATATTATAAATCTATTTATATTCTTTTTTTAACCACAGTAGAGAAGATCATCGGGAGGAGCCGACCTAAGCCGGCTGGACTGGTTTCTGCTTGGGCAGCCCGTGCAGCCCGGGGCAGCGTCCAACAAGCCCGAACTTATCTGCAGCTACGATGTTCAGATACCGGTGCTGCTGCTAGCAGGAGGCGTTTGCAAAATGATATGTGACGAATCCCTACAGTTACTTAATTTTGTTTCTGGACATGGCTATTTTATCCCTGTGGTACACACACGTACACACACACACACACACACACACACAGGGAGGGAGAGAGAGAGAGAGAGAGAGAGAGAGAAGAATTTGAAATGCCTAATGTTTTCTCAACTTTCTTGAACAATAAACCCTTTCTAATCGCCTTTATAGCGCTCAACCAAAGGTGTAGGGGTGGGTAAATGCATATATATGGTCTATACCCACCTCTAAAACGTGGATTTACCATACTTAAAATTGTGTGTAGTCTAACAGTATACCAACCTACCTACCACCACACTCAGCATAAACACTCATGTTTGCAAACATGTTTGGTCCTGGATCAAATCTGATGGAAAAGAAGATTAGTGGTATCATAACATGGTTTCGTAACATGTTTGTGAAGTTTTTGAAAAGATCTGGCAAGCACGCAGCCCACTCTTCTGACTGATCCACTCTTGGTTACTGCTGATTGAAAAACTAAACTGTGCAAATAAAATACTTCTTCATTTGGAAAATGCAGTATCTATGTGACCTGTTCTGATTTAGTTAATCCTTTTCACCTCACTTTAAGCAGACGTTTGCTAGTCCTCTCATTCAGTCAGATATCAGTGTGCAGCTCCTCAAGAAACAAACCACCAGTTTACTTGAATGAGCAATACAATCAGTGCTTTTTGCCCCTGCAGGGTCAGAGGGCGTGATTTGTTGCGTTATGGAATGAGACGTACTACTTTTCAGAAGGTTATTGGTTCAATTCCCATGGGGGTGACAGAGTGATTTTCACCATTATACTCTTGAACGAGGCCTTAACCCCAATTGCTGTAACAATTTGTAGAATTACTGGATGGATGAACTGGAAACGTAAAAGCTAATAACTGTGTTTTACCCAAATGCTCCTGACACGTAACTATGAAACTACGCCTATTCATTTATTGCACATTCGACTTACATGCCAATTTGCATAATGTTTCCCCACCAGTCGGACAGTTAGCTGCATTGATGTGTTTTAATGTCCATGTCTTAATATGATGTTTATATTCCCTTTAATCTGTTCTTATTTGCACTACAATCAACACTTTCTATGACATAAGAGTAAGAACCACAACAGATAAAGCAGTGGTATGACTATTATGTAATGTCAAACAGACATGCATACAGACCCCACTGTGGTTTTCTTGAGATCAAATGTTACTGCTCCCTAGACTGCTTTGGACAGCACACACACAAAAACTGCCCCACAGTGGGGTGTATATAAAATCTATATAATGTACCAGATCCCAAACTTCTGAAAACTAAACACTAGTAAACAAACAAAAAGTTATTATATTAGCATTTTAATGTTTGGAATAAACATATACTTATAATACTTGACTAGTTAAGATGTGCATGCATACATACCTGTATGGGAAAAGACCAGACAAATGACATCGATGCATTTCCTGGGGGGCCCTCTCCCCCCTATCTAACCCTTACTCACCCACACTCCCAACCTCTAGCCCCCCCCCACCCCACAGTAGGATTGCATGATATAAATTTTTTCATATTGTCATTCTTCAGGAATACTTATTATTGCAACATTGCCTAAGCCAATCATTCGCACTATACCCACCTATCCAAAAAATCTTTAATAAAAGCCCAGCTTTGTCTCAAAGTACACTGTCAGAAAAAAAAAAAAAGAGTTCCAATTTTTACCTTTCATTGTCACTGGGGCTGTACCCTCAAGGGCGAGCTAATTGAACCCTACAGCTGTAGGTATATCTACCTTATAAGACTGCGAAGTTTAGAAAAAAATCTGTCAAAAATGCTTTGGGTTTTTTCACTAAGAGGATCAAGTGCCTGAAACTGCCCTTTTCTGTGATATCACTATGCAGCACTGCTTCAATTATGGTGCACTCTGTGTTAATTTTTATTATTATTATTATTTTATTTTTGATAGTACAGTCCAATCCAGGAATACACATATTCTGGGTTTAATGTTAACAATAGTACTTGCTTAATGGAACACTGGTTTCACGAACATTAGTTTGATATGCTTAATATTATTCATATTAACATATTTCCAATTTAAACATGCTTATTCTCATATTTGTGTAAGAACATTCCAAATAACAGACCTCATTTGCACAACGGTAGCTAATAACGGAGTGGGTCATGTTGGCTGCATCATTCTGCAGGTGTTGAGGGTGCGAGGGCGGGGTTCTGGCTTCACGCCGACACTATAAAACAGCCAGCATGGACGCTGGAGAGTCCGGGCGTTTTAGGATTTGAGCATTGATGAGCGGTCTGTGTTGAAGATGCTGGCAGCCGCTCTAACACGCTCATAAAGGCGGGGTACTAAGGTGTTGGACTGCGGTCCAGCCAAATCGATAGGTTGTACGTAACTGCAAAATGATGCGGGTCATTGACGAAGCTGCCGTCCTTCGCGACACCAGGACTCACCGCTTTCATAATAAGCCTTCAGACAGCGATGCTGACCCCCTCGGTTTGCCCGGCGGGTCCCAGCCGAGGAAGGCGGCCGGCAAGAGAGAGCCCAAGCGGGAGGGGCGCGGTGGAGGGCATTCATTCACGGCTAATGCCACCGGTAAAACCGAACAGATTATACCTGTGCTTTTTGTTCCGTAATACCGCTGCTGGTATAGGCGTTTCGTGGAATAGATATCTTATTGAGTACACAGCATTTCGAAGAGCAGTAAGAAGTTCGTACTACCCCTTTGCATCCAAATAATGTAGTGGAGTCACTAGTGCACCTGCCTCCCGTGAGAT
>JAABNX020000130.1:30768358-30779887 GCA_015163995.2 Mormyrus lacerda
TTTTTGTGTCATCGTGTGGTTTCCTCTTTGTACTGTGCCCCCCCCCCCCCCCCGTCAGAAAATATGCTGTGATTAATTAGAGTTACCAAACTGTCCATAGGTGTGACTGAATGGTGTAAGTGGGTACAGAAAATGGATGGAATAATGCTGCATTGTGTTGCAAGGAGAAAAACAAAGCATCCTGGTTACCCCACCTCTATCCTAGCTTGAAACTCTCTCTCCATCAGCAGAATTGTGTTTCTCATGCTCTCATTCTCCCCTGGAATATGGGAACGGCAGGAAGTCAGACATTGTGCACCAGCCAATGAGACAGCCTAAGCAAGGTAGGGAACAACTTACACCTCAGGTCACACTGCCGTTGTATCGATTGCTGGAAATCAGTGGCTGTGTGTAGCAGTTTGTCTCTCTCTGGAATCAATATGATAGTAAAAGTGAGAAGGCAGCATGACGCCTCAGTGGGTAACAGTGTTAGCTCACACCTCCAGTTAGGGATTCAGATCCTGCCTCCACTCTGCGTGTGGGACTTGCAGGTTCTCCCTTATATCATGTGAGTGTCCTCCTGCAGTAGAATCTACTTTCTGTAGATTATATGTTCATCCCCCCTAAGCTGGTCTGGCAACCTGTCTGCTTTGTGACCCTGATTAGTATTTAGAAGATGAATTGATCAGTTTAAAGTACTAGAAAAAAAAAATTAAAACAATGTCTGCTCAGAATATTAAATATAATTATAAAATCCCAGTATCCCGAGTTTAAACCTTCCTTATTATTTTGGGCAAATATTATATACAGAAGCTCCGCTTTGCAAAAATGTTTATGCTCTTTGACCACTAGATGAAAATAAAAACACGCGAACTTCATTTCGAAAATTCAATAACGAAAATGACGTATAGTCAGTGAGTAAGAAGTACTTTCACACATGCCAAAAGCGTTTTAGTAAAAATTGCATGTATGGCCTATGTATGCCGAATAATGGACCAAAAGGCATCTTTTCGTGGATCAAGATTCATTCACAGTGGAAGATTTAAGATGTGTTACTGGTGCACCAGAAAAGACCAATAAACACTACTTGTAACACAAGTAAATGTGTCAGATCGACCTTACAAGGCAAGAAGAAAAGGAAAGCGCTTTTTCCCTTACCTTCCTTCAGATACGTTTCTTTGGTCTTACTTAATTTAATCACTTGGCTAGTTTCTTCTAATTTAACCTCCAGGAAGCGATTCCTTTTTGTGACTTCTGTAATTGTCTAGAAAAAAATAACAAATCCTTTATCTGAATGTAAGCGGCTGAACGCGCACACACTAGCCCTTTGGCTGGGCTGGAAAGCGGAGCCCTGCCGGACCGTGCGGTGAAGCATAGCCGGCCAGCGAAGCCCACCTCCTCTATGTGGGTGAAGTCGCCAAGGAGCCGCTCCAGGTTTACCGCTCCGCGGCCCTGCATCTCTGTACCGATAAGGCGGGGCAGGACTCGATTACCTGTAATAAAGCCATTTAGAGCGTGACCCTGGAGATACGAATACAACGTAGGCGGGAATATATTTGGCAAGAATTAAAGCAATAATTTTAAAACGTCTAAAAAATGGGTTCCGTTGTCCCTTTGGCAGATTGTAACAGGCGACCCCAGTACTTCCATGTTATTTTAAAGAGGGTAACTGATAATACATTTAAAGCCCACTACCTACTATGTAAAGCGGTTTAGTGGAGCGCTACGCCGCGGTCACTATCTGATATTGTGACACTGTTTGCTGTTACTCCGTGCCACGATGGTGTAAAGTTTGTCAGGTTTAAAAAGTTACGTTTTAAAAGTGTCCGAAAGTTTTGTGGTGAGACATGTACACGTACCCGGCTCCCGCGCTTGGCTCGCGTAAAGCGCGCGGACATCGTACATTAAAACGTTCATGCGCCGCACGAGGCACAGTTCTGAAGTTTTAATTTATAATTTTCTGTTGTTGACAGTAAATAACTAAGGCTTGCCATGAACCAAATTTCGTTCTTTGTAGCACATTTTACACACATAATTGGAAACTGAACCAAAAAATTTCAACAGAGAGATGCAAAATTATGTAACATATCTGCATAACAAGAAGTCCCAATTAACCTTTAACCACTCATTCAATATCAAATTTGAAGTGAATTAAGTCATGGAAAATGATGTAAACTAAAATTAATTGAGTTAGCCAAAATGGTTCAAACTAGCCAGCAAAGTAAGAAGTGAATTAATGTGTGAATTAGAAGAAGAATGTGGCAATACATGAACTCTAAATCCTGAAAAGCACACTCTGGAAACTGTTTTGGATTTAACAGTCAGTGTTTGCAACCTCAAAATAAGAAAAAGGCCCAAAATACGCAACCTGCAATTCAGTGAAATTATAAGCAATTTTAGAAAAATCCCAAAGTCACTTATAATAAAGAACTTGACAACAATTAAATCATGTGACCGTGATATAAAGTCAGTCTTATTGAATGTGTTATATTTTAAAGTCCGTTGCTGTGACTGTCTTCAAGTGCCTGTTAAGATACTGAAGGGAGCCTGGCCCTTATTTTGTATTGTTACTTATAGGGGGGCAGCGTGTGGCTCAGTGGGCTAAGCCTGTAAGCAGAAGGTCACCGGTTCAAATCCAGCCTCAGTATATCTGTGGCCCGTTGAGCTAGAGCAAGTTGAGAGAGGCATAAAAAAAGAATTTCCCCACAGAGACAATAAATGGTTCAATTATTATTATAGTAGAGGTTTTTCTTTAGCTCAGTATTAATTAATACGTGATGATTTTCTTTTCAGTAGGTACGATCAGCAAGACTTGTAAATTTTATTAACATACATCATATTGTCACATACGTGTGCATGTATTTCACATACACTTTGAGTTACTGTCTTATTACTATGCTCTTATTCCCATCGTGATGACTCAAAACCTACTGTAGTAAACCAGGAATTCTGTCACTTGTTCTCATGACTGATGGCTGTGCTGCCCGATATGAAAACTACAGTAACCCGAGTAGTGAAAATCACAAATGGGTAGCTATCGGTCATTAAGGACTAACAATTCACCTGATCTTCCGCAGAAAAGTCATTCACCCTGAAGCTCAAGCTGGAAGCTGAGTACAGAAGCCATTATGCGCAGCATAAAGACAAGCCTTTCCAAAAAGCATAATCAGCAGAAAATGATTACATGCATGCAAACCGATTGCTGGAAAGCTTTCTCTTAAACAGGCACAGTTTATGGGCAGATGAGCAGCATAAAAAAAGTGTTAAAGTAATATCCATTGTAATGGATACACTTTTTAACTTAAACCATTTGAAAATAGCCTACTGACCCATGTAACTGGAGCGGTACAAAATTTTTAGATTGTCCATTTGTAGAAAAATACCTCAACAATGTATGTAATTGTATGCATGTATATACTGTAAACTGAAAGTATCATTCAGCATCATTTGCCGGTGCCAGACTCCCAGTGCCCTAATTATTTTAATTTAGATAATGTACAATTCAAATAAACGTGATTCTCAAAAATATCTGTCTGAACAAGAAGTATCTCTTATGCAGACCTTTTATGCATAATAGCATGAACATCAGGGCCCTACAGCATCGTGTAGCCCGAGACCGGAGGAAAAGGCAGGCTGGACCCAGGCTGAAATAAGGGCACACCTTCCTCTAGCTGCCTTGGGGCCTTGGCTGATGGTTTGCAGCCCCCTGTAGAGGAGTCAGCGCTAATGTGCCTAGCATACTCCTCTGAGGTGTAGGTGCCGCTGTCTGGAGTCTCAGGCTGTGTCCCCCTCGTCTCCTTTTCCACTTTACTCTCTTGCCTAGTGGACAGCATGACTCCACCTATAGAAGTGACCTCGCCCACCTGGCTATAGAAGGCCATAGTGCTGCAGCATGGACAACAGCACTGCTTAGCAAGCAGTGACCTACTGGAGGCTGTGCTTAACTGGCAGGAGGAGAAGAGAGACGGTGGCAGCGGAGGTTCTGTACTGGAGAGTGCAGCCTGGGGACTAAGCTGCTCTGAGCTGTAACTACTGTCATGGGTCATATCGTCTTTCCAGCACAGGACAGCAGGTTTTCCTGGGTCCAGAAGGCATTTCAGGTCCATGTTCTCTGCTCTGTGGTTTGGTTCCTCCAGGTCCAGCTTGAGGAAATCGATTAACAAATCTTCATTGCAGATGTTCGCTTTGTGGGGGTGGATGTGTAGAATGGAGTTGACTTCATCCATTTTGCCATTCTGAGCACATACACACATTTACGTTGTTTGTGTGTGCAGGTGTGCATGTATGTGTGTGTGGACAAATGAGGGAAGAAAAACAAAAGAGAGACACATTAAAGCACCAATAAAGCAACAGCCTTTTCATCACTGTGGAATTAGCAACGGAACTGCAGGCAGAAATCTGGTCAGGGATCAGGACCACCGAACACCTTCAGGAGACACGAGTACCTTCAGCAGGTCTGGGTCGACCCCTTTGATCCTGGGGCTCGGGATAGGGGGCAAGAACAACACTGCCAACCTGCAGCAGAAGCCAAATGTCACAACAGGGCATAAGGGAATGATGATCTACTTGATAGCTAAGGCACGGCAACCAAACACAGACATAAAATAACAAAGGGGCCATAACAAAGGCAGTACACAACAAATTAATTAACTAGGGTTGAAATGAAGGGCCAGAGAACACAAAACCATCGAACAAACCAGGAAACGGGTGTTTGACAGCACTACAACAAACACAGAGACACACAATCCAATGCATACAATGACTGACTGAGGAGCAGAGCACAGGAAGGTACATTTTATGATCATGTAATGAGGTTTAAACAAGGGACATGTGAGGATCATAAACAATCAACCAAGCATTTAGGACTCCGGACTCAAACATCTATAGAAATAGAGACAGGACATAAATACAAAACTGGCAACAGAGTAAAACCAGGAACAAAACATACTGAAGACAAGGAGCAAATATTAGAATACATAAATGCAATAAACATGATTAAAATGGGGTATAAAATAGCTCAAAAATGTCCAGAGGGATGTATGGCTGGCATTCACACACTGAGATCGTACTGCCTAGCTGCGGCCCAGGGAACAAAGGAAAACAACGGGGACAGGCAAAGGTGCTAAGTATAGGTAAACAGAGATGACGGGATAGTCAGTGACATCTGCTGGCCATACGGGGAAAGGACAGACAGAATGGGATGAGGTACGGACCGATCCTGACACGACGAGGGCATCATAAATCCAGCTGAGCACTGCTAAGGCTGCAGCAATGTACCTACAGTGACCAGTAGAAACGGAGCAAGTGAAATGTCTGATATTCGTTTGAATATTTTCCCCCTTTTTAGGCCATTTAATGCCAATTCACCTTAACATGACACCCATGCCTCAGCCTAATGTCCTTCTGTAAGTTTATACATGACAACAAGCACGAGATCCTGATCATTGTGCATGACTGTGGTTTGCAAAGAATCAAACAAGTGCCTACCGAAGAGGTATGACAGTAAACCCCTGAACCTTAAAGTCAGCAGTGGGTTTGGCCTCACCTCCGGTGTTGGGACAAGACAATCAGCAGAAGAGTGGTGCTGACTCCAGCAGCTCCGAAGATCAGCAGCACACCCAGAGCAAGTCCCGATTCTGAAACGCAATGTAAATGTACATCACTACTTCAGTTCAATACACTGTGTGCTTCAATGTGGTGAATCAATGTACACAACCTGTAATGAGCCAGTCTGTACAGACACAAACTAGATTATTCTAAACTGAACGTAGAGCAATCATGTTAACTGTGAGGTACTATGTTACTGTAAACCGAGTATAGAGGAATCAGGTGAATTGGTGTTCACTGTCAGGTAAAATACAGCTCTGGAAAAAATTAAGAGACCACAGCGAAATTTTTAATTTCACTCATTTCTCAATTTATGGGTGTGGGTATATATTGCAAACTGGTTCTTCAGCCTGGTTCTTCTCTGTTTGATATAGGTGCTGAAGACCTTGTTGAAGGGCTTCTGCTTTGCTTTAGGGGACTTCGGTCCTGCTTCTAAGAGCCTGCGATGAACTGTCCTAGCACTGCCCCTCACCCCACTTAATGTTTCCCATTGCTTTTGAAGGTCACTTGAGGTCATCCTCCCATTCATGAGGCACTGCTGGATAAATTGACGGTCATCTCTGGCCATCATCTGCCCTCTCCCTGGCTAATTTTTGGTCATTCTGCAGTATCTCCTGTTTGGCCTTGCTCTTGTGTACTGCAGTCTTAGACACTTTGAGCCTGAAAGTAACCTGCTGCTCAGTATATCCTTCTGCCAGCAGAACCAGGATTAATCCAGGATTTAACAAAGAGATTGTTAAAACTATGGAGTGGTCTCTTAATTTTTCCAGAGTTGTATATTAGTTCACAGTGAACAGGGAATTTGTTAATGTTAGAGAAAACAATA
Source organism: Mormyrus lacerda (assembly GCA_015163995.2). NCBI lineage: Eukaryota > Metazoa > Chordata > Actinopteri > Osteoglossiformes > Mormyridae > Mormyrus > Mormyrus lacerda. The sequence continues at coordinate 30,774,771 of JAABNX020000130.1, forward strand.
AAACAGCAGGCCTTGATTTTCTCTTGATTTAATTAGTAGAATTCTGACCTTTGGATGGGCTCTGAGTGACCAGAATGATGTTGCTGAATTCCCCAAAGTTCTCAGACGCCACCATCCTGCACCTGACTTGTACCTCATATTCTCTGCCGGTGCTCAGTCCATAAATGGACTTCTGGGTCCTGGAATCAATGCCCAGCTAGAGGGACACAGCCAGATCCAAACAACGGCTTTAAGCAGTGTTAAGAAGCGGGTAAAGGATATCCAGCAACAGAAGAGGTGGGTGAGCGCCGCCCTACAGGAGGAAGTAAACGCACCGTGTGCCAGCTCAGACTGCCCCTCTCACGGTACCGTGTCTCGTACTCCAGGCTCAGCCATCCTGCACTCACGTCAGCGGAGAGTGGAGGCTCCCAGCGTAGCAGGATGTCAAAGTGAAGCCCAGAGCGACTCACGTTCAGGAGTGACCAGTTTAGGGACACTGGGGGCTCAGGGAAGACTGGGGGGGGGGGGGGGGCAGGCACTGTAAATATGCCTACGGGGATGTTAAAACAAGCCAAAAAAGTTTGCACTTATGCAGAAAACACAAGCCACTGCATAACAAAAGTATCTGAATGGCATCACAGTGTGGCTGTGGGGCACACGGCGGATGTCACCAATGTCCTCGACACTGAAGCATCTCTCATCATAGGTGACATTCAGGGAGGCCGAGAGCAGCTGCAAGCAGTATGGGGTCCACACAGATGTGTGACGTGAGCTGAAGTAGCACTCGTTTGGCTGAGAGGTGCTGTATTGAGGACACTCATCCCAGCCCCCAGGAGACACACTGCAAAGAAAAATCTATAACTAATATTCAAAGCAAACAGGGATGGTAAGAGCGGCCAAATGAGAGTCTGTAGCTAACATCTACAGCTAAAGACCAGCAGCCAAGTATACAGTACACCATGTAAGAGACAGATAGGACTGGGTATTGCTAATAACCTGAGTATACGATACATGTCACGATAACCAAGGACGTGATAAAATATGCATGATGATACATTGTGGATCTGAATACTGATTGAAAACTACACAAACTACCAGTGAAAAAAGAGACATTTATAAATACATTATTTTTACATATAATTTTGTGTTTGTATTATTTAGGCCTGCTTAACATCCACAGAAGTGCGACCGTGACTCATTACAATCTTTGATGTAGTAAAATACATTGATAAAAAAATGTATGGTTTCATTTCTGCTCTATGTAATGCCTCAAGGTAACTTACAATGCCTCAACTTTTTGGTAAATGAGATGTGTACACTGTGTTCTTTTTTTCCTGCAGCACAACGTAGCAAAAAACAAATTTGCACTGCGATGCGCAGGACGCATCCTGGCCTAATTGTAGCTCACAGAAAACTTCCTTAGCAGTTTTCCACACACTCATGCTTACAGCTGCACAAACTGGAATGTTCTGGTTGGCTCCTAGTGCCCCCTGTCCTAGGATAAACATATTGACCAGAAAGTCCCAGGGCTGTCCTTACTTTTCGTTGAAGAAGAAAACCCTGAGGGCACCAGCCTGTGAGAGGTTCTGCAAATTTCCTGCAGTCCACCAGCAGCGAAAAGTCTCCTGTTCCCGGGACAAGCACCTGGTGAAATGGGGCCCTCTAGTGGTCACTAGGAATGAGAGATGCACAAATACACCAGTTAGTATGCTGGGGAACATGGACGTTTCTGTGAGGGTTAGAGTTAGGATGCTGGGGAGCACGGATGTTTCTGTGACAAGTTATCCAGCTACGCAAGAAATCCTTTTTGTGTTTTAGGCCCCTAGTACAGCCTTTCACTACAAGTGCACATATGAGTCAGGCACGTAGCCAGGTATTAAAATTATGGGTTTGGAATCCAACCCAGCTGGCCAAACGTACCAACCCCGTTAGGGCTGCCACCCACCTCATGGAATTTATTTCTGGCTAAGGGCCTGACGTAAGCTGTCAAAAGTTGGCAGTGCATTATACATTCCCAAAACTTCCAAGGAAAATCTCCACCTCTTTGCAAGTTTAATCACTAGTACATCTAACCATGTTTTTCCATACTGTACATGTCAAGCCAATTTTACTGCTCTGAGTCTATGTATACCGTTTAGGCCCAGCTCATTGTGGGTCAGCAGTCAGTCTGTGCGGTGCGTTTAAAGAGCTGAGAGCGATGGACTGGGGCCAACAGGCCACCGGATTATTTGGGCTACTGATAGATCGTGTTTCCATTTCCTGGAGGGACTATGAGTGAAAAACAACATGTTTACCAGGGTTATCTTTAGCTTTCCATGAATGAACGGTCAGGGCTCTTCATCAGACTGACCTTGGCGTTGCGGTCCTATCCGTTTAGAATGGAAGGACATACCGTCCTCGGGGACTCTTGTATAAACATACACATTCTTCATGGGAAAGCCAGTCACGATGAGAATATGACCCTATCCTACCATTGGGCAGTCATTGCCACTCTCTTCTGAGGCAATCCTGTTACCAAGGAACAAGGGCAGTTATCCAAAATAAACAGCACTTTGTCTTAATAGGCAATCCCCACTGCCCTGCTATACCTTCAAGTACTATTAGGCCAGAGATGTGCATTCAGCACGACGGGATACAGTCGCTCAGAATAAATGTGTACTGCGACTTTGAGTATGAGAGGGTTTACTCACATTATAAACATACCGACCACACAGGAGCAAACAGAAAGCTGAGAACCGCTGAAGGTCCCACGCATGTTCATCAGAAATACATATGAATAGATGCAAAATGCTGGAAAGCTCACGCAGGGCAGGACAGCACAGACTCTACAGGGAACACAGACCTTTCAGACATTCTACAACCACCGTCTCTAGCACTGACATGTTTCACTTTCCCACAAAACATGACTTAGAAAATGAGATTTAAATGCAAAAAGGTCATTTTTAAATGCCAGCTTTCAGGAGGTTTAACTGGATGAATATGACCTGAGAAGTAGCCATGCAAACATCCAACCTAGAACGGAGCAATGGCAGGAACACCAGATGTCAGGCCAACCCTGACCCTTTCCATTAGTCAATGAAGAAGTTTTACCTGACGGCGTGGTTGATGCCCATGTCAGTCCCGACCAAAGAGTGAGCACAAAGAAAAGTGATGGATGGGTAATGACAACCATGACAGCAACTCTGTGGGGGCAAAATTAGAAAATTTATCCATACTGCTTGTGTAAGGCAGGAGCAGTAGTGAAATGGGTGCATGGGGGAGTAGTGGCAGTGAAACAGGTGTTTGCGTGGGAGGAATAGCAGTGAGGCAGATGCAAGTAGGAGGAGTAGCAGTGAGAGGTGTGTGTGGGAAGAGTAGCAGTGAAATAGGTGTGTGTGTGTGTGTGTGTGTGTGTGTGTGTGTGAGTAGCTCAACATCACCTGTTGGTATTCCCAACTATGGGCCTTGTGTACAACTTTCAAACGTGATATTTACAGAGTTAAATCTGTAACAAAATTTTAGAACTATACAGCATGTACCACTACTATGTAGATGTACCACGCAAAGTAAACCACAAACTATAGTACCTATAGTTTACATTAGCTGTACTTTGTCTCAATCGACAAGTTGAAAGATATAATATACTATGACTGCATACGTAATGACACCAAGTCACGGTTACTAACTTTGGTCAAGTGGCTTGCGTAACATTTTTAATTCGCGAAGTCTGCATACGCATTTACATGTATGTAAGAGTTTTATCACCTTGTAAATTGTCTGTAGGGTTCGCAAACTACCCCAAAGCATTTGATGCAGCTGATTTTAGGTTTATAATTGAATAGAGATTTGCCGTAAGATTTATTGCGCGAGTCTGACAGCGTGTCACGCCAAATGCGTTTAGAGTTGGCAACCCTGCTAAGTAGCCTAAGGTTGTAGGACAGCAAAAGGTTTCCTCAGATCAATAATTATTATATATAAAAAGCGCTTTGACGTGATACGTAAGTACAGACTCACCTTACTTCAGAGCTCCTGCGTGACCAATGCTCATCCTAGATGTCTCATTGTGGTCCTCTGATGGTGGCACAAATACATAATTTTATCCGGATCTAAAACTGGTGCATGGGAGGTAAACACGACAAAGCCCCTATACGCCTAAAAGGCTTTTAGGCTGCCTGCTCCTAGTAAATCACTGTTCAGATACCGAGCGCGAGTGAGAGTCCATGCGGTCCGGCTGCGCCTGCCTGAAGAGCAGCGCCCCCTGTAGGCAAACACGTCAGCGGTGGGTAAAGCCGACTGTCTTCCAGTGGAGGGGGACCCCTGAAACCTGCTGACGGTGTAAAATCTTCAACGCATTTTATTCTGAAAGTTTCGGTCCCATGACGACGCTCATGCACAGCGGGAAATACGGATCTCCGGAGCACCAAGTGAACCTGCAACTCTACAAAACGCAATAAGGCGTGTATGCTCCGGTGTCGGTCCACTTAATACTCAGTATTACGAAGTGCAAACGCTTCCCAGTAAGGCGCGTATGTTCTGGCGTCGGTCCACCCAGTCATCTTCTCTGCACAGTAGTCGATGCGGCGCGGACGGACTCGCCAGGCGTGTTACTCAACATCACGTAACAGTTTTACTAAACGGCGGCCGCTACCGCTAAATCAACCCGCTTCAGTTAAAAGCACACGACTTTCATTTTAAAATCAACATTTATTTTCAATGATGACATAAAAAAACTTAAATACATAGTAAAAATAATACCACTAACACAGATCATTTGTGTAAATGTCGCTATCAAAAGTGAAATCTGTGAACTGCCTGTCCGCGCCCGGACAGCATCAGGAACTGGACCATCAAACCTCCGGCAATACATACGTTTCTTCCAAACTTTTATCCATCCCCTCCCTTTCAATATATAAATGCAAATAATTTAGAAATATCTTTTTAAATAATAAATTGTAAAAAAAAAAAAAAATGAAACACAAATAGCATAAAATAAATAGAAGCAGCTGGTGAGGAACATTCTGAACTCCCAGCTGGACTATTAGTGAGCTATTGTTTAAGTGAAGCCCCCTGGGCCCTTGTGCTCTGCCCAGTCCCTGGGGGTGTTTGGCTGGGGGTCTCGGGCTCAGTCCCTGGGGGGCGGGGGGGGGGGGGTGGGGGTG
>JAABNX020000130.1:30779987-30795012 GCA_015163995.2 Mormyrus lacerda
GGGGTTGCAGTATGTGCAGGTTCTCCAGCTCATTATACAACTGTCTCGCTGCAGAGGCAGAAGGCTGCGTTTGTTGGGTTAGGTTATGCATTAGTGTAAGCAGCCAGGCAGCACAGCTGCGAGCAGGGCGCCCCCTCACTGCAGCACACTGAGAATCTCCTTGGCATTGTCAGTGCTCCAGCCCTGGCCCTGCAGGGGACCCTCGCACACCAGCACGTACTTATGCAGCACCTGTGTGCCGACATCCCGAAAGTGGATGCGCTCCTCCCGGCGCTCGGGGGGGGCCTCTGGGTCCATGTCCTCGTACTTCACGGCCCAGAAGCATAGCTCTCCAACATACATCATAGCCAGCAGGTGAGTGTCTGAGAAGATGCCTGTTCAGAAAACAGGGACAACAGCAAAAAAACAAATATGGAAATCATACTGTGTGTATATTTCATTATATATTTCATTATATACGAGTCACCGACAAATCCAGATATTTAGCCCGCTGGATACCTTCCTGGGGTCAGCGACAGATCAGCAACTCTGTCTAGCTGTCTTTCAACTAACAGCAATCAAGGACCGGTCTGTCAGGACTAAGCGGACCCCAATTCGTCTCTGACCTGGAGCTTTTGTTGCCGATCGCCAAAAACTTTCAGCAAGCAGGAAATCAGGGTTACAATCATGCAGTGTAAATTTAGAATTAGTTATTTTTTCAGCCCAGTCTGAAATCCCAAGCCAAAGCACACACTCTGATGATGTCTAAAATGAGTGATGGAGGGTTTATCAGCTCTCTAGCACCAACGCAAAGACACGATCGGCATAATGTTTTCCAAGTTGTACACCTACTTCTGAATTTAAGTTTCACCTATGGTCTAAGTCTAATTCCCTAAACAAACAGCAATCCCCACCTATGACTAATTTCCTTACGGCCCGTAACACAGAAATTAATCATTTAGTTTCATCGTGCCTTCCAAGCCGAAAACGCTGTAATCAAAAGGCACACGGCGAACACATGTACCATTACTGCCCTTGTCTTTACTTTAAATGTAGGTTGGAAATGCTCATCGGCAAAATCTGTTTAAAAATTGCAATGCATATCAAGTCAGCGAACAGATATAGAAAAATCACAGATTGGGACCGTCACTAGCGATTCCCACCCCTAACACATAAAATAAATAAATAAATATATACGATAATGAAGAATACAAAATCATTAAAATGACTGGAAGCAATGTTTCATCCTAATTCAGTGCACAGAGGTTCAGTGGTGCAGACCCAGCTGACAGGGACATACGACTCCCCCTGTTGGTAGCTTTAGTATGGCAGGCTCACCTTCACTGAGGAAGCTGGCAGTCGTAGAGTCATGAAACACGACGCCATCGCTGAGCTTCACAGAGTTCCTCACCTGCAGCATCCGCATCAGGTAGCGCACCCCCTCCTGCAGATACTGAGGGGACATGCACACAGTACGTGACAAGCTTTCTGACTATACACTGCAGCCATTTTAACGCCAGCTGCCCAGCACACCTTGAGGAACGTTGTTTTGTTCTTCTTGATCCACTGCTTTCTCTGGTGGAGGGTGTGGCAGTACATGTAGAGCAGTGCCCCACGGCGCCAGTACAGACACTCGAGCAGCTCCACACCCAGTACCGTCTGGACCTGTAGGGCCGACAGGGATCGAGCGCCATGGGGGGGTTAGAGAGCAGCCGCCACTGCTTGGGAGATTAGCTCCTTCCGTATTTTATCCCTTTTTCACAAAAATACCGTCAATATCACAAATGCACTCTAACAGTTCTACAGTTCATGGTGTGGGACATGAGTGCAGTGTGGCGAACTGCCACCCCACACCCCAGAGTGCCCCCATGGTGCAGAGACCCCCTAGTGCAGCATCTGCGCAGCCGGCTAGGATCAAAGTGGCCCTCACATCCTGTGCAGGCACCAGCCTCCCAGCCAGCAGCTCTGGCTCGGTCAGGTCCTGCAGCAGCTGCTGGATCCGGAATGGGGAGGAGTCCTCAGGGAACTCCTGGTCCACCAGCTGGTTCTCCTCGTAAAACGTTACATCCAGAACCACCTGCGCAGGGACAGTAAGGGAGAAGCATCCCAGACATTTCTGAGACTTTGTATGATCCTTTCTATATATCATATGCGAAAAGTAGTTTTAAAGTATGCCATTAAATACTTAGAAACCCTTAAAGCAAGGGGTGTAAAGACGGATTGTGATGAATCGATTATTAAGTTGGCTATTCAATGCATTGACCTGTATACGTAGTGAGAACTGATTTTTGGGGATAAAGTCACTCCTAATTCACGTTCACACACAGAAAGGACACACAAAGTAGCAGCATTGGCATCCAAATCTCCAAAATGCAGAATGGTGGGGGGGACTGCCTCAAGATTTTTGTGCCACGATGCTTTTGCGAAATGCCTCTGTTTTACCATGTGAAAATCATTATTTTTTGCAAGCTGCGGTAGCAATGGTCAAGACCCTGATGTAGCTAACTGGCTAGCTAACTAAAAAATAATGTTAGCCTTAGATGCATGACAGTGGTTAACATATCGCTATTGGCCAATATGTGTTAAAATTAAGATATAAGCATCGGTGCGATGTCTCAGTCTTAGCAGAAAGTGCCGTCCGCTATGTAAACTAAATCCATATATGAAGTTAACAGCGCAAGAGCTACAGACATAACTACGAAAATAATGAAGATGATTACATTGGACAATCAACTATTTTTCATAGTAGAGAACAAGGGACTTTGCCAGCTCCTTCACCACTTAAGAGGTCTCAAAGTACCAGCCCGCAAAGTGTTTATAATACATTATTAAATCCGGCTTGCAGATTAATGTTTCATTTTCCCCAAAATAAAAAATGAACGAAGGTCATTCTGTTAATCTTCTCTAGGAGGTTGGGAAAGCTGGGCTGGTTTAAGGTTTTTGTTTTTTTCCTGTACAGTTCAGTAGCTTCCCTTTTGACAATTTTACACTTACATGTTCTCCTTGTTTAATAATTTGTGTTCTGAGATTCCACTATTTTTGTGTAATAAAGTTCCCATGGTACTATTAGTGATTTTTTCCCCCAGTGAAGTTTGAATGTGTTCATCGAAAAATGTTTGAATGTGGTTTATGTTTATCAAATTAATCAAACAATTGATTAAATCAAATTGAATCGAATCACGATAAAAACTGAAGATTTCCAAAACATCCAACCATTCCTTGGGGCCAGCAATTTACATGCCTACTTAAAGTCATCAGCGAATCAGCAGTATCCCCATGGCAACACACATGGCACATTTTGGATCTATAGAAACTAAGAAACCTGGAGAACCCAAAGGAAACCAACATGAACATGCTGAGCGTCATCATTTCCAACTACCCAGGACTTGGTAATAGGGACACAGTACAGGCAGAACCATGTACCCCAAAGATATATACACAGGTAACGCAAAAAGGAAAGGAAATTATTATTATTTTTATTTATTTTATTTTTTTTCAAACACACCAAAACTGAATTCTAATGGGTTTTTTTCTGCTGAAAATCAAAACAGAAATAAACTTTGGGGAATCACTTGATCACTTGTGCATCAATTTGTTCAAATTAATGTATTCAATTAATGCGCTTGTGGGCTTATCAGTTAAAAAAAAAACCACATACACACAGCAAGATGGAGAAAAGATTTCCTGTCTTCTGAACACTACATGCTACTATGTAGCCTCTCTTCAATTGTCAAATAATAAAAATGAACATCAGCCTCCTTTAGCCACTTAACAAGACAGAGCACTGAAAAGTTTAAAAAATGAGTTTGAAATGTTGGATAAATACACAGTCTATGTAAACAAGACTTGGTTTCAAAATAGTTTCAAAAAAAGAGTTAAGTATTTCTACGCAATTATATGTATTGCCTCTTTAAATTGAATTTGGGACACTGGTGATTTAATGTGCGTCAGCGTTTTTACTTTTTAACAACTGTATAAAGCAACATTTTTTATAAATTGAGCCAGGTGAAAATTTAAAAATGTATGTTTTTATACACCATAAATATCATGTTTAGTGTCAGTATACCTGCTTGTCCTATGCAGGGTTGTGGGGAATCCGGGGCCCAGAAGCCTATCACATGCGCAAGGCAGAGAATAACCCAGGATGGGGTGCCAACCCATCGCAGGGCAGAACGCAGAACCTCAGAATTCAATCAGATAGAATTGCCTGGACTTTATCATAAGTCTGCTGCCAGCAATCACAGTCCCCGACCAGGACTTGTTATAATCCCGCAGCAAAACCAATACCGGAGAGCAATCCCGCAGCAAAGACGGTACCCGAGTTTAATCCCGCAGCAAAACCAATACCGGAGAGCAATCCCGCAGCAAAGACGGTACCCGAGTTTAATCCCGCAGCAAAGACAGTACCTGAGTGTAATCCTGCAGCAGCTTCGGTAGGCTGCTGCTCTCGGCCCCGTGTCTGTAGTAGTTCTTCAGCTTGTCTAGTATGGTGGAGGCATTCTGCAAATAATCATCATCTGGGGAAAACAGAAAACGTTAATGAGTTACTGAAGGATGTATTTCACCAAGGCAAGCAGGTGTTGCGGTACGATGCTACTTTGTGACACTGTACGAGGTGTGTGCAGCATCTCGGTGTCTTATTAAGAGCTTCGTTTAAACCATAACCAGCCGGAACTGCCAAGGATATTTTACGACAAACAGAATCTCCTTCTTGGAGACAGAAAGCGCAAATATATATATATAGATGTTTATACCATCTTTTGCCTTTTTCGAACCCTAATCCTTCCTGGACAGACTGAGGCCGCCACACATGAAGGGAGGTTAAACCGGCAGTTAACAAATGCTGGCATTGCACTTAAAAACCGAGTGAAAGTCCGACTTTATACCCAAGAAAGAAGGGAAACGAAGAGCAAAAACGGAGCCCCGCTAGCCGGGTAACTGACGCGCCGGGATCCGCGGCCAAACGTTTGGGCTGTCCAGTGAGAGAGCGCCCGGTCAGGAGTGTCAGCTAAAGCGCGCCGCTAAAAACACGTAGCTACAACAGCGAAAAGAGCGGGCAGTCCTGCTCCGGCAGCTCCTAATAAGTATCGCTACATAAATCGGACATTCAAACGGCGGCGCCTTACCGTGTTTTTCCATGCGGAGGCCAGAGCACTTGCTATCCAGCTCAAACACCCTCCGCTCCAACTCGAAGCCCCGCCGTCTGGCGTCGTCGGCCATGGCTGAGGCCCGGTCATGTGACACAGCCCCGCCCTCCCGCACCAACGGTCATGTGACACACCACGTCCTCCCGCAGTAGCGGTCATGTGACCTCGTCTTAAACGTGCAGTAAATGATCACAACCTTAATAATAAAGATCTCATACAAACCCTTCGTCTGTTGCTTTTAAATCTTATATAAACAGCAACTAGGCTTCATCATCACGGGGAACACGAATGAAACCCTTGGCTACTGACATTATCGGGAAACAGCATTAACGGAGTGTATCTACACTAACTGCGTGCATCAATGCCTTACCGCTATCTTTAGAGAAGATGTAGGAATTGTAATCATGTACTTGGTGTATTCTCACAACAAAAATCAACATTGTTTTTTGACCCCAATACGATCACTTAATGCCATCAAAAATAATTGTTAAAAAGTTTTCCAAATAAGATATATGCTATTTATCTCTTTGAATGACTGAACTGGACTGTAATCTGAGTTTGCCTTGATAATGTAAGATTAAGGTTCATATTAAGCAACTGTAGTATTCATATTATACCACTTTGGTTTTAAATAAAATTAAAATAATGCCGTTTAATTAACCAATTTGATGTTTAGAAACCTGCAAATGCTGGGTTGAGCAGTTTATTAAAAGCAATGCAAAGTGTAGCCGTATTTGTGAGAAAAAGACCTTTCCCCTGGATTGTATTGATTTGTTTGAAGTTATATTTGGTAGAACACGTGCCCCTCTGTTGCAAGAGGTCCGGGCAGAATTTGGCTTGTGTCAATATTCAAAGATCAAAAGCCAGGGCTTCTGAGTTCACAGCAGCTGAATACCACGGAGACCAAAGCACAGTGCATGTGACAGATGAAATGATTTACAAAAAAATAGTTTTAAAAATTTCTGACTCTAAGTAGGACAATCGGGAATGGAACATGGATGAATGGATAGATGGATGGGTTGAATCAGGGTCAAGGCCGGCCTGATGAGATGGGTCACCTTCAGCCCAATGAGACGCAGCAGCTCTGACAGGCATGCATTACATTGTGACATTAATTACGTTCCATTGTGTAGTTCACTAATGTAGGCTACTGCCTATGTTTGAATATTCAAATTACTATGATTTAATTGTCATACAATTGTAAAGACTAAGTGGAGTCAGTTTATTTAACAATTTATCACAAAAGTAAGCCATCAATCATGATATCAGCATTCGCTGACAGACAAATATTGTCTATGGACTATTTATTTATATATTGAGTCATCAAAAAAATTGAAAAACACGATTTACATAATTTTACCGGTTCTCTTGTAATACAGGACTGCTGACTTCAATTCAAGCTCATTTACATTTATATGCAACAGTTTTAATACCGTTTAAATAGTCTGTAAGGTTTGCAAAATTTGCATATTGGGTTTATAATGGAATAATATAGATTTTCCGTAAGATTTCTTGCATGAGCCTGAGTCTGAATGCGTGACTGTCACGCCAGATACGTGAGAGTTGGCGACCCTCATAATATGCCGCCATTGATCCGAGCATATTTGGGCCGACGGTGGCATAAATGAATTGGCCCTGTAATTGTTTGCCAACACCCAGGTTGCTGTACATAAACCACACTTGGCACGATTCTGATAAACCAGTGCCAAGGGAAAGCCGACAATGGCGCACATCAGCCGATCCCTCATGCTATCTAGGATAGCTCTACGTACAAGAGGACATAATAAAATATATACAGTTGTGCAATAGAAAATTACTTACGTAGAATATAAAGTAATTACATACAAATATTAATAAATTGCGTAATATCATGACTACGTCTGTAAAAGCCGTCGGTACATCGAGGCGCATTTCTCTTAATCAAGCTGTCAGGCGTCATGCACGCCACATAGGTTAATCCCTAATTGGCTGCGCGACCCTCCCCCTCCCTCCCGATGCCCATTTATCTCCCCCTCTCCGTGCCCGGCTGACGGACTGACGGATAGTCGCTGCCGATTCCCCATCATTATTCCTCTGAGTAGGAGCTAAACTCTTGTGGAAGATGACTACGTTCAAAACACTGGCAAGACTGGAAGGAGTATACAGAAATGCCCATGCAGCCTACAGGGTTAATTTAAGCGGCACCTCTCAACCTCTCAAGGTCGGTATTTAAATACTGTTACAATTTTAAATCAGCATACGTTCTGTAATCATGTTTCTCATATTTTAATTTGTGTTAGTTTGCACTAAATGTATTTTTATTAATAGTCTATACATTGGATATTAGAAGTTGGTAATAGAAATACATTCCAGACTATACAGGGCCAAAAGTAGGAATACAGTTTTATTTTACAAAGTAAAGGTTCTGTTTTAATAAAGGTATTGTTAAACGTAGGTATACAGTTTTATTTTACAAAGTAAAGGTTCTGTTTTAATAAAGTTATTGTTAAACGCAGGTATACAGTTTTTATTTTACAAAGTAGAGGTTCTGATTTACAAATAACGTTATTTAAAAAAATGTTATTGTTAAACGGATGTATAGTGTTTTTATTTTACAAACTAAAGGTACCATGTTACAAAGAAAGTTTTCATTTTACAACGTTATTGTCAAACGTAGTTATACAGTTTTGACAACACCGTTCCACGGCCTTGGATCGGGCGACGTTGTAGCATTGACTGGCCACCGCATTCACCCGACCTGACACTCATGGACTTTTGTTGGGCGGGGGGGCTAGTAAAGGAGAAAGTTTTTGAGAGGGAGCCCCTCTCAATGGATGAATGGAAGGACTTCATCTCGCAAGCATTTGTAGACATTGATGCTAACCGGGATGTGTGTGCTATAGTTTGTCACAGTGTCAGGGACGGGCTCGAACAGTTCGAACACCCGAGAGACTAAACATGACCCAATCAGTACTGTAAAATAAAAACTGTACACCAACTTTTAAAAACAACTTTCTAAAATATTTTTTTTTTGTAAAATAAGACTTGTATGCTTACTTTTGGCCCACCCAGTGTAAAAAAGGTTTTTTTTTTAAAAAACAAACAAAACAAAACAAAAAAACCTCTGCTATGTCCGTGCGGAAGGAGCGGCAGAGCCGCCAGCCGGTGCGTTTCCCCCTTACTGCCTGCATCATTGTCCTTGAAGGTAAACAGCTAAGCTGTTGTATAGGTCCTTTTTATGCATGTGTAAATTACACGTTTCTTAAAAATTACCAAGATCACAATCTGTAATTTTTTTTGTCACTGTATTACATGTTGTAACTAAAACATCTAATATTATAGTAGTATAGTTACAGTTTTTTTTATCTAGTGCCCAGGAAATCTGTTGCTGACAGTTTATGAATAATACAGGGTGGCGTAGGGTCGCTTTTGGCTGGCAAACAGTTTAAGCACTTTGTGACCTTATTGATTTATTGTTTAGTAAAGTCTAAGATGTCTGTTATGCTCTTATCCCTGTGTTTGCCTTTAACCCCTGGAAAAGCTGAGATCAGCCAACTAAGAAGGTCACTCTACAGATGCAGCGAAACACAGTGTTTGTCTGTCCACACCATTTCTGCCACATGTCTGAAGTACAAACCAGGCGGTAGCAGTAGCATTTTACAGTACTAATACTATAGTTGTGCTAATTACAATTGTTATCCTTCCTGTTGAATGCCTCCACTTTGCTAATTCCACTGCTGTGTTTTTCCCAGCTGTTTGGCTGTTTCTTCTCCAGCTCCACAAAAAGACCTGTGCAGTTCTATAGTGATCCAGTAGAGGCGGTCAAGGACATTCCAGATGGTTCCACATTGCTTGTGGGAGGTAGGTTTCATGAACATTCTGCGAGCGCTGTTTTGTATGGCTGATGGGGAACCATGAGCCTGCTGAGTTTGGCAGATCCCAGGTGGGACTTATGTGGGGGATCCCAGGTGGGGGTTATGTGGGAGATCCCAGGTGGGAATTATGAGGGAGATCCCAGGTGGGGGTTATGAGGGAGATCCCAGGTGGGGGTTATGAGGGAGATCCGTGGTGGGGGTTATGTGTATAATCCCAGGTGGGGTTCATGTGGTAAATTCCAGGCCAGGCATATGTGGGTAATCCCAGGCAGGGGTTATGTGGGAGCTTCCAGGTTGGAAGGGTCCAGACTGCTGGGAAGCACCAGTAAAATACACATAGCTGCCTGTCTTCTTGCATTCGTCATGATGCTCTTCTCCACCCCAGGTTTTGGTTTGTGCGGCATCCCCGAAAACCTGATAAACAGCTTAATGAAGACTGGGGTGAAACACCTCACAGCTGTCAGTAACAATGCAGGGTAAGCACTTATGCCAGTGGCAGAGTCCACCTGACAGCTCAACGTGATGTATTTGTTCAAAATTGTGATTAGCGCATAGTGTATTTCTTTCTTCAAGTGCCTGACTTCTTAGCTCTGCCTGACAACCCCGTGTCCCGGCCTCTCTGGAGCACAATCTTTCCACAAGATTTTGGAGTGTGCCTGTGGGAAATTCTGCTCATTCATCCAAAAGAGCATTTGTGAGGTTACATACTGATGTTGAATGTGAAGGCCTGGTTCATAATCTCTGTTTTAGTTCACCCCAAAGGTGATTGATGGAGTTGAGGTCAGGGCTCTGTGTGGACAAGTCAAGTTCTTCCACACCAAACTCACCCAACCTTATCTTTACAGACCTTGCTTTGTGCACTGGGGCACAGCCATGCTGGAACAGAAAAGGGCCTCCTCCAAACTGTACTCACTTAGTTGGAAGCATAGAATTGTCCAAAGTGTCTTAGTATTCTGACATTTAGAAGTAAGGGGTCTAGCCCAACGCCTAAAAAACAGCCCCATACCATTATCCCTCCTCCACCAAACTTTACAGTTTGCACAATGCAGTGAGGGAGGTGCCGCTCTCTTGCCGTCCACCAAACCCAGACTTGTCCACTGGACTGCCAGGCAGAGAAAAGTGGTTCATCACTCCATAGAGCACATTTCCACTGCTGCAGAGTGCAGTGGCAGCTTTACGCCGCTCCATCCGACCCTTTGCATTCCTCTTGGTGATGTGAGGCTTGCATGCAGCTGCTCGGCCATGGAAGCCCATTTTATGAAGCTCCTGGTGCACAGATATTGAGTTGACAGAACATGGGTGACTTTTACGTGCTATGCACTTCAGAGCTCAGCAACCCCACTCTGTTACTTTATGTCATGCGCCATTTTGTGGTTGCATTTCTGTTGTTCCTAAAAGTTTCCACTTTTTTATATATGGAATATCTAGGGGGGAAGAAATTTCACAAACTGGCACAGGACGCATCCTATGACTGCACCATGCCTGAATTCATCTTCAGAACGATTCTATCACAATTTTTTGTAAACCTACCTGCATGGCTAGGTGCTTGATTTTATACGCCTTTAGCAATGGGTCTGAATGGAGCACCTAAGAGGGGTGTCCCAATGCTTTTGTTCATGAAGTGTACAGCACCTTCACTGTGAACACAATGCTGCCACTATTCACTAAGCTGACATTTTGTCACACTTTGTCACCATGTAGCTGAGGCAGTCCGAGTTCAGAGCCAGGCTTGATAATATGACTTTTCGCTGGGACTGCATGCCTCCACATTGTGTAATCTTGGTGTGGGGTCTTACATACCTGAGCAGGGTAAGTTTTGATATCGCAGTGGCTCATAACCTCAGCTTGGGATTATTGCTGTGCAGTGTGGATAACTTTGGACTGGGCCTGCTTCTGAGGACCAAGCAAATAAAGCGTATGGTGTCGTCCTACGTGGGGGAGAACATGGAGTTCGAGAGGCAGTACTTGGCTGGAGAGCTGGAGGTGGAGCTGACACCGCAGGTGAGGCCGAAGCACCTCCTCCCCTCAGTATGAGATGCATGTGATGGCGGGGACTGACAGCAGCTCTGCTCCTGCAGGGCACTTTGGCGGAGAGGATTCGAGCTGGGGGGGCCGGAGTTCCCGCCTTTTTCACGCCTACAGGTTATGGAACACTGATTCAGGAAGGAGGCTCACCCATCAAATACAACAAAGATGGCACTGTGGCTATCGCAAGCAAAAAACGAGAGGTGAGCTCATGGTCTTCACCATAACACGCAGGATCTGTCTGTTATTGAGCAGCTCTTTCTGCATTGATGTCATGTGGTCACTCTGCAGGTCTGTGAATTCGACGGCCGCTTTTACGTCATGGAGAGAGCCATCAGGGGGGACTTTGCTCTGGTTAAAGCCTGGAAGGCAGACAAAGCTGGAAACATTATTTTCAGGTCTAGACCACCAGACAAATATGAGTTTAACTTTTGTTTTCTTCCTGTAGCATACACTGTCAGCTTGTCATTCTTTGTCTCACCACCAGGGTGCAACATCCACCCTAAACTGTACTTTGTGTAAGCAACAGCCATGAGCTGTTTTAAATTGCAAGATAATCATCTTGTTACTTCCTGCAGTCTTTACACTTCTCTTTTTCCGATTATCAGGAAAACAGCGAGAAACTTCAATCAGCCCATGTGTAAAGCAGCCAAAGTCACAATCATTGAGGTAGGACTTTATATATTTAGGGCTACATTACTGGAATGAGGTGTGTGCACAGGTTAGTGTTGGGTTGAGGTGTGTATCCACTGCACAGGTTAGTGTTAGGTTGAGGTGTGTATCCACTGCACAGGTTAGTGTTGGGTTGAGGTGTGTATCCACTGCACATGTTAGTGTTAGGTTGAGGGTTGAGGTGTTCTACAGTTTAGGGATGGGTTAACTAAAGCAGCTTAATTCTGCTACATACTTGGCTTATGTTCCAATAGGGGACAGGTATTCATACAGTGTTTGTATATGAGTGTTCATATGTGACATACCAGATGACCAGAGGTGGGCGTTCCTTTTGATCCTGGGGGTTGCTGAGTGTCTCTGAGGATTTGTTAATCTCTGCATGGGGCAGGTGGAGGAAGTAGTGGATGTTGGGGATTTTGCAGCCGAAAACGTTCACATTCCCAGCATCTATGTGGATAGGATTGTGACCGGGGGCAGCTACGAGAAGAGGATAGAGGTGAGCTTGAAGTTCATGACCCTTCACATTGGGATGGGAGAGCCAAACCTTCACAGAATGTACTGATGATGTCTCTTCCACCTTAGCTTCTGACTATTGATCTGCTGCCCTCAACCTGTGACTTTAGTGAATTTCCACTTTGTTCTTTATTCAGGAGTCTTTTACATTTAGTGTTTGAAGGTGGGATTTTTATTTTACTATTTCAAATGCGCATAGATTGATCATTTGCCTCAAACTGTAAGAAAATTTCAACTTAATCAAAACTTAAAATCCTGGGAACATTTCATTTAATGTGTTTTTACAAAAATCACTTTACTCAGTTTATATTTACTTCTGTTCATTTGAACATTTAGGTCACTGTCTGGAAATTTGTTACAGCTGCTTAATTATGAATGAAGCATGACACACTTTCAGTGGCTGCTTCATCCAGCAGAGGGCGCTATTTTTCCAATAGAAGCGTATTGTTAAGAAGGATCAGGTGGCACGCAAGCCTCAGAGTGAGTCGGACCTGGTACGTGAGCGCATCATCAGAAGGGCGGCGCTGGAATTTCAGGATGGCATGTATGGTATCCTTGACCACAGTCTGAGGCGGACCAACTGCGACAAATAAGCCTGGGTTTAATCCCTCTGACTACAATGAACCGATAGGGCTTTGCGATATGACCAGCATCTCATATCCCAATGTATCTCGAATCCTGATAATGATTAATGAATAATTTATATAAGTTGACCACACGGAAAGACCTATTTCTTATAACATTTTAAATTATACAATCGATAAATAAAAGGTACTTGTTTTACTTGCTTTATTTAGAACCTTTGTGCAAATTTCCAATTAAGCATGTGACAGAATATTAATGTATACAATATAAAAAGGTAAATAAAAAAACATGAACTGTTGGGGCATGTGTGGTAAAGATCAGACATCGCCGTAAATTGTTGTACAAATGCATGAAACCTAGCGTGCATGTGGTTGCTGGTCAGGCAGATTGGGCAGTGACATCACCTTCACACATATTTCCTGCCTGCATCCGTGCCATGTAGAGAAATTCAAAGCCTTGTTCATATGACTTAAAATATTGCTGTTAAAAGTGTGATCTGTGACAGTGGAATTAACAAAAGATCATGTTATGACGTGATACACATTACGTCATAATGCACAGCCCTGTCTACAGACATGAATACATTTATTGAAAATTGAATATTAAAATGAATTCTGGGTCAGTTTTTGTTGACCTTTAGATGACAGAGACACATGAAAACCTTGACTAAGACTTTCAGCCAACCTCGGCATTGGGATTCCCATGCTGGCCAGTAATTTCATCAGCCCAGACATCACAGTGCATCTGCAGAGTGAGAATGGAATTCTGGGATTGGTGAGTACCCACCAAATGCACATAATGCTGTGAGTGATGGATTTTTCCGTTATTTTGGAGGGTCTCTTCTCCACAGCAATCTGGTGTTAAGTACTTTTACTGCATATTGTAGGGTCCTTACCCCACAGAAGAACAAGTGGACGCAGACCTCATCAATGCTGGTATGTTCCTTTTCCTTCTTGCAACCATGAGTTGTGTTTTCTGCAGTTTGTGTCCTTTGACCCTCTCTCTCTTCCACTTTCCACTGGGTCTCCAGGAAAAGAAACAGTCACTGTGCTGGCTGGAGCATCCTACTTCTCCAGTGACGAGTCCTTCGCCATGATCAGGGGGTAATTTGTGTGTGTGTCTGCTGTGACAGGGCTCAGATGAGTGCAGCGGAGACGTTCATCCTGAAAAATTAAACAATACCTGAACTGTTCTGACAAATTTTAGATTATGGTGTTACATATTACAGCAAGTAGGCATCACAGCTGATCATCACCGATGTGTGAAAACAGCAAAATGCCAGCCTGTGCTCTCCATTGCCGTAGACGAAGCCTCCTCATGTGCTCTCTGTCTCTGTCTATAGGGGGCATGTCGACCTCACCATGCTGGGTGCCATGCAGGTGTCACGCTACGGTGACCTGGCTAACTGGATGATCCCGGTGAGTGTGTCCACCAAAGTGGCGTGTGTGTGTTTAACAGTTGTGAGGAGACACTGACGCTGGGTGTGACTGGTCTGACCCCCCCCCCCCTCCCCAGGGTAAGATGGTCAAGGGCATGGGCGGGGCTATGGACTTAGTAGCAAGTGCTGGTACCAAAGTGGTTGTCACCATGGAACACTCTGCTAAGGTAACACCATTTTAATGATTGTATTTTGAGTCTGGTCATCATCATTCGTCACTTTTCATGGCTGGCTCACTAATTAGCACCACTTCACTTTCAGGGTGGGAAGCACAAAATCCTGGAAAAGTGCAGCTTGCCACTGACAGGGAAGCAGTGTGTGGACCGGATCATTACAGAGAAGGTCAGGACCCATTTTGCACATTGTATGCATTCAGTGCCTGAACAGTAAGATGTATGTGTGTGTTCAGTACTTAAACTGCAACTTCCTGTAGGGTGTGCATGTGTGAGTGCTGGTGTGTGTGTGCGTGTGTGCGCGTGCGTGCATTTAGTACCTAAACTACAGCTTCCAGTAGCATGTATGTGTATGTGTTCAATAGCTGGACTACAGCTCCCAGTAGCGTGTATGTGTGTGTGTTCAATAGCTGGACTACAGCTCCCAGTAGCGTGTATGTGTGTGTTCAATAGTTGGACTACAGCTCCCAGTAGCGTGTATGTGTGTGTTCAATAGCTGGACTACAGCTCCCAGTAGGGTGTGTGTGTTCAATAGCTGGACTACAGCTCCCAGTAGCGTGTATGTGTGTGTTCAATAGCTGGACTACAGCTCCCAGTAGCGTGTATGTGTGTGTTCAATAGCTGGACTACAGCTCCCAG
>JAABNX020000130.1:30851835-30866037 GCA_015163995.2 Mormyrus lacerda
TGACACACAGGTACTGAGGCAGTCAGAGATACAGTGTGACAGACAGGTACTGAGGCAGTCAGAGATACAGTGTGACACACAGGTACTGAGGCAGTCGGAGTCAGAGAGTGACACAGATGGGTGCGACGCATAGAGTTGGACAGTATGTCAGGCGTCTACTGAGGCAGAATCCGACCGTGCAATAGACATGTTCATAGGCATTCAGAGGTGTACGGTATGACAGACAGGTATTCAGGTAGACAGAAGTGGACAGTGTGGTAGACAGGTATTGAAGTACATAGAGGTGGACACATTGACAGTAAGAGAACACACACCTTAACAGAAACAGGAAGCCGGTTGTCTTTGAAGGCTTGGAAGCAGAAGCTTCGGGGCTGCTGGGTTGCCTTCCTCATGGGCATCAGGTTGCCAGAGCACTCCAGGTGCAGTGGCATACCCTCCATCACCTGCAAGGGGAGACAACGAGTCAGCAGAAAGAAACTGCTCCTTTCAGCTTCTTCACAATGGAAACACCATGGCTGTGGTTTCTATGAAGCCCCTCTGGTGACATAGGAGAAAGAAAAAAAAACTGAGTGGCCACAAGATAATTAAGTTGTGGCCTTAAATTAATAAGGCGTGGCCACGAGATTTCCGAATGCCTGGAAACACATGGACAACTTCGAGAGTACATAAAAATAAGTATAATTTTATAAAGAAATTATATATTTTTTTAATTGATGACATAATTGTGAGAAGACACATGTTAACTTCCTAAAGGCGTTATTGACAAGTGCATTAGACCAGCGTTTAACTCGCTCCCACGCTTTAAGAAAGACGCGGCCACCATTTAATTATCTTGTGGCCACGTGATATATTTTTTTCTCCTATGTCACCAGAGGGGCTCTGTAGGTTTCAGCCATGCTCACTGCTTCAAGTTTGTTCTACCCTGGACTGTGCTTCTTCTTAGATCTGTACTTCTGGCCTGTTGCACTCTGGTCTATGCTTCAGACTTGTCACACTCTGCCCTGTGCTTTAGGCGTGTTGCACTCTGGTCTATGCTTCAGATCTGTTACACTCTGCCCTGTGCTTCAGGCCTGTTGCACTCTGGTCTATGCTTCAGACCTGTCACACTCTGATCTGCTTCAAACTCTGCCCTGTGAATCAGGCTTGCATACTCTGCCCTCTGTTTCAGACCTGTTGCACTCTGGTTTGTGCTTCAGACTGGTTTCACCTTTTGTTGTTTGTGGTTTTGCCTTGATTCTGGAACAAGTACATATGATAAGTTGATAATGCTTTATATTAACTACATCTTCATAATACCTTTAGAATGTGCTGGGAGAAATTAAGTTCACCGTCATAATGCATTCATAAAAGATTCATAAGTATGCCTTAACATGTTCTAAAGCATGCATTAATACCAATCTTATATAATTATACAATTACAATATTTATTATTAGTGTAAATTACAGCTGTCTTCTTGCTCACTTTAAGTATTATGAAAGTAATGTTTAAACACGTTATGGTATGACATGCTGCTTATGAATGTTCTATGAACACCTTATAAATGCATTATGAAGGTTCTCTGAATATTCAATCAATGCATAATGAATGCATTATAAAGATGCAGCTAATGTAAAGCATTACCGATAAGTTTACACATCTCAAATACAAATTGTTTGAAAACCACAGTTAAGGCAGATTATTAATTTAATAAATAGAGTAGCTGTATCAATAACACATTTGGAAAAGGGCTCTATGTGCAGTTTATTCAATGTCAACACTCCCCAACTCACCTCAACGTCACGACTGCGAGCCACCTCGGTGAAGTTCTCGTGTTGTTCCAGGGTTTTGTCCATCTTGTCGTCTGTCAGACAGTAGCATCGCAAACGACCCTCCCGCGCTTCATTCATCTTGGCGAACACCACAAATTTAGCCATGTAGGGAACTGCCGTCAGCTCACGGTACAGCAGGTTGCCAAAGGACACGACCTCTGCGGTGCGGGGGCAGTCTGCCAGCCAGAACCTGGGGTCAGGGGTCATGCACAGGGGAGCGTGTATGTGAGTTTGTGTCGCAGTCTGTGAGTCAGTCTGTGTGTATCAGTCTGTGAGGTGTCAGTCCAAGTATAACAGTCTTTATGTTAGTCTGTGCACCTACTACTAGGAGATGATCACTGCCACCACAGACATGCACTTTCAACGTCCTCCTTAACCATCTCACCCACCAGCCAGATGAATGAGTCGACCCTACTGATGTTTTTGCTATGTTCTTCCATAAGAAGTTACCAGACATCGACAGCTAGTTTTCCCTGCATGCAGCCCTCCATGCATGGGCCTTCTATTCACTCTTTCACCCCCCTCACCAGCCCAGATGTTATTAACCTACTCGTTCGCCTATGACCTTTCCCCTGGATTCTATCCTCTGCCATCTCCTCCAGACCATCCAAACCATCTCTCCCACACTAACCCCTGCACTGACTCACCTAATTAACTCATCTCTTACAACTGGCACATTCCCTGCCGCATTTAAGCAGGCATGTGTATCATCACAGCTTAAAAACAACCTCACTTGACCCTTCACCGATTGAGAATTATCGGCCAGTCTCTCTCCTCTTATTCATGTCCAAAACTCTTGAACGTGCTGTCCTCAGTAAAGTCTCTGAATTTCTCATAAAGAAGAACCTCCTGGACCCTCTTCAGTTTGGCTTCAATGCTGGACACTTGACCAAGACCAACCTCCTTGCTGTTGTGGACACTCTGACAGCTACAGGAGCTGCATTCCGGTCATCTGTCCTGATCCTGCTGGACCTCTCTTTGGCTTTGAACATAGTTAATTATCAAATACTCCTGATCACCCTCTCTCAAGCTGGCATCACAGGAACTGCTCTATACTGGTTTGACTCATACTTATAAGACAGATCATTCCAAGTGACTTGGGGTGCAGAGGTGTCCAAATCACATGAGGGTAACAATCAGTGTCCCACACAAATTGGTCCCCTCCTCTTCACTCTTCATTACCTCTCTAGATCAGATCATCCAGTCACATGACTTCTCCTACCATTACTCAGCCAATGACATCTAGATATACCTGACTTTTCCTCCTGACAATACCATGATCTTCACTCAGGTCTTTGCATGCCAGACTGACATTGCAACTTGGATGAGGAACTTTCACCTCCAGTTACATATCTCTGAGACTGAGCTTCTTGTCTTCCCTGCCAGCCCTACCATGCACCATGACTTCACAGATCAGCTTGGATCACCCACATTGTCTCCATCAAGGTCTGCCAGGAACCTAGGGGTAATGATAGATGACTGCAAAGTTGCTAAAATTATGATCCAGCACAACAAAATGAGGTTTGAGTTCTTTATAAAGCTTCTTTAGCTCCAGCAGTATATTTTGGTCCACAATATCACCAGTATCATGGCTCCTTCCTTTTTCTTTTTTCTTACAAGCTACTCTTGTGCCCCCTCCTGGACCAAATGAAACACTATCAACTCACAACAAAAGCATTATAAGAAACAAACATTACAACGACCAGCTGTCCTTTGCTGGGCACATAACAGTACTGCTCTGATGTTTCAGATTTACCCTGTATAACATTAAGAAGATCAAGCCTTTCCTGTCTAAGTAAAGAACATTCTTAATGTTGCACTTAGGGTCACTGAACAGTCTTATTAGTTCCTGCTTTGTTAGAATAAGCTGTGCAAAGGTCTTATACCGCTTACATTTCTAACTGAACACTGAAAGCTCAGCCTAGCTGCACAACTTATTGACAGCACATTTGTTTGTGATGTGCTATTTGCCTCACTTGCTACTCACTTCGGACAAAACCATCTGCTAAATAAATGATAAATGCAAACGTCATTCTGTGTGAAAAGAATATGTGTCAGTCTCTGTGTCAGTCTGTGAGTGTCAGTCTGTGTCTGTTAGTCTATGGGGTTAGTGTGGTGCCATTTCCATGGGCAGGTGACAGTGGCTTTGCCTTCCCATCTCACAGCAGCTGAACCTGCAGGTACACACAGGTATGCACATGCAATGTGTCACTAACCGTGCAGAAACGTTGGTGGTGAAGTTAGCACAGTTACCGCAGCACATCAGCTTGGTGGTGCCGGTGATGTCCTCCCACTGCGCTGAGGACGTACCACCTGTGGGCAAGGAGGCGAGCATGACTCAGCATGCTGTGATGATATCCCCCCTTTGGCTAAGGGCTCTTTGGCACATCCCTCCGTACCAATGACACTGCAGAGAAGACGCAAGCTGTTGGTGTCCCCCTCCCCCATGTCACGTGGACTCTCCCGCCAGGAGGGGGGCAGTGGGATGCGAAGGGCGATGGGACGGTGAAATTTACGTCTGCGTGGCTCCACTGTCACGACAGGGCTGAAGGTGGCTTGATTACCCAGCAGTTTGGTGACCAGCTCATCTGGGACTGGCTGAGCCTGGAGGGAGCACAGTAAGAGGCATAATCAATCGCACACCGAGTGAAACACACACACATCCAGACATGATCAAACACACACACATCCAGACATGATCAAACACATACACATCCAGACATGATCAAACACACACACACACATCCAGACATGATCAAACACACACACACACACACACATACATCCAGACATAGCCACACACAGACCTGTACTCATACCTTTGTGGGGGCCGTCCATTCATTTCTATGGGCAAAATCCTAATCCCAATAATGACAACCTTAACCACTTTTTTTTTTACTTTTGGGGGGACTGAAAAAATGGTCCCCACAACATCAAAATAACAGGTTTTTGTCACATTGAGGGGAGTACCTGGACCACACACACACACGCACACACACAGGTTTGTAATTATATCTTTGTGAGGACTCTCTATTCATTTCTATGAGGAAAACTCTAATCACAGCATGATGACCGTAACCCCTACCCAGCCCTAACCTTAACCATAAGTAACCAAACAAATTGCAAGACTTTTGGTATTTTTAACTGCATTTACAGATCTTTTAGGGACCTGAAAATGGCACCACAATGTCAAAATAACAGGACTTTATCACATTGTGGGGAACATTTGGTCCCCGTAATGTAATATAAACAGAATCTACACATCCAGACATGATCAAACAACACACAGTGAAACACACACACACACACAAATCCAGACATCATTAAACACATGCACATCAAGACATTATCAAACACACACACATACACAGACATGGGTGAATACACATAGAGTCAAGCAAATATATACAGTCATGGTCAATCACACATAGATTCAAAAACACACACACACACAAACACTGAAACACACATACTCGCAGAATGAAACACGCACACAGACACACAGATCCATGAGTCATATGAAGTTTTAAAGTGTTTTTAATGAACATCTAAATTGTTTTAAATGTTTTAAATTGTTTTTACAATGTGAAAAATTTTCCCACATGCAGTGTCATCCAGTGTTAGACATTGTTCTCCTAAGGAAAGAAAAATAATACAGTAAAAAACAGAGACAATGACAGCAATATTTTAAGTGAAAAAACAGAAGGGTGAGATGACAGGACTAAAAACTCAAAGAAAACAACAGAAAAGTGCCAGACAGCATCTTCCTGAACTGGACTCATGTTACTGTTAAAATGGAACCATTACTGTTATCCAGGACGGCACAACAAGATCAAATCGGAGGGGGAAACACTCACACATAGTCCTTTTGCACACACACACACACACACACACACACACATACATACATACAGACACACACAGAGCTCTGTCATCTCGCAAGGGTGGGGAGGTATACACTTTTCCATTTCACCTTCCTTATCCTCGCTTCTCACCTGCAGCCCCAGACGGACTTTCTTGGTAACAGCAGAATCTGGGAATGTGGCCTGGACCATTGGCATAAGTTTGCTTGTCAGCTGACCCCCTTCTGGTCCAATGAGGTCACTCTCCTGCTGTACGCGTGACACCACAGCAAAGTAAAGAGGGAAGTCGGTGGAGATGATCCGACGGATTCGCTTCTTCTCCAGTTCCTCTTGGCTCTCCAGGTCTGGTGGAAGAGCCACAGACGTGTGAACTACGCCCATGTGGGGTCACTGGCCCCCCACCGACTGCAGCTGTTGCTGGCTAATCCTCACCTTCATCCATGCCATTCAGGATGGTTTCTAGCACATCATCTCCATAGCGATTGCGGTGTTCCTTCCAGACAGAACCGTTTTCGCTGCGCAGGATGACGAGCTCCCGGTCGCCCCGACCCAAAGCCGCAAAGTGAGGGATCTCCACGATCACAGGCCTGAATCGGCAGCCCGGAGGAGCAAACACATGAGACATGCACACACACACACACACACACACACACACACACACAGCCTCACCCCAGAAACTGCATGCTGGACGGGCCCAGGGAGATAATACGGCTGGCCAGCCCTTCCCCTTCCACCAGCGGGGGCGGTGTTTTCAATTTCTGGGGCTTGACCAGGCGGCAGGTGATGCGCGTGGGGGCAGCGCATGTGCGTGGTGGGATGATGACACGCAGCCCATTATGGCGGCTGCCGCGCATGGAGCCACCGCGGGCGTCCACCATGAAGCTGACGAGGAACCTGCCGATCAGCACACTGTCAGTCTCGAACCCGGCACGGACACACAGAGACTTTTCATATACTGTGACACTTCTCCTTCACCTATCATCCCATCTGGCTATTTCGCACAGATCTGTAATTCATACTGATTTTTAAAAGAGCAAACGTCTATCTAGTCTTTCATCCCTCCATCCATCCTTCCATCCATGTAATAATTTAATACTGGCGTTGAGGAAGCAAAAGACAATAGAGATTAGGGGCAGCGTCTCTATGTGAGGTCATCAGTACACCTCAGAGCACTGTTCCTAATGAGCACATGGTGAGCCCCGCCCCCTTTGGTTCTGACCCGGTGTGAACGGGGCTGGCCACGGGGCTGACGTTGTCGGAGGTCTCTGTGGCCGGGCTGCTGGGGATCAGGGAGTCGTCATCATACTCCTTGGGCAGAGGAGCAGGGATGTGCTGTGGGTGACACTCATAATATCAGCATTCAACGACGATGCAACTTCATAATGTATGGCTTTGAAACTTCACAAACCTAAATAAAACATGACATTCAGTTTATGCATATACACGACTGACAGTGAGGCACCATTGAAGGTGATGTGATCTTTTGCAAAGTGAACAGCGTGACCTCTAAGCTGAGATAGTCTGTTAACTGAGTACCAGCGCCCCCTGCAGGTAACCAGAGCCAAATACTTACTACAAAGAACTCAATTAGAAACTAGTTTTCTGGGAAAGAGCCAGAGAGCTTCTGCAGATTGTGCAGTGAGCACATCATGGAGGTCACAGCAAAGATCACGCTCGTTTTGAAGTCAGCTTTCAAAGGACATTACCTGATCCAGCATGACAGTCTCTGGGGACACGCAGGGAATTCTGGGTATAGCTGGAGAGTATGGCCTGTCACGAGAAAGGACAAAAAAGAACTACCCCCTTGCCCACAGAAACAACCATGCATCATTAGGCACCTAACAAAAATACATCAAGTACGAAATTCATAATCTGTATTCATCTCAACGTGTATTAGTACAGGTGAAAGTAGAAAGGATTTTTTTATTGGAACATAATTTGTTTGAAAATCATACTGAAAAAACTTGAAAAGAGATAAAAATAGATGTTCCCCAAGAAATAAATATCTAATCTTCAAAAAGTCTAAATATACCCAAAAAAGTACCCAAATTCATTAGTTTGTTTTTCACTTTTCATCGGATTTTGAGATTATAGTTATACCATGTGTCTATGTGTGTGTAATTTTGTTTGTGCGTTTTTGTAATTATTACATTGTAGGGACCAGATTTCCTCACATTCTGATTAAAAACCTGTGATTAAAACATTTATTCAATCCCCACAAAGGAAAACTCAATTTTATAAAAATCTGTAACTGCAATCAAAAAATTAAAAATGTCAAAAATTGTGTTTTTTGTTAGGTTACTTATGGTTAAGGTTAGGGCTGGATAAGGATTAACGGTGTCAGTGATGGGATTTGGGTTTTCCCATACAAATAAATGGACAGTCCCCACAAAGATATGAATACAAACATGTGTGTGTGTGTGTGTGTGTGTGTGGATTAGCCTTATATTACATTATGGGGACCAAATGTCCCACACAATATAATAAAAACCATTGACGTTGTGGGTACCATATTTCATATGTGTTTGTCACTCTTACGTTGTCCCCTGCCCACTCTCGAAGTCCCTGAGGGACTTTTTTGGTGAGAGGAAATCTTCGTCCTGGTCTTTCAGGTCGTCCAGCTTCAAGCACCGAGCTCCTTCCAGACAAGGAAGTTCATCACCTGTACAGAGCAAACAAGAGCAGCTCTTCAGAGGGTAACTGGCAAGGGAGGGGTACTAAGGCAGCAGGCTAGTGATACTGGAGTTATTATCAGAGCAGAGGGAGGGGCTGAGAGAGAAGCAGACTGGTATTTCGACTGGCAGTTAATGGGGTAGAGAATGACTCCTATTCTTGCATCCAGCTACCGAACGTACACAGCAGTGACAGACAGGATGCAGCCAAATCAAATGGACACATAAGGATGAGGAGCCATTGCACTGAGACTGGGTGTGTGCAGAAGCAGCCATGACCCCCTACCTTCATCCTCTGACACATCCAAGATCTCATCTACTGTCTCTGGGAAACTCATTCTGTGTTTCTCTGTGGGAATCTGAGAGAATGAGCAAGAAAGAAGGACAGTAGATGAGTATCCACAGCACCTCCGTCCTCCTTGGAGATGAAGAGACTAACGTCCAGTTTGAGGGATAGAGGGCGCAGTACTGACAGCCCACTTTGAGGGACAGATGTGCAATACTGACAGCCTTGTATGTTCCTGCAGTGTAACGTACAGGGACGTGCAGCACTGACAGCCTAGGATAGACACACAGTAGGAAAGACAGGGATGTGCAGCACTGAAAGCCTCGGATAGACACACAGTAGGAAAGCCGGGGATGAGCAGTACTGACAGCCTAGGATAGACCCATAGTAGGAAAGCCAGGGATGAGCAGTACTGACAGCCTAGGATAGACCCATAGTAGGAAAGCCAGGGATGAGCAGCACTGACAGCCTAGGATAGACCCATAGTAGGAAAGACAGTCATGAGCAGTACTGACAGTCCAGTTTCAAGTGTGCAGTAGTGGAAATACAGTCCATGGGACAGAAGTGTGCAGTACAGACATTCAAATGAGAGCTGAGTATGAGAGACAGAGATGTTGACAGACAATACATGTCATCTTGTCTGTTTTACAGCCACTGTATGGTACGACAACCCCCCCCCCCCACAGGAAGCTCTTCTTTACCACTTTTTACTGAAGCCCTGAACGTGACTGGCATGCATTTTAAGCGTGTCTGACTGCTACTGTAATGTATCTTGATGGACCTTTGGATCTATACTTGTGCTTTCAAAGAATGGAATGGAATGGAAATTTAATCTCAGTTTATATTTTATCCCTTAATTGCCTATATATCTAAAGGGAACACATCAATGAACGAGGGCCCTATTTTACATCATGTTATATACTATAGAGGGAACACAGGAATGAAGGATGACCCCTAATGTAGGGAACCTAGGACCCTGGGGACATAAGGTGAACCAATGTCTTCATGTTTGTCCTTAGAGATTGTTAATCTTTCGTTATTAAAAACAATTTCTGCACGCAGTTTTCAGTCAGCTGATCATGTACTTGTATTGATGTTTGTTTCTTCTTTGTTACCATACTTGTGATTGGCTATGGAGATAATTGTTTATCAAATAAGTAAATGCAAGGCACCAGCTGTCATTGGCTAGTGATAGAGGTTTGTTAGTCCTCAAAGACTAACTGACACCTTTATACCCTTTCATAGAAGAGTTTAACCACGGGAAACAGGACAGCTGCTGGTCTAACTTCAGCTAAGGACTGCAAAACCACAATGAGTTCATAATAAGTGCATAAAGGGTTACTCACCACGGCGACAGTCTCCTCGGTGACTAGCTTCAGAACGTCAATGACGGAGATGTAGCCCAAGCGCCTGGCGATTCCCAAGGCGGTGCTACCATTCTAACAGAGATAAGAGAAAGAAGGCAAGGACACATGAGATAGGAGCTGCTCTCTGAGGCTGACGAGCAGGAAGCACAGCATGGCAGCAGCCAGAGGCCTCGCAAACAAACACCAGCCATCGGAGCAAATGGTAAAGAGGTGTATGGAGCCAA
The DNA here is from genome assembly GCA_015163995.2 of Mormyrus lacerda. NCBI lineage: Eukaryota > Metazoa > Chordata > Actinopteri > Osteoglossiformes > Mormyridae > Mormyrus > Mormyrus lacerda. The sequence continues at coordinate 30,862,057 of JAABNX020000130.1, forward strand.
AAGGGCAGACAGGGGCAGTGTTAGTGATAACACCAACTGTAGAAAATATAAGAACTCTCCTCAGCCCACTTCACTGTGTTTTGACTCGTGTTTATCTGATGTGTTTTTTACGAAAAGAAGAGAAACCACAGCTCCTTAACTATGATCTACCGCAGAAAACAGCCCAATTTGTAGGTTTAAGGGTACAACAGCCTGTTTCTACTGTACCATTGTACCAGTTAAATCCTCTTCCTATACTGCTTTGCTTTGTGTAAACAAATGCTGCCCTCTCTATTTCACTGCACCAAGTAAATCAAATAAAGGAAATATCACAGACAGGCACTATGTGATCTCTGTAAAAGGATCCTTGTGAAGGGCATTGCAGAATATAAAGCTCCCTCCCCCCTCAAAGAAACAACAGAGAAAAAGTGAAAGGAGGAAGCTGATGATGGGCAACGGAGGAGGACTGACAGCGGTGGTTTCGTCGGGCATTGCTCCGTGCTTCAGCAGCAGGGTGACGATGTCTGTGTGTCCCTGCTGAGCAGCCTGGTGGAGAGGTGTGTAGCCCGCCTAATGTAGAGAAGGTCAGGGAGAGGTAAGGGGGTAGAGGAGAAAGAGAGAGGTGAGAACAGGAAGAAGAAGGGAGGAGAAAGGGGGCAGGGAGAAAGGGGAGGAGAAAGAGAGAGAGGAGCACAAGGAGAAGTGGGGACAAAGAGAGAAGGACAGGGAGGAGGGGAGGACAATGAGAGCAAAGAGGACAGGGGGGAGGGCAGGGAGCAGGAGAAAGAGAAGAACAAGGTGAAAGGGGGGACAAAGAAAGGGAGGAGGACAAGGAGAAAGGGAAGGGCAAAAGACAGATGAATGATGAGAAAGGAGGTCAGAGAGAGAGAGGAAGATAAGGAGAAGGGTGGGGACAAGGACAGAAAGGAGGACAAGGAGAATGGGGGAACAAAGATAAAGAAAGGGACAGAAAAGGGGGAGGACAGAGAGAGAGGAGGACATAGAGAACAAGGAGGTCAAAAACAGAGAGGTGGATAGGGAGGAGGGCAGTGAGATGGAAAGGAGGACAAAGGGATAGAGCAAGGTTTGAGAACCAGAATGGGGAGGAAAAGTATGAGCGGAGGACAGAAAGAGAGGGAGAGAGAGTGGATCGGGAGTGAGGGAAAACAAAAAGTTTCTTAAGTAAAAAATTAACTGACAACAAAACTTCTATCTATAGAAAGGACATATAATTTCACTACAGCTCATGCTCGTGTTGCTTACCCGAGTCTTGCTGTTCACATTAGCCTGTTGCTGTAGGAGAAATTTCACCATCTTGATGTTGCCGTAGTGACAAGCCACATGTAGGGGAGTGTATCCCATCTGAGGCACAAAGTAGCTGCATGGTCAATTTTATTATCATGAACTCACCCCAAAACCTGTATTCAATAAGCAGTCATGGAAGGGGCACATGTAAAGAGTTCTTAAAAACCAAATACCATTCATTCCCAAAATGTTCAAATGCTGATGCAATAAGATGAAATTAGTCTCAGGTTAATCTGTTTAGTTGTTGTGTTTAGTAGGGTAGTTAGGGTAGTAGGTTATTGTCAGAGTGATCAGTATTTAGTAAGGTAGAGTTAGCCTAGCATTGTCAGAGTGATCAGTATTTAGTAAGGTAGAGTTAGCCTAGCATTGTCAGACTGATCAGTGTTTAGTAAGGTAGAGTTAGCTTAGCATTGTCAGACTGATCAGTGTTTAGTAATGTAGAGTTAGCCTAGCATTGTCAGAGTGATCAGCAGGGCTCTCAAGTGTCACACATTGAGCATGACAGTCACTCTTTTCAGTCTTTTGTCACGCACTCCCGCCACACATTGGAAAAGTAATTTGTAGGCTAATATGCCACAGCGCACAATATTTCTCAGACCGCGGTACAGTAGCGCCTCACTATGAAACAAGCGCGTCTCTGCTGGAGTCCTATGGTGCGTTCGTGTTTTTGTCGGAACTCGGAAAATCCTAGTTGAGTGACATCACGTCCGACAATCTCCCGTTCGAGCTACCGCATCTCGAAACAAACATGGCTGCCTCCATGAACACGCTGCTGTGTGTTGTTGCTTTATATTTTAGCTAGTCAAACTAGTCAAACCACATTAAAAGCTTTATAAAATATTTTAGTACATTCATAGCGATATTCTTTTTTCGAGAGGTAAACTATAAACAAAACAAAGACACGAACAAGTCTGGTAAAAATCTCATATTGCATGCTAGGATACTGTTTACGGTCATGATATGGTATTCTCTAAATCAAACATGTGCAGTTACATTTATAACTACTGTATTAATACAATTAACAAAACAAAACATTTTTAAAGATTTATAAAATAGAATTACTGTTGAGTGTGTAAGCCGCCATGTTGAAATTATGTCACAGGGGCAATTAGGACAACAAAATCTTTTCCGACATCAACGTCATAAAAGAGCCGTGTTTCCGATGGGAAGCGACATATTTCATGACGTTTCGTGACGTTTTCATCCGAGTTCCGAGTTTGAAAGATAATAATAATAATCGAACGCACCATCAGAGCCTGTCACTTACCAGCCAATCAAAAAAGGGCCTACACAATAGCCAATCAGAAAATATTGGTATTGTATCCTGGTAAAATGCACACAACAACCAATGAAAAGGCATCCTGTGGAATGTCACTCTTGCCTGTCTTCAAAACTTGCGAGCCCTGGATCAGTGTGTAATAGGATGAAATTAGCATGGCAATTTCAGACTGAGCAGTGTGCAGTAGGGTAGAGTTACATTAGCATATAGCCTGTCTTACCCGTGATGCTGTGAACACTGAGGCACCCTGCTTGACCAGCATGTCTGCTATACCCATGTGACCTTCCTGGGCCACTAGGTGCAAAGGGGTCAGTCCGTTCTGGGGGGAGATAGATAAGTCATACACAACCTGCCTCAACACTAATGTCAACTGCCTTCCTCTCTCAAGGAAAACAAAAAGCACGGCAAGGTCATGGCATGGTTACACCGCAGGGTGCAGTGCGTTTTCTCAGGGCGCCGCCCAGCATCTTGCCCCACCTTGTTTCCCAGGTTGACGTTGGCCTGCTTGGAGATGAGCAGGGACACCACATCCAGGCGACCCTCCTGTGCAGCCAGGTGCAGGGGCGTGATGCCTTGCAGGGACTCGGCGTTGGGCGGTGCCCCGTGCTGCAGCAGGGTGCCCGCCACCTCCAGTTGGTTCTGCTTGGCAGCGATGTGCAGGGGTGTGTAGCCATTCTGTGGGTAGGGAAAGGCCAGCTCAGCATGTGCATGCAGATGCATGTTCTACCTGTGTGTGTGTGTTACGTAAATATAACATTGTTGGGACCAAATGTAATAAAATCCTGTTATTTTCACATTGTAGTGACTCACATTGTGTTTTCTTCAATTTTGAAATATCTGTAGCTGCAATCAAAAAACTACCCAGCCCTAACCTAACGTCAAAATAGCAGGTTTTTATTACATTATGGGGGATATTTCCACACACACTTAATGTCATCAGATTGGGATTAGGGTTTTCCCCATAGAAATGAATGGAGAGTCCCCACAAAGATATAATTACAAACCTGTATGTGTGTGTGTGTTTCCCATGCGTGTGAATGTTACTCACTCTAGCAGTGCTGTAAGGAGAACTGCCTTTGCTGACCAGCAGCTTGACCACATCCAGGTTGTTGTGATGCACAGCCACGTGTAACGGGGTCAGCCCATTCTGCAGATGAAACATAGTGCTCAGAACACACTCAGGGGCCCAGTACACAAAGCCTGCCATCAGCTATGTTTCCCAGCATACCTTGCCAGAAGTGTTGGGATTGGCGCCTCTCTCCAGCAGAAGCTCTGCCACATCCAGTTTGCCATATTTACATGCCACATGAAGGGGAGTGAAGCCTTTCTGTAGAAAGACAAAGATGTGAATGTGTAAGATGAACCGCTGTGTCCTCATACAACACGAAGATGTGAATGTGTAAGATGAACCGCTGTGT
>JAABNX020000130.1:30897445-30910588 GCA_015163995.2 Mormyrus lacerda
TGTGAACTGTGTATTCATGTCAGCTATTGTGTTTACATCCACCCATCAGTCTTCTGCCGCTTATGTGGCGCTGGGTCACTGAACAGTGATGCCCAGTCCTCCATCTCCCTAGGCACCCTCCTCCGTCTCCAATACAAAGTCATTCACAGGCCAGCTGAAAGATATAATTTCTCCAACGTGACCTTTTGTCTGCCCCTGGGTCCCCTCCCAGCTGGACATACCCAAAGCACCTCGCCAGGGAGTCGTCCAGGGGGCATCCTAGACAGATGCCCAAATCACCTCAACTGGCTCCTTTCCATGCAGAGGAGCAGCAGCTATACTTTGAGGTCCTCCCAAATGTCTGAGCTTCTCATCCTATCTGCAAGACTGAGCCCAGACATCCTCAGAGGGAAGCTCATTTCTGCCACTTGTATCAGCAGTCTGATTCCTTCAGTCACTACCCAAAGCTTGTGAGGTGAGGGTAGAAATGTAGATCGACTGGTAAATCAATAGCTTCACCTTCCAGCTCAGCTCTCTCTTTACAAGACGAGAATGGTACAACATCTGCATAACTGCTGACTGTGCACCAATACACATGTTGATCTCACACTCCCTTCTTCCCTCACTCATGAGCAAGATGCCGAGATACTTAAACTCCTCTGTTTGAGGCAGTGACTCCTCCCCATCCTAGAGGGGGCAATCCACCCATTTCCAGTTGAAATCAGTTATGATTTCAGTCACAACAATTATCTAGCAACCACGAATCAGGGCAAAAACAGGTCTGTATATTTGTGTGTCTGTGTGTTTTTGTCTGTGTCTGTTTGTGAAATTCTCTCTGCCTGTGTGCCTGTGTTTGTGTGAAATTCTCTCTGCCTGTGTGCCTGTGTTTGTGTGTCTCCTGTAAACTACTTTTCATACCTTTTGGCAAAGTACAGTACATGGTCCTTGCAGCAGGATCAGCGTTCATTCTTGCTTTGTGACAGGCTACTTTTTCCTTGCTTAAAAGTGGCATTTATTTGAGGAAAAGAGGCTCTATTACTGTATATTGCATTAATTATCAAATAGCAGAAATGTAATAAATTGTATTTTACAGGTGTAAATTTTAATCCTTGAGAAACATTTCTCCAATCAGAGCTTTGATAATAAAGTTGTGAATTAATCACAACTTAATAAAAAAAAATATAACATGGAGGTAAATGACATCTATAATACGAAAACATAGTTCCACTTAGTAAGTTTTTTTCAAATTACATCTTTACTTACTAAAAGTACTAAACTACTGATATTTGACAAAATTGTTTTCTAACAGAAAGGCTTCAAGGAGTCAAATGGCCTAACCGGTTACACCATTTGACAATTCAAATACTGTAAAATCAAATTTAACAGGCATTATCATGGACACTTACGTAAGAACATGACCTTAGTGTGAATGTTTAAAACATATTTTTTAAAGTAAATAGTCATTTTTATCATTATGATGAATTTTCTATATTTTCCAGGGGTCAAATCATTTAACATGTAAACATAAGCATACCTGACCGAACCATAATAATGTTGAATAATCTTTTTTGAATATTTTTTTTTTTAAATATTTCATCTTTTTTTAATATTTTGAAGAGATCTACTAATCTAATCTAGTCATCAGGGGTTCGTCTGTGTTATATTATTTCCTGTCATAGGGCTTTTCTAGCATAATTTCAACAAAATGGCTCACCAAATGGTTACAGCACCTTAATAAAGGAAGTTGACCAATTCTCAAGTTATATATAATATTCAGAGTACTAGTTTTCCATTATTTTTATTTTCTATTAAACAGTTATAATGTAAGATTATGGCAAACTATCTGACAGGGAGTTTTATTGTTTCATCTTTTTAGACCTTTAATTATTTGATACAAAGTTGGTACGGTTACACCATGTGATGACCAGTCGGGAGGGTGAGCGATGTAGCAGGCAAGAGAGACGTAGAAGCAGTCAATACGGGGTTTAATGTGGACAAAACAGCAAACCACGTCAAAACACGTCAATGACGGACTGAGCAAAACAGACTTGAACGCGGAATAATATACACAAGATTAGACAAAATACAGGACAAAGGTGTTCACAATCTGGAATTAACATGAGGTAATGAGGGGGGCGTGGCACACAGGAGGATCAGATGAGCAGGTCATGACAGACCACATTGGCATTTTTTTTTTATCATCCCCCAAATATTTCTCAAAATTGACCAAAACCAGATATTTTAGACTAGGCTAAGAAAGTATTTATGCAAGTATTGTAAAAGTTAAAAAATTCTTTTCAAAGTTTAATGCTTTTAAATTTAACTAAACCACATGGTCGCAAAAGAATCAGTGTCACATCATTGACCCAAATATTGCTGTGTTCCAGTCAAGTTGGAGGTCAGAATTTCCTAGTTAAAAAGCCTCTAGTTCCAAGCTAAAGCCATTCTCTGAGCCACAATACCAAATGTAGGCAATCAACATGGCCGACCACCGTAATATAATTTTATAATATAATTGTGCTAGTTGTTGTTAATAATTGTTATTGTCCATCCATCCATCCATTTTCCGAAACTGCTTATCCTATTCAGGGTCACGGGGTTCTGATGCTGATCCCGGAGGCTACAGGTGCAAGGCAGAGAACAGCCCAGGATGGGGTGTCAACCCTTCACAGCGCACACTCACATAACATTCTGTTGGTATTGTATAAAATTAAAATATGATTTTATAAGCATTTCACATATTATAAACTGAGAATAGTATACAAAAGCATAAGCACGATAACCCTGAATGGCTGATTAAATAAAAATCACACATTCAGCTTGTTTTGCACTGCTAAGGCTATCCGTGAACATGTAGCTAAAACAGTTAGCTGTATTTGCAATTTATTTTGACATACATCTACATACATATTTTTTATTTTATTTGTAGTCCTTTTTTTGCAGTGTAAGATAGGAAGAATCACTCTATATGGCTTATTTATTACACCAGTTAACAGGTCATTTTCATCAGAGGTAATTTTATGTGGCTTTTGTAGTGTTTTTCATAGTGATTTCAAATCTGTGTTTAGTTTTTCTCTAGCACATCAAGTTTCTGTGATGCAGCTATATGTAGCATGACATTATGCACATGTGGTCTGCCTGAGTATATTACAAGAGCTGTCTGTGTTCTTTATCTTATAGACAGCATCACTGTTCTCTAGGTGACTAGATATTGATTTATGTTTTATTGACACTTGTCTAGTTGCGATTTGAGTATAATTAATTTAACCTAGTACACATGTCTTGTGTATACAACTTAGTAGGAAACATAGGTAGTTGTGCCTCTGGCTTCGTTTTGCTTACGTGTGCTTCTCAACAATTTTTTTTTATCATTTCTCGAATTGTTGCACAAGAAATACTAAATCTAACTCTCAAGTCTGAATTCTGGGTCATCGTCCTGGAAATCAAAGGCGGCGGTGACAGACAGCATCAGCTGTGTTGGCTTTCAGTTGTTATCATGCCTAAAAAATATATTAATCATCCAGACAGTTTCTGTCATGTGTGTGGTTCATTCACAATGAAAGCACAACGTCACCAAATCACTGCAGTTCTTAAGAAGATATACAAATCATACTTTGGCTGTCCACCTGGAGACCAGGATAAATCTTGAGCTCCACATGTCATCTGTACCAGCCGTTCGAATGCTCTGCGTGAATCAGTGAAAGGCAGCAATGCCTTTGGGAATTCCAATGATGTGGAGGGAACCGCGAGATCATCTCATCGGCTACTTTTGCCGCATGAATACAAGTGGATTCTCAGCTAAGACTAAGCACAGATTTCTATGTCCCAGCCTAGATTCCGCAATCAGGCCTATTTTTCATGACGATTCATTGCCTGTTCCTGTACCGCCATTTGATGGTCTTGATTCTGTAGAAGGTGCTGAGGAGTCCAGACATGGTGTACACAAGAAAATCAAACTCAAAGCGTTTTTGAAGAAATAATGGTGGTTAACAAACACTTTTCAATTCCTTTATGGTCACTGTCTGTTTATTTGATTTTGCTCTAAAGATATTGTACCCTATACTACAGTGATGCTTTTGTTTTAGTACACAATACTTGCAATTACGGTATTAACTAGCATTATTAAAACAGAAATGGAATCAGCGTGAAAAACTAATTTGGAAAAATGTGTTTTGGTCTCTGATGATTAAAAAAAATGTTTTTTTTTTGTTGTCCTGTGTTATTCACAGTAATTGCTCCTCTGGAAACTGCCATGTTGTCTGATGTCACTACACCCACTTCTCAGTGAAGTCAGGGCATGTGAAATTGGCCTAAGTTTCCCAAAAGGAGCTTCAACTTCAACAGCTGTTCCTTAATCCTGTTTCAGATAGGAGGTTGGACAATTTCAAGTTCTGAAATGCTTAGAACACAGCATATGTACCTGTACGAGTGGGAAGGCCTGGACTTAAATATACTAGACACTATACACAGTGCCACACTTTCTGAAGCAAAGTCCTGCTCAATATTGTGTTTGCACTGTATATATTGTTTTTGCATCTCTTTGGCACTGTATGTTTGTATCTGTGCAACCGTGTACCTCACTGCTGTATGCAAAACCATTACCCACTTGAATCAAGGAAGTATATCTCATGCCTCAGATGTAGATGTTTAATTCCCACAAAATGTTTAATGCCTGCAGATTCCAGTTGCCAGGTTCAGGTCTAATAGATGTCCACAGTGTTCCTCATAATTGAATTATATTCCTCCACGTCATACTTGTCTGCACTGCATTATCCAGCACTCTTATATGCAGCTGTGGGGTTTTATCAATGAGGTTACAATGAGGTTACAGCCTGAGCATGTAGCAGACAGCTATGTGCCTGTGGACACTTCAGTAAGAAAATCAGTGCCATGTTACGAAAGCTGATTATCAGACCCACAATCCAAAGCTTATTATCACCTCAACAAACCAATGCTGATCATCACTGCAACGAACCAAAGCTGATTTTCACCCCAACAAACCAAAGCTTACCATCACGCCAAGAAAGCAAAACTGATCATCACCCTACAAACCGAAACTGATCACCACCCCAATAAAAGAAAGCTGATCGTCACCCCACCAAACCAAACCTGGTTATCACCCCCACAAACCAAAGCTGATCATCACCCCCAACATCCATCCGTCCGTCCGTCCGTCCGTCCATTTTCCAACCCGCTTAATCCTATTGGGTCGTGGGGGGTCCGGAGCCTATCCTGGAAGCAACGGGCACGAAGCAGGGAACAACCCTGGACAGGGGGCAGCCCATCACAGGGCACACTCACACACCATTCACACACACATGCACTCCTACAGGCAATTTATCAACTCTAATTAGCCTCAGCATGTTTTTGGACTGTGGGGGGAAACCGGAGTACCTGGAGGAAACCCCATGATGACACGGGGAGAACATGCAAACTCCACACACATGTAACACAGGCGGATACTCGAACCCGGGCCCCAGAGATGTGAGGCAACAGTGCTAACCACTGAACCACCATGCCACCCCCCATCACCCCCACAAACAAAGTTAATTGTCATCCCCTCAAACCAGGCTAATCGTGACCCCCACAAACTAAAGCTGATCATCACCCTCACAAACCAAAACTAATTATCACTCCCACAAACCACAGCTGATTATCACACCCACAAACCAAAGCTGACCATCATCCCAAGAAACCAAAGCTGATAATCACCCCCACAAACCAAAACTGATCATCACTCAAACATACAAAACCTGATCATCACACCAACAAAGCTGATCCTCCCCCCAACCAAAGCTGATCATCACCCCCACAAACCAAAGCTGATCATCATCCTGCAAAGCTGATCCTCACCCACTCAAATCAAAGCTGATCATCACTCCCACAAACCAAAACTGATCATCACTCAAACATACAAAACCTGATCATCACACCAACAAAGCTGATCCTCCCCCCAACCAAAGCTGATCATCACCCCCACAAACCAAAGCTGATCATCATCCTGCAAAGCTGATCCTCACCCACTCAAATCAAAGCTGATCATCACTCCCACAAACCAAAGCTGATCATCACCCCTACAAAGCTGATCCTCCCCCCAACCAAAGCTGATCATCATCCCCACAAACCAAAGCTGATCATCATCCTGCAAAGCTGATCCTCACCCACTCAAATCAAAGCTGATCATCACCCCCACAAAGCTGAGCCTCCCCCTTCAAACCAAATCTGATCATCACCCCCACAAACCAAAGCTGATCATCACCCCTACAAAGCTGATCCTCCCCCCAACCAAAGCTGATCACCACCCCCATAAACCAAAGCTAAACATCATCTCCACAAAGCTGCTCACACACTCATAAACCAAAACTGATCGTCACCCACACTGACCAAAGCTGATCACCTCCAAGACTAACTAAAGCTCATCACCACTTCAACAAACCAAAGCTAACCTGAAACTACCCAGCACCTTATTCTTGAACATGATTCAAAGCTAGTTCGCAACTCTGTACATGAACCAGAAAATGTCCGAATATCAGAAAAACATCCTTTGGTCGCACTTTTAATCACTTTCAGTTCCAGTGAATGATGATTCTGCTCAGGCTCAATTTGACCAGTCAGTCTTACAGGTGAGCACCAGTCTAACCAGTCAAATCCAGCACTCTAATATTATGACATCACCACAAATTTAGCTGACGGGACCATAAACAATGATACACACTCACAGATAAACACTGCTATGGGGGCTAGCCTACCCAGAATGACAAGCATTACGTCTCAGGCCCTGCATCACTCTAAATACAGTGTCCTCTGACGTTTGCATCCAGCTGGTGGTTTTGCTGACCAGCGTCTGGGTACTGACGCCGTTCTGGACAGACAAGTCAGCGTGGCCTGTTTACTGCTGAGTACATATGGATTCAGGCTGATTGACCTCGTTGTTCTTACATTGAGCTGAAGCACAAGTCTGTCCTTTAGAGAGTGGGATCAGGATGGAAGAGGGTGAGCACCCCCTGCTGGTGAGCCTCTGCAGTCTATGTGGGAAGTTGCATCAGCGGTGAGCTCAGTCCCCCTCTCCTGCAGGAGTGTCTCAGCTGTGATGAAAATAGCTCCTTTGCTCTGAGAGGTGAAGGGTGAGGGATGCAGAGGCAGGCTGCTGATGCCCGATCGATGCTCGTCTGCACACGTGCTCGTCACAGCATGATGCCCAAACGGCACTTCTGCAGCATCTGATTCTCACACAGGACTGGTCCCTGTCCACGAGCAATCAGAGCCTCTCACACATTACAGCAGCTAAAGAACCGAGGAACACCCACCCCCCACACACACACACACACACACACACACGACCCACCCCACCCAGCCCCAGCCCTCAGCGTGTCAAGGCATGTATGCTGTGCATTTACATGTTCATGTTCATGCAAGCAGCTGACGCCAAACCCTCCCCCCAGTTCCTTACCTTGCGTTTGCGGTCCCTTGACCGACTCCTCTTCCTGTTCAGCTCCTCCTCCCTCTCCCGCTGCTCCTGGGCCGCTTGTTCCGCTAGGTCCTTAGTCTTCCGCAGCTGCTTGGCGGCTTGCGCCATGGCGCCCCCGTTTCTTCCTCCTCCTCCTCCTCCTCCTCCTCAGAGCCCCTGAGAGGGGTCACTGCCACGCAGCTCTCGCTCCTGAGACCCTTACAGTCCCCTCCTGTCCGTATCTGTCGCTTCCCTTGTTTTGCTCTCTCCCCTCGTTCCTCTGTGATCCCTGATGCGGTTTCTGTCCGCTCTCCCTCCCTCCCTCCCTCCCTCGCTCGCTCGCTCCCCTCCCTCTCCGTTTCCCTCTCCCTCACTCTCGCTCACCGCACATACCTCTCCTTTCTCCCATCCACTGAATGCGTGTATCTCAGCTGTTTGATGCAGAGGGGGGTCACTCCCTGCCTGACCAACCCCCTCTCAGCATCTCAGCCCCTGTCCTGGGCTCTGCTTTGTCGCACTGGGTTGCTGTGCTGCAGGTGCTGCAAGCCGGTGGCTGAAGCTGTGTGCTTCCCTAGCTGCCTAACAGTGCTGGCTACGTGAAGTAGAAAGAGTCTGATGCTAAGAGCTGTTTACATTGTGTAGCCGAGGTTGTGTGGTACCTGCTGACTCTGAGGCTATTGGCTAACTCTAAGGGTGCCAGCTGATTCTGTGTATGCCAGCTAACTCTAAGGATGCCAGTTCTGAGGGTGCTGGATTACACTGAGGGTACCGACTAACTCTGAGGGCACCAGATGACTCTGAGTGTGCCAGGTGACTCTGTGGGTGCTGGCTGACTCTGAGGGTGCCAGGTGACTCTGTGGGTGCCAGCTAACTCTGAGAGTTTGTGCTGTTCCTTCAGGCTGGGACACACACACACGTGCGCGAACACACGCACACATACACACACTCACTCTGCTCAAAGTGCTATTCCAGTCCACACCGATTCCTGCCCCCGCCCCCCTCTGCAGTGCACATGAATGTAACAGGAGTAATTGAGTAACTGAGCATGTCGGTGCCTGTACTCTGTGGGGGGGGGGGCTGCGGCTGTGGCTGCAGCAGGTCCGTGCTGTTCTGCACCGTTGTGTGTTTGGATGTGTGGATCCCCCCCCCCCCCCCAGGTCTGAGCCCCTCTGCATTGCTGCTGACGTAGGCAAGAGAACAAGCCTGTGCTGACAGGCTCTGTGCTTCCTCTGTGAAACATGCAGGCACACGTGCAGAGCCTCATTTGCCACTGATCTCTGTCTTATTTACTCAGACGCATGCACCATTTCTGCGTCTCTCACGCTACTGTGTTCACATTGTGTTTCTCTCTCATTCATAATCAAGACACCAAATGCGGAGGCGAGTGAGTGAGGGAGGGAGACAGGGAGGGAGGGAGCAGGCTCCATGATTTATTTCAGACAGTCTCCCCCTTCCTCTCTCTCCTCCTCATTGCTCATTGTCCATCGCTCTCTACATTTTTTTTATATATCCATTGTATTTAAAGCCAAATTTTTATTATTGTTGTTGTTTGCGGTTGTGTTGATTTTGTATTGTTTTTTATGTCTGCTCTAGCTATTAACCTTTGTAGTTAGACACAGGTGTATACTGACCTGATAAGACTTTTAATTGCCCACAGATGCATGCTGGGATATAGCTGATTAGATCTTTAATTGGTCACAGCTGCATGCTGGGATACATGTGATGATATCTGTAATAAGATACAAATGCATGCTGAGATATACCTGGGAATATCTCTAAGTCATAGTTGCATGCTGGGATATTGCTGATATCTGTTGTCAGCCACAGATGCATGCTAGGATATACATGATAATATCTGTATCAAACCCTAATGTATACTGAAATTTACCTGATGATATCTTTAATCAGAGACAGATGCTTTTTGGAATATAGCAGTGAAATGATAATCCCAAAAAACCAAGGAGCACTATGGAAATCAGAATTTTTGATTGACAGGTGTAACTCGTGCAGTGGATTGTGCCTCGCAGCTGTGATTCTGATTGACAGCTGTCACTCTTGCAGTGGATCTGCCTGGCAGCTGTAGTCGTGACTGACAGCTATCACTCTTGCAGTGGATTCTGACCTGCAACTGTGATTCTGATTGACAGTTGTCACTCATGCAGTGGATTCTGACCTGCAGCTGTTGTTCTGATTGACAGCTGTCACTCTTGCAGTCTGTGATTTCCTTCATCCTCACAGGAGCCTAAACGATGCTTCTTCCTCTCAGTACCACCATCTGCTGTGAGTGAGAGGATTTTCACTGCTATGGCAGCTCGATAGCCTGTATGACCAACGCAGACAAGATGAAATCTCTTAAGCACGGTTCCCCCACTTCTTTGGACAAACGCCTCAAGGGAAATAAATGGGACATAAAAATATTTTGAAGCTTCCTTTCTTTTTATTTATGTATGTAGGCAATAAAGATTTCAGCTGTATTATATAGCCCCAGGTGTCTTAATGTGACCATAATGCAGAGAACAGCCACTGAGCTCTGAAGAGCACAAGGGCAGAGAGGAGGTGCACAGCTTGGCAAGCAGGGCCCACAGCGTCCTAATGCAGCAGCTCCTTGCTTTGCGGCTCTGCAGTGCCACCTAGTGAACACTTCACAGTGAATTGCCACATGTGCCAACGTGGCCTCACTTAACAGGATGTGGGATGGATTACCGGGTATTTATTCCTTGGATGAGTCGTGTTTGATTTCAGTGTGATGTAAACAGAGACATGAAATGTTTCATCACAGTTTAATACATATGCAATCACAGTTTAATACATATGCAAACAGAAAACAGCAGGAAATCAGTTTGCCAATTACACATCCTGGATTCTTCCACAGAAGCACAAACCTTCTCTGATCCACGTCACAATGCAGGGGAACCTGATGCAGCACACCTTTCTTTAACCTTTCTGGACATGGGACATTCAGGAAACACTGTTACATAGGCTACCATGCGTCTTTAGTCACCCAGCATATATACATTATATATATATATATATATATATATATATATATTTTAAAATCAAGCTGCAAACTTTTATTGTATACCTCTTCCCTAAACATTCAGAATTTCCAAATGAATTCAACTTTTTACATCATTTCAAAATAATCTGGGACTAAGACACTGACATGCTCAGTTCCTCAGTTGCTCTGCAGACGAGGACGGGGTGCAGCGATCAGTGTGGACAAGCTGCAAGGTGCTCTTTTCACATGCAGCGTGCTAAAACTTCAATTAATTCGTTGATTTTCAAGAAATAATAATTGTTTGAAAATGTTAACATTGTAAAAATGTAAAACCTTATGCCCATTTAAAATCATTCTCCAATTAAAATCACTTACACATAATGATACTGTACTGTATGTTTCATAAAGGCACTTGTATAGCAAAGCACCCGCCTCTTAGAATATGCTGACACCAGTTTTGTTACATCCGGATGGGTACAGTGATCAAAATCTATTATCATTCATATATTATCCACAAAACAAGCTAAATTGGGCAAACGTTGTAAAAATTGCCACTAGGGAACGTCCCATTCACATCTTGCACTTTGGGGACGAGGAATGGCAGTGGGGGGAAAAAATGCTAAAAAAGAGCTAAAAAAGTTTTGACTTATTTCAGTGATACTCTAATTCTGACAGAAGGAGATGAAATGATGTGGAAAAGTACTTAGGAAGGTCATATAAAAAAAAAACATACACTTTACCACGATCAGCACCCAGTACTTTATTGGCAAATAAATCACCATTAAACAATTTTAAGCTATTTTGTCATGCATTTCGTAGCAAGTTGTTGTGGATAACAAGTACATGACATACCATGGGAAAAGCATCCTCACTGAAATAGATGAGCCCAGGAGTGGGTGTGTCACATGCTGCTAACGACCCAAGGTACGTACATAAGGGTTACAGTGTTTGTCTGATGGGATCACGTATCACCAGGCCTGCCCCAGGGCTAATGGGTGGGGATAATATGCAGTAAATAATGCAACCGCATGTGGTTTGTACTGTCAATGTCTCCCTGTCTGCTTGGTAAACATTTTCAATATAGTCAAATATCTGCAGTTAGTGGACCATGATATGAGGATGATAGATGCTGGAAATTTCCGGGTGCTCTGGTCACGCCGTGCTTATAAATGCTCCCCGGTACAGGTGTAGCCAGATGTGAGTTCTGAGGTGAGACGCCAGCATGCTGAGAGTGACTGTGATTCTGCTCATCCTCGCTGCACTCAGCGTGGGCTTCAACGGTATGTCAGCACAGCTGGACCTCTCACTTATTTCATTACGGTCTATCTTTGCACTTCATTAGTATTCAATAGGGTCATCTTTGGACCACAACACTATGATGCAGACTGTTCAGTCAGTTGACAATGGTGGGTCTTCCTAGATAAAACACATGCTGTCAATTTAACCTTGAATGTTGCTTTGTATGCAAATGCTGTAAAAATATTGTAAGGCCAGGGAAAAAGTTGCCTGGCTGGGGAGACAGACAGCAGGACACAGTACCTCACTTCGTGTTTCCGCTTTTGTTAACCCACATGAACCACAACGATAGCGTACTGGTGTTCGGGCGCACAGGCGTATCTAAAGCCAGGCATGCCGTAAATTGTTCATGCATGCGTTAAATAGTCATTGTACGTTCTGTTTTCAGGGCTGAATTAAGCTTGTCGTTATAAACGTTAAATTGCTTATCACTCAGATCGCTTCGTTTAGTTTACATAGCACTTAATCGTTTTTTCAGTTCCAATTGTACAAAGAAGTGCTTAACCATTGCATATGTTATTATAATTTACATATAAAAAATAAATGACGATTTAAAAAATAGATGTATTCAAGTACTTTATTGTCATTGAGTAACGTGACGAAATTTCGTGTCAACCTCACGTTGCATTTAAATTCCAATGTTAAATAGTTCAGATATATAACAATACAATAAATAAAGTGTGAACTAAAAACTGAGTAATCATATAAAATATGTTCAAAATATTGGCAAGATGCCATATATGTTAAAGCAACCAGGATGGATTATTATTGCATAAATGCACAGCAGTATAGATTATTATTGCATTTTAGTAAACAGTTATTACACACTACTTACATTACCAACATTAATTGTACATGATCAATGAAAACGATTTCAGATTGAGGAGATATACGAGTTCAATAAGTTTATAGCAGTTTAAAAAAAGTTTTTTTTTGTCTATTTGTAGCATACAAATTGATCTGAAATGCCTGCCTGATGGGAGAAGCTCAAACAAGCGTCGTGAAATGACTTTTAATTAAGCAGAGAGCGCGTGCGCGAGACAAATCGGATAGGGATTCGTGTCGACGTGACGTCGACGTAAATACGCAGTGGCATCCACATTTGTTCCTTGCAGCAAGTTTGCCTGTTGTGTCATTTTGAACCAAAAACAGTACTTATGTCCTTATTCATACCTTCATCAATTAGCTGGTTGCAAATGTGAATCCCTCTCTGGCGACTTATACCAGTTCATGACTTATGGTGTTAATCCTCCTGCCATCGATGAAGAAGCACTTAAAATCTGTGAAGGGGCAATTTGTGTACCATTATAACTCAGGATTGTCATGCTTTTCTACTGAATACCCATTGTTTCCCTCTACAGCTCAAAACAGCGATGCAGCAAGTGATTCTGGTAAGTTCAATGATAATAAATGTTGATAATAA
>JAABNX020000130.1:30927432-30939047 GCA_015163995.2 Mormyrus lacerda
TTCTGAGGCTGAGGAGGAAGGCAGACAGTAACACAGAATAGTGTCCAGAGGCAGAGGAGGAAGGCAGACAGTAACACGGAATAGTGTCCCGAGGCAGAGGAGGAAGACAAACAATAACACAGAATAGTGTCCTGAGGCAGAGGAGGAATGCAGAGAGGAATACGGAATGGTGTTTTGAGGCTGAGGAGGAACATCAACGCAGGTTTTTCCGTTTTGCTCTGTTTCTGAACATGCATATTAGGCTATGTTCACACTGCAGGGCTTAATGCTCAATTCTGATTTCCTGCTCAGATCGGATTTTTTGTTTGCCTGTTTACATTACTATGTTTAATGTAGGCAATATCAGATTTAAATGTGAACGGTTCACTACACTGAACTGGCCCGCATGCACACAAAACAACAAAGATGCAATGACACGCGTGAGCAAAAACAAAGACGCAATGATGTGCATGAACAAAAACAAACACGTCACTTTATCGATTCAAAAACTGCCTGGTTATAATATGAGCCTTCCAGTTTTGCCTGAACAGATTTATTTCCCCAAATACTGTACTTATTAAATCCAGCACTTCACTGTCCCTTCACTGGCCAACTTCTGTGCTCTCTTCCATGTTTGGCACTCTGACGGAGACATATGGTGACTTCCCCCTGTGCATAATTGTGACGAATGTCACATGAATTCCGATTTTGCTGTTCAGACTGAGGTCGCATTGCAAAAAATCAGACCTGTATCCGATTTACGACAACATACTGAAGTGGCCCAAATCGGAATTGAAAAAATTGAGTTCCATGTGACTTATGCTGTTCACATTGTCATGAAAAAATGCAATCTGAGTCACATATGAGCAAAAAAACGGATTTGGGCCACATTTGTCCTGTAGTGTGAATGTAGCCTTACAGTGGACACTGTAGTTCACATCTTTACCAACAAAGGATATGTGGCTTTTTACCTGATGTGTTGCTCCATTTACAGGCAGGCCAGTCGACAGTGACACCATCTGTGAGTATATGACGGACTCTTGTGAAGAGCTGTGTCACCTTACACACGTTTAATCTGCTTTGAGGTTCCCACTTCACCTTATCTTTGTCTTTTTCTCTTTTAGACCCTCTCAGTAGGAATTCAGAAGACTGTGAGTTCATAACTGATATGTAATAAACATCTGAGAAAATGTGCAGAGTTTCTCCAAGCTTCCTGTCAATCATTAGTATGAATGATTGATAGGAAAAATATTGTACCATCTGGTAGAGAAGGCCACACACTCACAGCTCATTCTTTAATGTCCATTTTGTAAGCCTAAGCTGACTAAGTACATTCTATCAATTAATGCAGTTGTATTTTATAAAATCTTTCATATAGATGTTGCAGATAATCATTCTGGAATTTCTGTTTCACTCCTGACTGATCAACAGGCGCCGAGGATGACAACCACCAGCTTCTTTTCACCATAGTCAAGGGTGGGCCAGAAAGCAACAGCGCTTCAGGGGATGGTCCATAGGGCTGCTTTACCGCTGCAGCTTCCCTACAGTACCTCTCAGGTGACGTACAGTCCCAGCTTAGGTGACACATAGTCCCATCAGGGAATCTCCTCTCCAAAATCAAGTTCAGGTTAAAAAAAAAAAAAAAAAACTTCCAGTTCCACTCATACTCTTTTAAAGCACCACAGAATCACAGAATGCACATCCATGAACATGGACATGAGCACTGCACTGCAGAAGCAGACTTCTATGATATTATTGAAATGATTTCATATGCTGTTTTGCACCCTATACTGCTATAATGCATTTGGCATATCCCCTACCCACAGAATACACACTATATTGCAGTATATTACACACTATATTAAAGTATTGGGACACACCACTTAGTTATTGAATTTGGGTGTTTCATTCTAAACCCATTACCACGCGTGTATAAAAGCTGGCACCTAGCCATGCAATCAGGTTTACAAACAATTGTGAAACAATGGGTCATTCTGAAGAACTCAGTGGATTCATGCATGGCACTGTCATAGAATGTCACCTCTGCACTAAGTCAGTTTGTGAAATGTCTTACCTGCAAGATATTCCATGGTAAACTGTAAGTGGTATTATTGCAAAATGGAGGTGTTTAGAAAAAACAGAAACTCAGCCATGAAGTGGCAGATCATGTAAAGTTGCCAATTTTCTGTTGACTCAATAACTGCCAAACATCCTCTGACATTAACCTCAGCACAAAAACTGCACTGGGAGCTTCATGGAATGAGCTTCCATGGCCGAGCAGCTGCATGCAAGCCTCACATCACCAAGCCCAATGCCAAGGGTCGGATGGAGTGGTGTAAAACTGCCACTGGGTTCTGGAGCAGTGGAAACGTTTTGTGGAGTGACAAATCACACTTCTCTGTCCAATGGACAAGTCAGGGTTTGGCAGATTGCAGAAGAACATTACCTGCCTGACTGCATTGTGCCAACTTTCAAGTTTGGTGGAGGCCAGATAATTTTATGGGGTTCTTTTTTAGAGGTTGAGCTAGTTCCCTTCCCATGACGGGAACTCTTGATGCTTCAGCACACCAAGGAATTTTGGACAATTCTATGCTTCCAACCTTTTGGGAACAGTTTGGGGAAGGTCCTTTTGAGTTCCAGCACGACTGTACACCAGTGCTCAAAGCAAAATCCATAAAGACATGGTTGGGTGCGTCTGGTGTGGAAGAAATTGACTGGCCCATACAAAGCCCAGACCTCAACCCGATCAAACACCTTCGGGATGAATTAGAACAGAGATTACATGCCAGGTCTTTACATCGAGCATCAGTGCCTGACCTCACAAATGCTCTTCTGGATGAAGGGGCAAAAACTCCCATCGACACATTCCAAAATCTTGTGGAAATCCTCCCCAGAAGAGTGGTAGCTGTTATGGCTGCAAAGGGTAGGAATACCATATTGGTCCCTATGGATTTAGAATGGGATGTCATAAAAGTTCCAGTAGGTGTAATGGCCAGGTATCCCAATACTTTTGTACATATAGCGTAACTGTACCTTTTTACTTATACCTACATATCTACCTACATATACATATATGTATATCTACATATAACATATAAACCTTGTGACTCCCTTGATGTGTACATTATGTTTGCTGCCTTGCCTTCCATTTCAGGGTGGGCTTATGTTGACGTCTGACACCGTGACTCAGCTGAACACCCTGGTAAGGACTTGTTCAGGTAGACGGTTGGATTGATACTCATTGTACTGGTTTTGGCCATCAAACTCACCGGCTTACGGTTTATAGAGGTTTTTGTATCCGTTTTCATTTCTCTGCTGGATGTTGACTGCATAAGCCTTGGGGTGTCTTGATTTCTGACCTTTGACCCTTTCCTCTGTTTCTCAAACATAGGTGAAGATACCATCATGAAGAGTGTTTTTCACATGGAGTGTCACTCTGCTGGCTACAAAGTCACTTTTTAAAAAAAAAATAAAAAGTGCCATGTGAATGACATTTTATACACACAGACTTTTATAATAAAACATTTAAGCTATTAACATTTTAATGATGGAATTAAAATGTAGAATTCATTTGAAAAGGTAGCAGATGTAGATGTCAGTCTACCAAACCTACAACTTCTACAGGAAACCTGGTCTAGTAATGTTTTACAGATTTTCTGATTGTTTACGTGTGGTTTTTGAAGGTATGCTCTATTACTCAGTGACCTATACTTGAATGGGTTGTTTACATTTCCCTTTTCCATAACCTTTGATCACAACCTTCTCCTGGCTGCTTGTTTGATCGTAACTGAATAAAGAGATATTAAAACAGGCACTGGATTCCACAATAGTTAAGATAAACAGGCATTATCTCTCACTTGAATGATTTCCAAGGAGGTTTGATTTGCTCTGTATGGTCACACAAATCCCAGCTCTTTCCAGTTCAGGAAGCTGGAAATAGTCAGATGTGGCGTTCAAATACACTTTTATTCAACATTATTTCTTCATTCAGTCTCCAATGCTGAGCTGTGTGTTCAGCAAAGCCTGCACACCACTGTTGTACTGAGCTGTTATTTTTGCACTTGGGGTCTTCCTGTTGGCTTTAATAAGCTAGTCCTTCTCCTCTGACCTCTGCCATTTACAAGGTACCTGCCCATGGCATCTGCCCATGACTTTACACAGTGTGTAAAAATCCCAGGAAACACCTAGAGGGTGTAGGGGGTAGAGGGGCGTGCACCCACCATAGCAGGGGCCCACTTTTAATAGTAGAGGGGCCCACCAGCAAATTTTATTGAGTGCCTCTTTTGACGAGAGGCGACCACAGAAAACTCACAGAAATTTGCAGAGAACATTCCCACCACAGGTTGGCAAATTTTACCTTGGGCTCTGATAACCCCCCCCCCTTCCCCTCGCTGTGAGATCAGTCTTTCACCCTTTGTTGGAATCACCATTTTTGGCACCAACAATCACATAACACTTTTAAAAAAATCGTAGCTTCTTAAAGTTTACTCGGAAATTAAGTATCCTCTTGACCATGTCTGCGTACTGTAGTTGTTCACCAGCACCAGTCTCTCGGAGCAACCATGTCTTGACTCTTTGCTCCAATTTGCAGTCACACCTCATGTGGAAACATCCGGAACAGCAACGCCTTAGTTTGAACAAAAGGGGGGATGTTTGTGTTCTGATGTTCTGAACACACCCTGGAACTGAGTGCAGAAGTCCACCAGAAAGAAACGTGAAATCAGCCACACACTAATGTACATATGAAAGGCTAAATAGGCAGCAAAGACAGAAAGGGCTAAATATAGAGTAAGGAACACAGAGAAAGTTAAATATAAAGTAAGGAACAAAAGAAGGGCTAAATATACAGTGTTGAACATAGACCAGGCAAAATTCCAAGTAATAAACACAAGGCTAAATACTGTATGCAGGAGTAAACACAGGAATCCCTTCATGAATCACCGCCTTACCGTGGTGGAGGGGTTAGTGTGTTCCAATGCTCCTGTAAGCTTATGTCATTGGAGGCCACTACCCCAGGAATGCCAAGTTGTCCTAGATGATTGGCCAGACTAAGGGTGATTCAAAAGACCCTTATTCATAACTGTTGTGGATAGAATTTAAAGTTGCAGACAAGGCATGAAGGGTGTCTGGTTCAGTCCGGTTGGTTTCATTGAGCTGGGACCTGCCTTATGCACTGGACTGGTTTGCAACCAAGTGTGAAGCAGCTGGGATAAGGATCGGCACCCCCAAATCAGAGGTCATGGCTCTCATCTGAAAAAAGAATGGATTGCCCCCTCCAGAATGGAGGGAGGGGAGAGATAGGGACAATGTAGCAATCTGTCATTGTAAAGAGAGATCTGAGTCAAAAGGGGAAGCTGTCCATTTACCAGTCATTCTACGTAAGATCATGAGCTCTGGGTAGTGACCAAATAAATGATACCATGAATGCAAGTGGCAGAAATAAGCTTCCTTCATATCTGGGATGGGCTCAAAGTAGAGCCAATGCTCCTCCTCATCGAATGGAGCAAGCTGAGGTGGTTCAGGTGTCATACCAGGATATCTTCTGGATGCCTCTCTGGTGAAATTGTCATTTGGCCTGTGAATCCAGCTCGAAGGACTCGTCTTGGGGGAAGCATGCGGCATAACCCCCAGCTCCTTGGGCGCCTCAACAGGTGGCTGCCCTTTGCAGACAACTTACTCTACAAAAAGAGCAAGTTGAGGGAGACATAAAAATAATTTCCCCACGGTGATCAATAAAGTTCCATTATTTATTTAAACCCATTGGAGAACCTGGAGAAGATGGAGGAGGTGGCTGGGGAGAGGGAAGTCTGGGTATCCCAGTTCTGACTGATACCCCTCTGACCCAGACCCAGCTGAGTGGCAGAAAATAGATAGGTAAGGTATGGATATGGATGGGTAAGGTTATGCATTTGCATTGCCTATGTAGGTGCTCACTTCAAGTTCAGATCCTTGCCCATGGGTCTCAGAGCTGTTAATGGAAGGGCAGCTACTCACTTTGGATCTTATCTGGACCCTCTATGCTCAGCAGCAAATTCATTCACAAAATGAAAACACTTCTCATGACCCTCATGACTTTCAAGAAACATCTTAAGACCCCTCTGTTCCAGAAACACCTCAGTTAACTTCATCCTACCCTAACCCTCCCAAGTTCACTGTCTTCACTGCTCTTCCATTGAAATGGTTTCACTTCACATTCCTGGATTCTCTCTTCTTGTAGTTCCTATTTCGGTTCAGTTCCTATTAGATTCTCTTAGTGTTTTTATATAAATGGCTTTTCACATCTCTGTATAGCTCTTGTTCCCATAACTATCTTGCACTGTTTCTGGTCACTCACTGGAAGCTCAAACTCACAGCACTGGTATCTACTGACATTAAAGGGTGAGGATGTGGCACTGGACCAGTCTGTGGCATTAAGCACATTATGTAAGCCCCATTAGACTATCAGCATCACATGACATTAACTGATTATTCAGCACCTGGGGAAACATCAGAGCCTATCAAACACTGTGTCATTGTGTTGTAGCTCTTTAAGTCCCACTTAAAACCAGGCTCCATTGTTTCACTTGACAGGTCTGGCAGTGGGACAATATTGTCACCCTCTATTTTCTGGGTGGTACAAGCTATTATTTTTAATGTGACGTTATATCGGCTAATGGCTGCAGTTCGTGCCTGGGAAATGTTCCAAATTGGTGACCCACCATGTGATGTGGGTATGTCTGGGATACACCTACATGCGCCGCAGTTTGCAGGACCCACCGGACGCTGTGGTCAGGCCGTGCATATAAAAGCTCTCCGGTACAGGTGCAGTCAGATTCGAGTTCTGAAGCGAGACGCCAGCATGCTGAAAGTGGTCGTGATTCTCCTCATCATCGCTGCCCTCAGCGCGGGCTTCACTGGTATGTCAGCATTAGGGAAAACTGATCAGAGGTATCGCTGTTAGTATTCAGTAACACAGCTTTCAGAAAAGATCGATCTGTTCATTTATGGATTCTATGTGAGCATTTTTTTCACCTTAAAAGCGAAAAATTGCTGAATGATATCAACAATTTGGGCTATATTTTGTTGGACTATATTAGTTTTGTTTCATTACAGACTGTTAAACTAGCTGCTAAGAGGAGTACAGCATCTCCCAAAATCAGTGCTGGTCAGTCAGCAATCTTCAGAGATGCAGAATGTGTGGTGGGGGAGGTGGGGGGGCTTACTGGCTCAGCAAGTAGCGCCATTAGGGTGGGGGTCTGAGTCCCACCTCTTCTGCGAGAGTGAAGTTTATACGATCTCCAGACACAGTTTGGAAGGTATTCTAACCTCCAAACATGGGGGGGGGGGCTACCCGCTGTGCCACCCTTCATTATTATTAACATCATTAACATTACCTTTATTCTGCTTTAGTCCCTGCCGAAGACGAACCATTTGGTGAGTAAGCCACCATGCTGTCTTTTTATGTAGCCTACATGGTTTATATACTACTCGTTTTATATAAAGGCACATTATAAACAGTACAGTTCACTTTAAATATATGCAAGCTAATTAGGAAACAGCGGTCTCCTTTTTCGCTTTGCCTCAATCTACAGTTTGATCGCGGTTTCAATTAATGGATGTCAAAGTACCATGCCGGCAATGACCACAAGAGGGAGCACCAAAACGTTGACACAAAGCCAATCTTTCTGCAGATTCTTGTTAGTCAACAAACAGACACGCTCAATACAAAACAGGGTTAGCACGAAGACTTAAAAAGAAGCTCTGCACACTTAAAGTTTAATAACATGAACATGTCAAGTTGCAAAATTAACACAGTGACACTATTTTATCATTAACGTCCACTGATTTTCATTCACTACAGATGAGGCCTGGCAGGCCCCTGGTAAGTTAACATCTAACATCTCTCTCCGTCTGTTTTCCTCTGCATTTACACCTCTCCCAGAGTTTTATATGAAGTAATTAAGGTAATGCCCTCTGTGGCTGGGCAGTGGCCAGCTGTGTTTTCCCCTTCCTATTCCAGGGTAAATTGTACGATTCCTGCATCAGAACATGGTCAGTGGGCCCTCCATGGTGCTCGTCTACACAAAACTATGACCTGGATCGGAAATGGCAGTACTGCTACAAAGAAGGTACTACACACATTATATTGTTACTATACAATATTGTGTTACTTCAGGTAATACACACAACTTAGTTTTACAACACAATACTACATTAGCTCAGGTAGTACACACTGTACACTACTGCTATACTGTACTGCATTAGTACTCTGGTAAAACACACATTGAACTATTACTATACAATACTGCAGTAGCTCAGATAATATACAGAATATACTACTCCTATACTGTAATGCGTTAGCTCAGGTAATACACACATTATACTAATAATATACTATACTATACTGAGTTAGCTCAAGCAATACATCCTCCGGGACTAGTCATATATTAGCCTTCCTTTTCAGAAACTCATCATTAAAGCATTAAATATCTTTAAATAAGTAATATCTTGGCACAGAATCATATCACACACTCATTATGTTTTTGGGCTTCAGGGTATGGTTACCTTGGCCGCTTTGACTGATCTGCTGAGGAACTGGAGGGTAAGGAGTGCTCAGTGTGTCAGCAGGGTACTGGGTCACAACCCTTCATAAGTCAGGTGGTGTTGGGTTTCATTGGCTTATACATTCTATAGTAGTAGATATGATGGTTTATGCAGATTTATCCTCTGTTTTGCAAATTTAGGTGCAGATGAAGATGTCTACTGTACAATAATCAAAATGAAGTTTTTTTGACTGATGTGATTCGTAAACTGATTGAACGCTGTCTTTATAGTACAAATCTCTATTAGAACAAAACTTTCCATCGAATAAAGTAAACTGAAGTGCAGACTTGAACTTCTTGTCTCGGAATCATGGAGTGGGTACTGATGACCACAGAGAAGCCTTCAGAGATGTGTCCAGGATTACGGACCCTTGCAAGCTTACATCTGCAACATAAACAGCCCGGTTCATACAATGGAACTGATCTACGCTTCAACTGCACTGAACAACCAGGCTGCATATAAAATGGCTGAATTTACTGTTTCATTGCAGAAGTACAATGACTATTGGCTATATGACCATCGAAGGACTAACCAAAACCTCCTTATACAATGAAACAAAGTTCAACGTGTAAACAGATGAGGCTGAAAAATCACCGCCTGTGGGTTTTCAAGATGAGAATTTCTCATTATTATTATTATCGTAAAGCCTTCCAATTCACCACTCAACTAAGGGGCGCTTTTCCACCACACCAGGTACCGTACGTTTGGTACCTCAAGGTGTTGGTTGTCATAAAAACTGGTACCGGCACCAAATGACATCACAACATGAAGTGGGGTATTTTGTACTGAATTTGATAAAGTACTTAACTACTTCTCGATTCAGTTGCTTTAAATATATGTATTGGACATGTTAGTTTAACAAAAAATAAATAATATGGTGAAAAAAAACTGAATTCGAAAATGGCTTTAGTTGGACTGGAAGATGTGCCTTATTAAATCGTATGATCGCTAATCAGTTAGATTAAGATCAGGCTTTTTCTTACCTTCAAGTGGGTACAAATAATATAGCACTGGGAGTTTAAGTCTTGCTAAAACATTTTTACTCTGTCATAGCAAAAAACATGTTTTGCAATTTTAATAACTATTCATTTTCAATATTATATAATACACCGTGTCACGCCCAGCTCCGTGCGATCCTCGTGTATGCCCCCCCCCCTCGTTACCTCATGATTGCCTGATTGTTCTCACCTGTTGCTTGTTGAATTCTGTTTGTCTTGTGTATTTAGTCTGCATCTCGGTGAGTTTCCCCAGGTCTGTCATTGTAGTGTTACGTGCTGGTGTATCATTGTGCTCCCTGACGGCCTATTAAATCCCGTTTGCCATTCGGTCTGGCTGAGATCGCCTGTGTTTCTGCTCACCTGCTCCACCTGTGACAGCCCGGCTAAAAAAAGTCACCATTTGAATTTTTAGTTAGACTGCCTTTAGCCTTATTATGGCGCACATGCGTCATGGTGCTGTTTCCACAAGCTGAGGAAGTGCTAACCTGGCCATGCAGCAGATTCAGGTTCTCCACTGACTTCACTTTATTGCTGTATGACATTGCAGCGCTGTTATAATGATTCAGTCATTGGCTATTATCTTCTGATTTAAATTCAAATGGTGACCTTTTTGCCAGGGCAGTGTATATGTTTGAAAATCAGTTTAAAGTTTACCTCTGCTGTTTTTTGCGTGAGCGCTGCATGTACTCATACCTCAGCCAATAAATCGATTTCCCCTCCCGTGCATGTATACAGTAGTCAGTACAGTATTCTGTTTATATGGCGTAGTCAAGCTATAACCGTAACTCGACTTAGCTGTGCATGTAAACGTACTGACAGTAGCGGCAACAACTATGTGGTCAGAATTCACGAACCAGGCACTTCTATAGACCCTGCAGTTTGGTAGGAGCCTCTGGCCCATGAGGGTGTGATCGAGCTCCTTTACCAGGATCAAACTCCTATTGCAGCACCAAGTCCCGCGATGCAGCTCAGGGTGCTAGAACCAGGACCTATTGTGAAGTCAAGGAACATGGAGCCACTTTCAATAGTCTGCACACCTCTTCTTTACTTGGTCTTTGGAGATGATAGGACAGCAGGTGGCAGAAGCAGGTACAGTATAGGATGGGAGGAATCGGACAAAGTAGGGAAGTGGGCGGAAGGGGACCCTCAAGTAAGACAGCTTGCTTACAATTTTAATACAAAATTTCCCACGGGATCAATAAAGTGATGATTATTATTAACTACTATTTGAGAATAGATGGGGAGTTGAAAGCAGGTAGTAGGAGTAGCAGCAGAAGTGTAGGTGGTGGAGTTGAGGGTGGTTGTTGTCCACGTTGCCCTCTGTCTCCTGGCTACTAGACTTGTAGCCAACAACGGTCCTCATGCCCTCCACACCTCTCTGGTGTTCTGCTGGAGCTTCTGTTCCAACTTCATCCTCTCTAATCTTGACCGACAGCTCTCATTGTACCCTCCTCACCCTTTCCTTGTCATCCCACCTGAACATTTTCTCCTTCTCATTCAGATGGGCTTTGATGTCTTTGGTGACCCAGGGTTTGTTTTTGGGGGAGTAGAGTACAGACTTTATTGGGACAAAATTGCAAACACAGAACTTGATATGGTCTGTGACACAGTCCGTTAGCCCATCCATGTCCTCACTATGAGGCTCACAGTTTGTTGTTTCAAAGCAGCCCTGTGGAACTGTACTGGGCTTTTCGGACCACCTCCTTACTTTGTTGAAGGTGATTGGTAGCCTCTGCTCCAGTGGAATATATTGTGGACGGAGGAACAGCATGGTGTGATCTGAAGTTCTAAGAGGTAGAAGGGCAGTGTATGCCTCTGTACATCAAATCAATCATCCTCTTCTCTCTTGCGTAACAGTCCACATATTGGGTGAAGGTGGGAAGTGTGCTGTGCAGGGTCACGTAGTTAAAGTCCCCTGATATGAAAACAAAGGCATCAGGGTGTTTCATGTGGAGACTTATGAGAATGATGTCACATGAGAATGATGTCACATGAGAATGATGTCACAAAAGAATGATGTCACATGAGAATGATGTCACATGCCATTACTGTTTT
>JAABNX020000130.1:30939147-30953695 GCA_015163995.2 Mormyrus lacerda
AGAATGATGTCACATGAGAATGATGTCACAAAAGAATGATGTCACATGAGAATGATGTCACATGCCATTACTGTTTTTGCCAAGGGAGGAAAATAAACAACAGCAACAATGGCATATGAAAATGGAGCTCAACCGCTGTGAATTTAATATCTGGTGTGCAGACACATTTCTTAATTACAATGTGGCTTGGATGATATCGCCTCGCCACCTGCATCAAAGTGATTTCTGCCCACCCACTCACAACGAAATCCTCTTATATTCACGACTCATGCAGCACATCTCAGTGAAGCACATAACACTGCACTCACAAACTCCCCCCTACTCCTCACCGATATCGCAAGCTCATCCATCCTGTTGTCGAGAAACATGCTCATGATAAGGGAAGGGAGATACAGCTTGTATCAGCCTCTTGGTTGTTGTCATGTCCTTTTTCTTCCTCAACATTTCTCTCCATCTCTGCACTGTCTTATTGTCCTTCTCCTTATGTTCAGGAATATGTCCAAAACTTCATCTTTGTTGTTTATTGCAGTACTCGCCGGCATTAGTGCCATTAGTTGTTTGCGTGTGTAAATATTGATGTGATCTTCAGTTTCAGCAGCCTTTGTGTCATTTGTATCATTTGACTAGAGCAGCCTCCATTTCCTACACAAACAAAAAACTCCTCAAGGTTATAAAGAGCACCAATACCAAACCAAATTGTTAGACAAAAAAAAAAAACCTAAACTAAAAATAAATAAAGTTTAAAAACATGGAAAGGACAATTGTGCAGTTTGGCTTATGTCTGCACAATGGTAATGGTAGAGAAGCCATGTGACTGGATGATCTGACCTGGAGAGGTGTGGTACACAGAGAAGAGGAGAGGAGCAAAGACAGAGATTTGGGCGACACTGGATCTTCGATGTTACCTGATGTAACTTGGGCACCTTTTGCACCCTGAGCCACTTGGATTGATATGTCTGATAGGTATGAGTCAAGTAGACAGTCTTGGTGGCAGAGATGGAAGCAGAGAATGATGACAGAAGTAACTGACACTCCACAAGGTCCATGGGATGTTTTATTTGGCCTCATTTCTTCTCGGCTGTCCTGAGCTTTGCCCAGTGTGTTGGAGAAGCCAGGGGTGAGAAGACTGAAAGTGTGCTGGTCTGGAGTAGAATGAATGGAAAGTGTCAAAACATGAGGCAAGCACAGAGCAGAGTATATCACAGGCTCTAACTGCATCAAAGGAGGAGAAATTCTTCTTACATACAGATGGCAGATTAAAAGAGCCCAATGCAAAGAGACAGTTGGGGCAGAGAGAGCAAAGAGTATGATGTAAAAGTGGTTTTGGAGGAGTTTGATCAGTGAGTGAAAGAAAAGCAGCCAATGAATGCAATGAGTAGGGTCAGTCCTGGAGAAACTGGGATTAAGGGCCTTACTCTAGGGCCCAATGGTGTGATCACTCTACCAACCAGGGATTTGAACCAGCAACCTTCTGAGTTCCAATCGGCATAGTTCCTTTTTTGGTCAGTGCATAATTCAACTGATATGCTATTTTATAGTTTTGATGTCTTTATGATTATTTTAAAATGTGGAGAATTCTAAACATAAACCTTTCTATGAGTAGGTATGTCCAAACTTTTGACTGGGACTGTATGGGATTATTTTGACAAACATTCAATTACCCAGCCTTTACAGCACATAACACCAGTCACATGTAAGCATACTGACTCAGAAACAAAAAAATCAACACAGCTAGTTTTAGAAGTATATAGGTATACAGTTATAATTTTACAAAGTAAAGGCCAGCATATGATCGGGCGACATGGCAGCATTAACTGACCACCACATTCACTTGACCTGACACCCACAAAGTGTTTTTCTTTTCTTTGGAGGGGGGATTTGTATGCAATACAGTGTGTCAGTGTCAGGGACAAGCTGCAGGAATGTATCGATGGTGACAGAGGACATTTCAAACAACTAAGATACTAAACATAACCCACTCAGTACTGTAAAATAAAAACGGGATACCTAAGATATATATCAAATATATAAATAAAGGAGTTATTTAGGGATGCGTCGTGATATGGTCAAAATCAGGAAAAATACCGCGTATCTGAAGTACACAACGAATTGCATTCCATCACAACATTCAATAATAACTCATATTTAAATAATAAAAGTGCTGCGCGTAAAACGTGTTTATAATGCAAAGTGTATGTAATCAAATTACGCCACTTCGTGTTAGCGCTCTACGGTTATTACAAACAAGTCCCATCGGTAAGGGTATGAAGGCGCGTATGAAGTGGATGAGCCGATTTTCGCCAGCCGTGGGATCAAAGTGGTACAGTCCGGAGGCCAAAGTTCGCGCGTGCGCGTTGAGTTTCCACGGTTACACTCACGAGCCCTGAAATGGCGTCGGCAGCTGGTAAGGATGGTCGAGACGGCAAAGTATTTTCTGAATGTATTATAAAATGTTGAGTATACCCGTTTGCTGTTGTTTTGACCTTGTTTTTTGTATTTTATTATTTGGACATTTTTAGAGTATATGTGTATTGGATGTACTTGTGCAATTTTTTTTTATAGAACTGGCGCCGTTTATGTATCGAATTAGCCGGGTAACGCCGACTGGGGGATGGGAGCGTGTGCTTTCTGGTTACTCCTTATTGTTTTAATAATTAGTGACTTATTTGTAATTTTACATTTATATGTGTGTGTATATATATATAACTCGAAGTCGGTCGTTATTGGCGGGTTTCTGGTTCAATCGTGCCTGGTCCCCTGGCCGACCCGTAGCGGTGCGGCGTGAGGCATTTTGTGGGGAACCATTATCAGGTCTTTATAGCGACGTGTCTACTTCGGGTCGCTCTCCGCGGCTTTCACGCTCTTTGTTCCACGAGTTTGTGTTTCCCCCTCAGACCACGGTCTCTAACAGCCTGTGGACACATTCTTATTAATCTGAAGGCATCCGGTACAGATACGCGTTATCCCGCCTTCCAGCCGGGAAACCTGTTGCTGTGTTCATTGAATGAGCCGTCCCAAGGTCTGCCTTAGGGGGCAGTAACGGTCCACACCTCACTTGTGTATGCAGTACTTGGCCAGAGGAATACAATGAACTTCCACTGTCTATGGGAGTGTCTCTGGAAGGTCTGTGCTTTTGCTCGGACATCCTGTATATTGAATGCTGTCTCCAGGAGGGTTTGGCTTGTTGTATTCCGATGGCTTGTGCCAGAGTGACTGTGCATGTCAACCAAAAGTTAATCACCAGAATGAATTATCCAGCTTAGGCATCCATTCCTTGGTGATTTATTTCATTTTTAATCTGCTACTGCCTGATCCTTCTATAGGTCAGTTGGTAAAGTGGAGGGCTGTAGAGGAAAGACACCAACATACAGCAGGTTCACTTGAAGGAGGGCTGTAGAGGAAAGACACCAACATAGAGCAGGTTCACTTGAAGGAGTTGCGTTTTTGCTGATGGTGTGTGGCTCTGTGGATTAGGGTTCTCCTGGTTAGGGTGCTGTGCCTGTAATAGAAAGGTCACTCGTTCAGATCCCCAGGTCAACAGGGTCATTTCACCATTTGGTCCTTGAGAAAAATCCATAATTTTTCAGTTGCTCTATAGACTCTGACACTACTTCAAAAAAAAATGTTACTTTTTATTTTTATTGTATTGGACATTAAACAGACCCTGTTCAGTGTGTTTCTGATTGACCCTCCTGAATGGAGCTGGATATTGTCTGGAGAATTCGCCATGAGCGAGTGGACATGTTGATGACATTTGTATCATGTGACTGGAGCAAAATAAGGGATGGTGCCAAAATCATCCGACAGATTTAATGATCCGAACGAAGGCGTGGGTGAATAGCAGACATTTTCGATGTGCTGTGTCTGACACGGACAATCTCTGGTTGTGTGTCACATGTGAAAGGGCAATGTCCGGAGTTCATGTGTGTGAACGACTCTAGTGTGATGGCAACTCAGGCGCAGGAACTTGAGACTGAGGTCCGGCTTTTAGCGAGATGATGTTTCACAGCATCGGCCCCCCAGTAACCAGAGGTGTGACTGGGGGCTTCTAGTACGACTGAGAATGGAATTCCCTGCTTTGCACTGCATTCCTTCTGTGGTCTCTGGTCCTGTGTCCTGCCAGGCGAAGTCTTGCACATTCTGCAAAATCTCTCCCTCATTGTTTTTCTCCCGCCCCCACAGATTACAACCCTTACGGCCAGGCTGGATCTCAAGGGGGGTGAGTGCTCATAGGCTGTTTAGATCCCTGTAGAACGATCCCTATGAAGGGGGGTTCTTGTGTGTGCATGACTCTCCCATTTGTGTTCTCATAGGTACAGCTCATATGCCTCTCAGCCCCCCCAGGGTTATGGACAGGGTGCACAGGTGAGTACAGGCTGTCCTGGTCTCCCACGAGCAGAGGTCCCCTGTCGCCTTTGACCATGTGTGTTTGTGCGGCCTGCTTTGATTAAACACAAGTGACAAATTCCAATCCTGCTTCTTAGTGTACCAGCAGAACCAGGCATCTCAAGTCAAAGTGAACTTTGTCGTCTCTGCATATACCGGTATACAGAGACAAAATGGTGAAGTTCAGGGTCCATAGTGTACACACAGTGCAAAAAAGTCATTTTTGCATAAGCAATCGGGACAGTGCAATATACAGGTAGTAGGTAATATGCCAGTAATATTAACTACCGTAAAATACAGACACATTAAATGCAGTTTTATGTGAAGGATTTGTGTGTCTGAGGTGTCCAGACCATCGTGTTCAACTAACAATGCCTAAGTATACGGGGAGCATCATAAATGCATGCAGTACTTAACAATTGTAGATAATAGATTAGATTTGAGTCTACAGTACAGTAGCAGCATAGCTTGTATAACTGGTGATATGGAGATCAAAATAATCCTTTGGATAAAGTGACCGTGCATCTAGACACAGTAATCCAGTAAAATTAGGGCAGGTCTGCTGGCTGATTCCCGGGGCACTCATTGGCTTATCATTTCTATGTTGCAGCAGTCATATGGTCAGCAGCAGGGCTATGGGTCCTATAGTCAGCCAGCTGAAGCAGCATACTCGCAGACAGGCAGCTCATCGGGCAGCTATGCCCAGCAGGGCTATGGGGCCTCTTATGGACAGCAGCCTCCAGCAGCAGGTGAGTGTTTGGTTTGATTTGCAGAAGCACATAACCTAGTAAAACGCACGGATTTCATGCGAGTGCCTGGTTTGTGCTCTTCCAGGAGGCTACAGCCAGCCCAGCCAAGGATATGGGTCCAACGGATATGAGGGGAATTCGGGGGGGTCCGCTGCCGCGTCTTCCCAGGCTGGCTATGGTGGTCAAGGGTACGGCGCACAGTCATCCTATGCTGGCTATAGCCAGCAGCCTGGCTCAGCTGCGCCCCCTAGGTAATTGTTCATACCCGAATTGTGTGATCCTTGAAATTGTCAAGGGACTAATAAATGTGTGAACAATCTGAAGCAGAGTTGCTGACGGCTCCTCCTTCGGATGATGCCATGGATCTGCTGACCTGACTGCTGGAATCTCTTCCAGGGTTCAGGAGGTGAACAAGGGTTCTGACATGCCCCCTGCGCCGTCCAACTGCGCCCCCTATGGCCAGGGCTATAGCCAGAACAGCTACAGCTATTCCCAGGTGTCTGGCTCTTATCCTTCACAGTCTGGGAGCAGCCAGACATCCTACCCTCCTTCCAGGTATGTGTCACTAGTTGCTCTGACCTTTAGGTGAAGGACAAACTGTCCTTTCTGTCTTACAGAGCGAGGGTGCTCTGTTCAGAGAAACTGCCTTCTCTCTCAGTAGCAGTACTAGGGGCAGCATGTGGCTCAGTGGGCTAAGCCTGTGTACCATAATCACAAGGTCGCAGGTTCAAACCCAGACCCCCAACAGGTGGCAGCCCTTCGTGGACAACTTGTTCTACAAAGAGCAAGTAGAGGGAGGCGTACAAAAAGAATTTCTCCAACAAAGGAATTTCCCCACGGGGATCAATAAAGTTGTGATTATTATTATTATTACTACAGGGGGTCCCCCATGAGGCATTGTTCTGGGCTCTTGGGGGGGGGAAGGGGAGAACTCCCATGGGGCGATGTTCCGGGCTCTTGGGGGGGGGGGGAGAGATCTCCCGTGAGGCAGTGTTCCGGGCTCTTCAGAGCTCATCAGTCAGGGTGAATTACAGTAAACAAAGCTGCCAAAGTTGGGGATGAGTCACCCTAACACACTCTGAACTGCTCCTCTCCTCTATGGCTGACTCTTCCTGTTTCTGATCTGTGTGCAGTTACAGTACTGGGTCCCAGCAATCCAGCTATGAGCAGAGCCCCTATTCACAGGGCCAGGGAGGAGGCTATGCCCAGCAGGGGGCGTACCACAACCTGCCCCCCCAGCAGCAGCCTCCACCTCTCCAGCAGCCTCCGCCCTCCAGCTACCCCCCGCAGGTCGGCTCCTACGGCCAGCAGGGGTCGTCCGGCGGCGCCTATGGCCCGCAGAATGACTACAAAGCCCCTAGTCAGTATGGTGAGTCACCGCCTTTTCCACTCTGATGCATTCTGTGCGCCAGCTTGCCTCGCCCGCCACCGCTCACCCCGTCCACCTTAATGTTCGGCTCCCTCCCCAGGTAACTATCGGCAAGAGCACCCCAACGGAATGTCCGGGGGCTACCCTGGCCCCGAGCCCGGCGGCTACGGGGGTCCGGGGGAGGCCCGCGGGGGGGACGGACGGGGACGGGGGCGGGGCAGCTTCGACAGGGGTGCCATGATGCGCGGGGGCATGGGCAGAGGCATGGGGTAAGTGTATGTCCTGTCTGACCCTCCCTCCCCTCCACCCGCGCTGCTCTCATGCGCTATAAGCTCTCAGCATGCGGCTAAAACGCAGCACCGCGCCGATCACCCTGAAGTGTGACGTGTAAATAAGGCAGCGATCTTACGCTGATTCTGTGAGATGCCGGTGCTGGGTCCTGCCCGGCGCTCGGATACTGCATCCAACTTTCTTGAGTTGGGTGTAGATATACGTACGTTGCTCTGCAGCAAATTAATGTAAATATATAATCACACCCTCATTTGCTTTCGGTGTTTTTCCATCAGTTTGTATTATCGACATAAATGCAATCGGACGTGATATGATTAGGTCTCCATTTGAGACTGTTTACATAGTATTTACTTTGAATTGGGTATTAAAAGTAATCTAGAGATTATTTAAAGTATATGGGGGTATGTGTGTAGGATATATATGCATGTATTTTGCCATTTTGTATAAGGGGCTTCCCTTGTATAAGGGAGTCCTGTTGGGACTGGACCACATGTCATCCTGGCCAGTCACAAGCTGAGACCCTGAGGTGTTTCTTCATGGGGTGGGTGTCCCAGTTCATGCTGAGTATACGGGGAATCTATGCTTGGGGGGGGGGGTCCTGGAACCAATCCCCTGCCGATTCCGAGGGATGACCTATAATTGTCTTGTGCTATTTAAATTCCTCTCCCCCCCTCAGCCTGAGATCTGGATTTTTCCTGCTGTCCTTTAATGCCCTGTGACACCTTGAGTTCTGTGTTTGGGAGGGGGGTAGTTAACAAGCACAGGGTAAAGCCTGCTGGTAAAGTGGCTGTGTGACAACCATCTCTCTGCTTCTCCCCCCCCCAAGTGCTGGAGACAGAGGCGGCTACGTTAAGCCTGCTGGTAAGTGCAGTATTGTGCTGGCTGCCGTTAACATGCTCCTCATCCCCTGGGGCTGCATCTCACCTGT
Organism: Mormyrus lacerda; assembly: GCA_015163995.2. Lineage (NCBI taxonomy): Eukaryota > Metazoa > Chordata > Actinopteri > Osteoglossiformes > Mormyridae > Mormyrus > Mormyrus lacerda. The sequence continues at coordinate 30,946,871 of JAABNX020000130.1, forward strand.
CTCCCTTTCCTTCCCACATGCCCAGGTCCTGATGCTGACATGTGTAAGTAACCCAAGAAGCCTGCCTGCCCTTCTCCCCCCCTGCCCCTCTGGCTGCGTGCTGGCCAGGCAGACGCCCTCGTTGATTCCCCCCATGTCCCGCAGTGCGCCCGGAGGAGAGGGACGACTCGGAGAACAGCACCATCTACATCACTGGGCTGACAGAAAATGCCACCGTGGAGGAGATGGCCGACTTCTTCAAGCACAGCGGGATCATTCGGGTTGGTGTGCGGCGTCCCCTGCTGGCTCCACGCCGTCGCTGTCGTGTGGGCGCTGACCGTGTTTCCCGTCCAGATAAACAAGCGTACCGGACTTCCTGCCGTCACCCTCTACACAGACAAGGACACGGGGAAGAACAAGGGTGACGCCACCCTGTCTTACGAGGAGCCGCCCGCGGCGAAGGCCGCTGTGGAGTGGTTCGATGGTCAGTGGCGGGGGTGGGAGTGGACCCGGGCACGGTTCATATTGGAGAATCTGATGTGAGGCCCCAAGATGTCTGTGTGTGATGGCATGCCGTCCCTCTCAGGCAAAGACTTCCAAGGGAAGAAGCTGAAGGTGTCCATGGCACGCCGAAAGCCTATCATGGGCATGATGCGTGGGGGCATGCCAATGCGCGATGGCCGTGGCATGATGGGCCGCGGAGGTATGTAAAAGGCGACCTCCCATCTGCCTCCCTGTAGACCAACTTCGCATTCCAGAGTTGTAGCTGGGAGCCGGGCGGGTGACTGACCCTGCTGTCCTGTCTCTCCGCAGGCATGATGGGTCGGGGAGGAGAGCGTGGGGGCTTCATGCCCCGTGGGGGCCCCCGTGGGATGGGTAGGGGGGGTCCCTTGGGGGGCAACATGCAGCAGAGAGCAGGCGATTGGCAGTGCCCCAACGTGTGAGTACCAGTGCTCATGGACCCAGGCCAGCAGGGTGGTGCTCTTTCTGACAGCAAACTGGTACCTTCACAGTGGCTGTGGGAACCAGAACTTTGCGTGGAGGATGGAGTGTAACCAGTGCAAAGCCCCCAAACCAGATGCCTTTGGCCCCCCAGCCTTCCCTCCTCCAGGTAATCGCATCGTGTGGGAAGCTCAGCTCAGAGATAAGGGCCCTTTCCACTCAGAGTTCTGAGCATATGCAGTTTGGTCCTTCCTCTGTTTGCAAAGCCTGCCCCCTCCATGCTACCCGCTAAGACAGAAGCAAAGCCCGGGCTTGGTGTGGCTGCCCCATTCACACTCATCACAGGCTGCCCCTGCACTCTTAGTAAACATGTGCAGCAGTTAGCAGCTGATGCCTCTAAGTTTAGGTGGGACCCTTTGACCTGCTTACAGGGTCAAATATCCAGTTTGACGTCATCCCTACAAAAATCAAGCCCCCATCCAATCTGCCTGAGCTCTGCATCCCTATGTTACAGGTTGATTCTCTGTGTTTCCCAGGTGGTGACCGAGGCCGCGGGGGACCCGGGATGCGCGGGGGCCGCGGCCTGGACAGAGGTGCTCCTGGGGGCCTCGGGGGACCGGGAGTTTTCCGGGGAGGACGAGGTGGCGACCGTGGCATCCCTGGCGGCTTTAGAGGTGGACGTGGCATGGACAGAGGAGGCTTTGGCGGGGCGAGAGGTCGCGGCGGCCCCCCCATGGACGGCCGGAGGGGCATGGGTCCTCCTGGGAAGATGGTGGACATGAAGTGAGTGGGTGGCACTCCTCCCCGTATGCAGCCCTGAGGGGTCCCATGCCAGATCTGTCTGGCCCGTTTCCACGCACTGGGTCCCTCGTAACATTAACCAGAGATTATTTAAAGTCCTGACGTGTGTGTGTGTGCGTGTGTGTGCGTGAGAAAGGTCACACTGTCTTCTGACAGCCCTCTGTCTCTCCTCGACCTGCCCAGGGGGGAGCATCGACAGGAGCGCAGAGACCGGCCTTACTGAAGGACGTGCCCCGTGGAAATCCATGCTGCATACAGGACTCATTTTTAAGAATGTTTTAAATTCCTAACTCCATATTTATGGAAATACCTTAACGCTGTTTTGCGGGGTTTTTTTTTCTTTGTTTTTTTACATTTGGTTCCAGTCCAATGCATGCTGTGTACAGGTTCTGAAGCCTTGTAAGTGACCATTAAATGTTTTCATTTTTTAAATGCTCCTCTGGTTATTTTTGGAAGATATTCAGCTGTGCCATCTACTGTGAGAGCCAAACCAATGGACTGCAAGATATACATACATTCCATAAAGGCAACAGCTTCTATTGCTTTGTTGGCCTGTATATGTACCAGTAATATACAAAAACTTTGTGACCCGGATCTAAATACTAGCCATATGTGTAGTTCTTTTGGTGTACCTTTACACTTGGATGTTTCCATAACCCACACAATCTGGTTTTAGTGACAGCTGTATGGCTGGTTCTTGTGACATGCCATCTGCTATGTCTGTGTCCCTGCTGATCTCTAGGGGTGACTAGCCACCTCTATTGGCCACCCACTAATACTCGCCCATACTTTTATTCAGTGTTTTACGAGGTGGGGAAAGAGGTTTCAGCCTGACGCGAGATCCGTATTTCCTCTAGTGAGAGACGTCGCGGTTAAGAGGGATACTCAAGCGCTTTGTACAAATCGAATAATCCAGTGCTATGAATATGGATCGTCTCTGTCAACGTGTGAGATCGCCATCTGGTGGCCAGTTCGGAGTCACGGGTTGCTGAATGTTTTCCGGCTGTCGCCGTGCTCTACTGAGTCATGTGACCCGAAATGCTGGACGCCAATTGGTGCAGCCGAAGCGGAGGACGGAGTGAAGCCCTCTGCAGCCGGCGCTGCGTCTCGGTGCGGTGCCCCCCGGATAGTCGTCGTGCCAATGCGCTGAGGCTTACCGGAGGAGCAGCGCTGCGGGGCATTTCCATTCCCGCATCCCACAGCCCGTCTATTCCCCGCTTTACCTACCACGGCGGCTTTTCGGGGCTCAAGCCGACTGAATTAACCTCTAGCGTGTCTGTCATTGCCGCTGCCGGTGTGTCGGGGCTGCGGCTCAAGACTCCCGAAAGCGGATCCACATGCTGCGGTGTGTCCCCGTCATCCTGGCGGCAGACGGCGGCGGCAGGCAGCGACAGCATCCGAGTCGTGCCACGGGGGAGTGTCGCTGATCCTGCGGCGGGCTCGGACCTCAGAACCGGAGTGGGTAACGGCAGCGGAGCAGGAGTGTTGATGTTTTATGATGATGGTGTACAATGATTTCCGCGATTTAAGACGTAATTCACGCTGCCGTCAGTGCGTAAAGCAGCCGATCCATAACTGGATTTATCCCGGACAGCCTCTGTGGCTCCGGAGCGGCTGCTTTGTATGGCCGACGGGCCTGATGAGGTATCGCCGATGATTGCTGGAGAAGCGGGTGCAGTCCGACAGCACGGCGCCTGTCCGGTAAACATGTTAAATGGTGTCAGTGTCGGCATTTAAATTTACGGGGCTAGTCGATGGCGCACATGGCTTAGGAGCGCCAGTAATATGTCTCGGGAAGCCGGCCCCCTGTCCCTTTGGTCCCGCCTCACATCGGCACGTGTTTGCGTAGGAAAATAATGATCACGTCGTAAGAGCCAGCAGTCTGCTCAGGAAATATGTGTGTGCCTTCCAGAAGAGGCGATGAGGCCAGCATGATCCCTGCAGATGGGCTCCCTGGACATGAGGCGAGCCGGGCCACGTGGAGGAGGCCAAAGAGGAGCTCCCCGGAGATGCTGTACCTGCTGCCCGCAGTCCTGGTGTGGCTCATTACGGGGACCACCATCTCCAGCCTGAACAAGTGGATCTTCGCTGTGTACAACTTCAGGTACCCGCTGCTGCTGTCTGCGCTGCACATGCTGACGGCCATTGTGGTGGATTACGGCCTCATCCGGCTGCAGCTGGTTGGTGCCACGGCGGCTGCTCAGGGTCAGCTGACTGGCGCCGCCAAGCTGAAGGTCTTCCTACTGAGCCTGACCTTCTGCGCCAGTATCGCCCTGGGGAACGTGGGCCTCAGCTACGTGCAGCTGTCCTTCGCGCAGATGATCTACACGACCACACCGATCTTCACGCTCGCCATCTCCACGCTGATCCTTGGCAAGCAGCATCACGCCCTCAAGTACACGGCCATGATGCCCATCTGCCTGGGCGCCTCCTTCAGCGTCATGGGCGAGCTGCAGTTCGACCAGACCGGCTGCCTCTTCGTCTTTGCCGCCACCATGCTTAGGGGGGTCAAATCTATCCAGCAGAGTGAGTGGGAGTTTTGGGCCGTCCTGCCCTCCCCTGCATGCTTTTGTGTGTTTTTTCTGAGGGATACCATTTAGACATCACACATGTTAAATAAGCAGCTTTCGGTGTGGGACTGAGAGCTTTCGCTGGTTTCTGCAGCCTTTGTCATGTGTTTCGGGGGCCTGAGCTGCTCATAGCCTGATTTCCATTTACCTCTTGCTACCCCCTGTTCTTTGATTTTTCCCTCGACTGAGGTCACATGTACAGCCTTAGGCTGAGTGGGAGCCTACACTGAAGAATTAGCGTGACCAGAGGGCGACACAGGAGATCCGCAGCCCTGATGACTCACCCCAGCCCTTGTTGTGAGGGTCACGTGTATTCAGATCCATTCAGCTTCATTCCTCCATATTTGCCTGCCGAGTCGCGTAACCATGGCTCGGAAATGCAGTATGACTGGAGCTGCGTGTCTCAAAAGCCGCACCCTCTCTGATCACCCTTGAAAAGCGCCAAGTGTTTAAAATGGTACTTCTGAGCAGACTTAGGGCTGTCCGAGGGCCGGCTCAGGTTTCAACATGCTATTTTGGAGCCTGGCTTTGCCTCTCAGGACACGCACCAATCGTGCCCGTCCGTGTTTGTCTGGAGATGGAGTGACTGCCAATCACAGCGCTCCGTGTGACGTGCCCCGTTCATGCCGCCCTTGTGGGTGATGCGGTGGGCTGACCCCTCCCCCACGAGGGTTGCCCACATGTTCCCTGATTACACGTCTGTTTACAGGCTGCACTGACATCATGCTGCTGCGATTAACTTTGTGTTTTTATTCTGTTTGTTCCACTCTGATAGTCAGAATGCCCTTGGTGGATGTGTGTGATCTGTGTATCTACACAACCAGCCAAACGTTTTTGCACGCCACAGGTTTTTACCACTTTTCCTTTTATTGTTAAACTGCAGAATTTTTTTATTCTTGTTAACCATTGGAAAGTTGAGTGAACAGCTATAAATAAAAATATGTCAACTAAAACAAGTTTCCAATATGACAAGGAAAGAGGATGTAACAGTGCATGTTTGACATCATATTAACTACATAAGAACATAAGAAATGTACTTAAATTATTAACGAGAGGAGGCCATTCGGCCCATCAAGCTCGTTTGGGGAGAACTTAACTAATAGCTCAGAGTTGTTAAAATGTTATCTAGCTCTGATTTAAATGAACCCAGGGTTTTAGCTTCCACTACACTAGCAGGAAGACTATTCCATACTCTAACTACACACTGTGTAAAGAAGTGCTTTCTCAAATTTGTTTTAAAATGTTCTCCCACTAATTTCCACTTATGGCCACGAGTTCTAGTATTTAAACTAAACTGGTATCAAAATTTACCAGCCAAAGTATTAAAATTAACTGGTAATGTGGTGATGGCATAGTCTAATTATAATTCTAATTCTAGGCTGCCCTTTAACATTACAGTAAATGCACTAGTTATCTGTTTCATCGCATGAAACAGCAGTATGTAATGTCCTTTGTACACAGAATATATTGAATCTTGAACAGCTAGATTAGGTTACTTTGATGAATCATAGATATGACATTTTCTTGCTAAAAAAAGGTACTCATATGGTAAACATGCTGTAAATTTATTTATCAAAGAATATTGAATGTATTTTTAGTGAATGTGAATAACATGGAAATGTGGAAAATCTCTGTGCAAAAGCTTTTGACTGGTAGTGTACAGTACAGGCCAAAAGTTTGGACACACCTTCTCGTTCAATGTGTTTTCTTTTTGGCCTGTACTGTATGTGTATGAGCTGTGTATGTGAGGTCTGTGTATGATCTATGTGTGTATGATGTGCATGCAACTTCTGTATGCATGTGTGAGATCTCTGTGCGTGTGATCAGTGTGATATGTGTGTGATCTGTGCATTTGAGATCTGTGTGTTTGTAATCTGTGTATAATCTGTGTGTATGTAATCTATCTGTGTGTATGTGATTTCTGTGTATGTGATCTGTGAATGGTGATCGTAATGCGTGATCTGTGTATGTGATTTGTTTCTGTGTAAGGTCTGGGCATTGGTGGACATTTCAGGTCCAGAAAGTCAAAATCCAAGATTTTGTTTCAATCAAATAGTTGAGTATAAAGAGTCACAGTCATGTTCTCAACCGGTTGGTTGAAACAAAGTCTTAGTCTGGATTTTTACTTTCTGGACCTGAAATGTCCACGTCTAGATCTTTGTGCATGTGATCTGTGTATGGTGATCTTTGTGTGGTCTATGTATGATCATTGTGTGCAGTCTATGTGTACGCAGTCTGTCTGTTTGTGATTTGTGTGTTATGAGTGTGTGATCTATGTGTGAGAGCTCTATGTATGTGTGAACTGAGTGTGCAATCTGTGTTATGTGTGTGATCTGTACATGAGAAATGTGTGTGATTTGTGTGAGTGAAATTTTGTGGTTGGTGGTCTTTGTGTGTCTCCTGTGAATATGGTGATCTGTGTGTGATGTTTCTGTGATTTGTGTGTGTTCTGTGTGTGGTGGTCTTTGTGTGTCTCCTGTGAATATGGTGATCTGTGTGTGATGTTTCTGTGATTTGTGTGTGTTCTGTGTGT
>JAABNX020000130.1:30957019-30968183 GCA_015163995.2 Mormyrus lacerda
GAATAATCTGTTTTATAATAGAAGCACATTACCCACCCCGTCCAAGGTGTGTGTGTGTGTGTGTGTGTGTGTGTGTGAGCTAAGGAGTTTTAATTTGTTGTAAATACTAACAAAATATTTATTTGCCAAATATACTGTTTAAAGACTATGCTTTCTCTTAAGTCAAGTTCCATGGTACCAATGTTATGGAAAGTCAACTGGAATATTAAAGTATTGAGGGCTGATTTACATCGAGCTTGACATTGTGATTTTTCATGGTGATGAGCGCCCCCTGCTTGCCGTTGCTAACTTTGCAAGCCAAGTAATAAATTGCACCTTGTCGCGCTCATCATAATCTTTAAGGAGGCACCAACCCACCATAACAGTAAAGACTGCAGGTCTTTCTTCCGTTCTGCAGAATTCATTTCTGCGTCTGGTTTAGAATCACAGGCTGAAGATTTATAGGCGAGGACACTTTTAATGTCACCCAGCATGGCTATCAGACTTGCTTCAGGAATGGGGGGGGCAGTAATTCCTGAATTACTTAATTTACAAATTTAATTATTGGCCACTGGATGGCGCCAACTCACTGTGTTGTATAGGCTCCAGGGTAGTATTTGTAGTACTTTTAGAGTCATGTGGTACTGCTGGGAGAATATGCATTATTTTTTGATGATTATTATTATTATTTATTTATTGTGTATATTTGCTCATGTTACTGAGAATAAAGACTAAAGGCTTGTCTTGCTGGTGTCTCTGTCATTTCATCTGGAAGCTGCAGGCACCTATACATAAACATGTGATAAAGGTGATGAGCAGGAGGCATCAGACCTGGTCAGAAGATGGGTCCAAGGGCCGCAACGCTCAGCCTCCTGTTGCTGCCAGAGGTGGCAATTTCAGGTCCAGAAAGTAAAAATCCAGACCATGATTTACTTTCAACCAACCAGTTGAGCATAAAGAATCACAGTCACAGAATACTCAACTGGTTGGTTGAAACAAAATCTTGGTCTTGATTTGTACTTTCTGGATCTGAAATTTCCACCTCTGGTTGCTGCCTCCACGCTCCGCTATCTGCATATCTCATACATCTGCTGGTGTTCAGGACTTCTGTCATGGCTGGAGCAACTGCTGCGGTCTGGTTACTGATTGGCCACTACGGTGGGTCTCTAAGCACAGGGCCGTATGTGTGGCGATGATGTCAGGCAGTCAGCCCTCTCATTGGCCCCACCCTCGGCCTGGCCCTGCCTTATCACTGACTGCATATATAATGACGGAATCCTGCCAAGGTGTCGCCACGAAAGCAGGATGAGGCTCGTGCATTTAACTCTGAAAAGCTGCCAATAAAGAGACTGGGGGCTGGCGCCTCTAGGCCGCGTCAGGGTGCCTCCCAGACAGATGGTTTGCTTCAGATCGTGTGTGTCTCTCCGCTGTTACACACAGTGCGTGGATATGCGGTGTGAGTAATGTAAACAGCAGCCCCTTTCCTGTATGCCTGTGTCCTGTTTTGCCTTAATAAGGAAAAGTGGTGTTTCCCAGCCCCTGCCTCAGCTCCTCTGCGTTTAACCCGCCCTTAGCTCTGGCAGGAAGCACAATGTTCCAAACCTAATGTAGCCTCCTGGATTCGTTGGGAAGCCTGGCGACCTGCACTGAACTGGTCATGTGGCACGTGTGGGCCAATGGGGCTGGTCATGTGGCACGTGTGGGCCAATGGAGCTGTGGGCTGGCAAAATGTGTCATGGGGGACTCCCACCCCCATGAAAAAATTTTCATAGGGGACCCCAGAATCCAACCTGCTCAGAAGCTAAGCTACCCCCCAGAGGATGATGGAGATAAAGAGAAAGAGAAGTGTGGAAGCGGAAAGATGGAGGCAGTTGGCCAGAAGCCATCAATGACGGGAGGTGAGGCGGTGCTGTAGCCTGGGGGTGTGGCATCACCACTAAGAACCTGAGGTGCTGGGGCTGAGAGCGAAGGAGAGCAGCAGAAGTATGAGTGGCTCACTCACCATCCAGGTCAAGGGCGGCCGCTCCACATCCAGACCGGGGCACAGCACAGGTGAGGGTGGACCCCCCCTAACCTTAACTCTATCCCCTGCATGGCTTTGCTCCTTGCTTACTCACACACATGGTTATCTGACTGAGGGATTATGGGAAATATGTCCCTGCCATGATACATCCCATGAATCAGACAGACGCTGTTTCTGATTAATGCTAACTGGTTCGCTGCTATTTTCAACATTCAGTATTATGTCACTATCAGTGTTTCCTGCTGTGTTCATCTGTTAATTCTTAGCTGCTGTCTTCTTGCCTGCTGTGATTTAACTGCTGAATTTACCATACTTTTCCTTGGTAAAAGCCTTTGGTTTAGACATTCAGATGATGATTTATGGTTTGTGTGAAATGCAAAAGCAACAAGGCGAAAGTTACAGTGAAACGCCATGAGATGTGTGTGGGCTGTATATAAAACACAGCACAGTGCTTATTATTTTCAATAAAGTGACGGATGACCATTATTCATTATTCATAATTGATTTTCTCTTATTAACAGACTTAACTGTGGACAAAGCTGCACAGGTAAGTCTGTGTGCATATCTGAGCAACCAAAGCCCTGAAATGGCATCTGACAGAAGTGTCTTTTGTCAGTTTCAAACATCTTATTTTTCTTTGGTTTGGTTTTGTGTTCTGAGATTGTCTCCATGCATGAGGACAAACTTTTGTGTGCTGCATGAAGCCGCAGTGAGCAGTGCAGCAAAGAAAGAGAGGCCCCGCTGTTAATGATGCATGTGTATGTCTCTGAGAGTGGTAACGCGGCAGAGAGGGAGATAGGAATGAATCTTTGAAAGATGACAGCGACAGAGAGAGAGAAAGACAGAAGGAGGAGGAGAGATGGGAATGAATCCCTGAGAGAGAGAGAGACAGAGAGAGAGGGGGAGAGATGGGAATGAATCCCTGACAGAGAGAGAGAGATAGAGAGAGNNNAGAGAGAGAGAGAGAGAGGGGGGGGAGAGATGGGAATGAATTCCTGAGAGAGAGAGAGAGAGAGAGAGAGAGAGAGAGAGATGGGAATGAATTCCTGAGAGAGAGAGAGGGGGGGGGGAGAGATGGGAATGAATTCCTGAGAGAGAGGGAGACCCCGAGGCTTTGACCCCCAGGCCCTGGGCTCCAGCCCACTAAGTGGTTCCTGCTCTTCTTTGTACTTTCAGCCAGAGCTGGAGAAGGACCCTGCTCTTCTTGGCATGGAGGCCATATCTTTGAGCTCCAGCGCAGCTGTTGTGTCCTGCAAGCATGGTGATTATAGCAGGCATCCTGCATCCACCCTGAATGCTGGGGGCCAATTGCATGAAACAGTTTCCGGAACGAGGCATGATGGGGAATGTGGAGTTTACTGCTCCTCTACTTCTCCCCTTAGACCAACAGGACGTCATTGAGCTGGGGAAGAAGCAGGAGGGGCGACCAGGCGGGGGTGCTGAGGAACTGATGGTGAGGAGTCAGGGCAGAATGACAGACGAGTGTCTCCCCAGGAAGAGCGGCAGACATGCCCCTGACCGTGAGAACCCCTCCGACTCTATCATTCAGCCACAGTCAGCCTCAGGTTGCCAGTTTAACTTTTCACCTGCATGGTGATGTCTCTTCTCTCTCCCTGCCAGGACGGTCGATCCAAACGTCTCATCAGCAATCCAGCTCCTCCATCACAAAACTGGCTTACAGGTGACAGTTAGAAGGGCTGCTATACACTTCCTGACCATTTGCTGACCCCTGGCAGCCTCCGTCTTCACCCTTTACTATCTCCTTGTTGAGCCCTGACTGAGGGTGTACTCACACTTGCTGATTGGTCTGTCCCATGCCCGAGCACCTTCGTCCCCAAAGTCCAGTTTGCGTGACCTGTGAGATTGCTAACTGTGCCCAGGTACAGAACAAAGACGCAGGTCCCTTATGCATGCAGGAGGACTAAATAATAATTGCCGTGTTGCATATCAGAAAAATCTATGTTTGTCACTGTGCCCAAAATCACTCCAAATAAGGACATTAATCATGAATTTTTATTTTGCTGTGTGATGGTGCTTCCTTCATGTTTTCATCAACACAAAAATGTTATATGATGATGACAAAAGTGTCCTTGGGCAGGATCATTAAGTGTAATGTGAGCGGAGACCAACAGGGGAATGGGGAGGGGGGCAATCATGCCTAGGCATGGTACAAGGCATCCGGGCCAAGTGTGAGTATGCCTGAGTCCATGCTGACCCCTTACTGACCCAATGCTGACCTCTGACTGACTCCTTTCTGGCTCCTGGCTGACCCCGGTGGGGCCCTGTTGAAACCCGCACTCCCTGTCGAACCCCGCGCTCTCTATCGAACGCTGCACTCTCCTCAGCCCTCTCCAGAGCCGTGGAGGCCTGGCAGAGCTTGAGCGCAAACAAGCAGAGAAACGCAAGGAGATGATGAAGCTGAAGACTTTCTCAGCACCCTCACCCCGAGCCCTGGCCCAGAAACTCGAGAGCGAGAGTACAGGGTAAGTCAGGGCTGGAGAGACATCTCACAATATTTACAATTTATATTTACCTCCTAGTACAGCACTGGCAATGTTTGCACCAATTCTTGCCAACAAAGCACTTTGAGTTCAAATATGACATAAAAAGATGGAGAGTAAGAAGAGGGGAGACTGAGAAATGTTGGGAGGAGTGTGGATAGATAATGGATCTAATGGCATTTTTACCTTTGTGTTTTGGGTTTGATTGTGTCTCTGTAGTCACTGTGTGCTCATCTTTCTCTTGACCATTCCAGAGCTACTGGTCCAGCTGTTGTCCGGATCCAAAGACCTGGCCGCTCCCCTGGTTCTGGGACCAACAATAAAAACGTCAAGCAAATGCTGTTGGACTGGTGTCGGGCAAAGACCCAAATGTATGAGGTGAGTGTGAGCAGATGACAGTGAGACCCAGGACAGGAGGCCAGACTGAAGGAAATTTAGAGACAAAAATGCACACAAATGACATGCGGAGACTGGAGTGTTACCCACTGAGTCACTGTGGTGTGTGTGGTGGTGTGTGTGGTGGTGTGTGTGGTGGTCTTCCTGTGTCTGACTCTTGTCCTTCTTCTCCTGCCCCTTTGGAGCAGAATGTCCACATCCAGAACTTCTCCTCCAGCTGGGCTGACGGCCTGGCCTTCTGTGCCCTGGTGCATAGCTTCTTTCCCCAGGCCTTCGATTACAGTGCACTGGACCCCAGGCAGCGGCGGCACAACTTCCACACAGCGTTCAGTGCAGCAGAGTCAGTGTCGGCGCCTAACGCACACCCAAAAGCACAGTCTGCACACAAACACACACAGGGTCTGAGCACAGCCTCACTGACAGCAGGCAATCCCCATCCCCCTCCAGGCAGCAGGCCAATGTCCCCTGTCTGCTGGAAGTGGATGACTTGGTGCGGATGGAGGAGCCAGACTGGAAATGTGTGTACACCTACATCCAAGAGTTCTACAGGTGCCTCGTGGACAAGGGCCTTGTCAAAATCAAGAAGCCAACCTGACCCAGGTGTGAAGCTAACAGCAAACCCAATTAACTTAGCATCCTTAGGATGCTTTACAGTGCTCGTTAACATTGATCCTGTGTTATGATTCAGCATTCAGTATGAGACATCCTGTGTTATGATTCAGTATGAGACATCCTGTGTTATGATTCAGTAAGAGACATCCTGTGTTATGATTCAGTAAGAGACATCCTGTGTTATGATTCAGTATGAGACATCCTGTGTTATGATTCAGCATTCAGTAAGAGACATCCTGTGTTATGATTCAGCATTCAGTAAGAGACATCCTGTGTTATGACGGATTGTTCAGTAACAAGGATTCCGTGATACAGCTTTTAGTTGCGAGGATCTGTGATACAGTGTTCAGTTGTTAAGAGAATCCTGTGATAGTGTTCACTTGCTAGGATCCTGTGATACAGTGTTCAATTATGAGGATAGTGTGATATGATGTTCAGTCGAGTAGGTCCTGTGTTGTAATCCAATCTTCAGGGAGAATGATTTTTTTTCTTCTTCTGATGCAGCATTCATTAAGGGGGGCCCTGTATGGTACAATACCATGTTCTGTTAGCAACAGTAGTTTAAGGATTTGTAATGAGGGGGAGTCAGCAGCCACAGCGCCCTCTGCCTGCAGGCCAGCAGTAGTGCAGCAGTTCTGCTATCGAAAGCTCCACACTCTAAAAGGAGATGTTTGCTCAGACCACTGAGTCCATCCTGCAAGGGCAGAATTTATGAGTCCAGCTGTCGGGAATGTGCTGATCTGTATCTCTCTGACCTCTGTTAATTCTACGAGAAGCCGCTCTGTCACGCACCATTGCTGTGGAGCCAAAAGTGTGTAATGCTTATTATTATTATTATTATTATTATTATTATTATTATTATTATTATTGTTGTAGTTGTAGTTATCATCATCATCATTATTATTTCTCTGGTTAGTCATTTCTTATCAAGTCAAGTCAAATTTTGTCATTTCAAAATATGCAAGCACACAATGAAATAAATGTGTTTGCCCATGACTTTAAAAATGGTTTTACGCACGAGACATACTGGACAATAATCAATGATTAAATAAACATGCTATACAAATAGTGCAACTTTCAAATAAGTAAAGTAATTTTTGGTTGGGTCAGCAGAGTGAAGAACAGTGGGTGAAGCACACACCCATGGGGGGGGTCATTGGACCAAAGATGATTGTCTGGGGTCTTTCAGTGAGAAGGTCTAGGATTCAGTTGCACAATGTTGAATTTACACTAACCCCTTCCAGTTTGTATATTAGCGTCTGTGGAATGATTGTACTAAATACTGAGCTGAAATCGATGACCAGCGTCCTGTCAAAGGCATTGCTGTTGTCCAAGTGTACCAAGGTCAGATGGACGGCAGTTGTTATTATCATCCACGGACTAACATGCGAACTGGAGAAGGTCCAATGTGGAAAGAAGGCTGGCCCAATGTGGCTCACGACTAGTCTCTCGAAGTACTTAGTGATGGTTGATGCGAATGCTACAGGATGGAAGTCATTTAGACGGGTCACTAGGGCTGCTTTGGTACTGGCATGAAGGTGTCTGTTTTGAAGGATGAGGGGATGGTAGTCTGGCTGAGGAAGATGCCATAGATGCCCGTGAAAAGATCTGCCACTTGATCTGTAAAGTCCCTAAGTACACAACCAAGTATACTGTCAGGCCCAGCAGCCTCGCATGGCTTTGCCTTTGGATAGCATTCTGCTGAACTCGTCAGGAGGGATGGATTTACATGCAAGCACCTTGATCTCAGCCTCAATCGAGTGTGGAAATTGCTTAGTTTGTCTGGTAGGGAGACATTTCTGGAACAGGTTAGTTGGGTGAACATGTTGTCAGTAATGGCTTGTATTGTGTGTCATTTCCTTGAATACGCTGTGTCCGCATTTTACTTCCTTAATGGCGTATGATAGATTGTTTCTAACTGTCTTGGCCTGCTTTATCACCTGATTTGAAGGCAGCGTCACAGATTCTCAGCAGTGCCCATACATCTGGTGATATTAACTGATTTGGGATCAGATTCCAACCTTAGTGGGCATGAGCTATGACATAATGTAGCCTGGCTTGCTGCTTGGCTTGACGCGCAGTGACCCAGTTTTTACAGTGTGCTGCTGGGACCAAGGTTAAAATCCACTGAACTAGTTATATTTATGTGGTTATAACTGCAAAGCCTGACCTCTAGAGGCCATACTCACCTACTGCATGATTGGTTGAAGCAGTAAAATATGTTTTAGTTTCGTAATACAGTATGTGTGTTTCTTCCAAACAAGTACCCAATTGCGTATATTATTGAAACAATTCAAGCTAAACATCTCTCAAAAGAGCACAGCAGAATGGAAGAAGTGCAGCTCCCGCAGTGTATGTGTGCTTAGGGTCATGTATTATGTATTTATGTATATATTATATTGTGTGGTTGAAAGGGTTTTATCACATTTTTCAGACCCCACAAGAGGACATTCAATTTTATAAAAATCTGCAATCAAGGAGCTAAAAATGTCATAAGTCTTGTATTTTGTTTGGTTACTTATGGTTAAGTTTAGGGCTGGGTGGGGGTTAAGGGCGTCATGATTGGGATTAGGGTTATGCCCATAGAAACAAATGGACAGTCGCCATAGCGACAGGACTATATGAACTATGTGTGCTTGGTCGTGTTTATCAGCTCTCTTCCATGTTGTTCCCTCTTACAGGACTCTGCATCCCACAGACCCGACCACACCACTGCATCTGCTTCTCAACTCTACCTGCACATAGAAACAGAAGTGTTGGTGGGGGCGTGGTGAGAGTCAGCTACACACCCACATACAAACACACAAAATAAACACTCCGCGTAATAGGAACATGCTCCCTTGGGCATAAACACAATCGGATAAGCACAAACACCATATTATAAACACAAACTGTAATAAATCCACACGCTGTCCTGCTGTATAAGCAAACACCGTAATAAACCCACGCACTGTCCTATAAGCAAACACTGTAATAAATCCACACACTGTCCTATAAGCAAACAATGCAATAAATCTACACACTGTCCTATAAGCAAACAATGTAATAAATCTACACACTGTCCTATAAGCAATGTAATAAATCCACGCACTGTCCTATAAGCACACACTGCATATATTTTTTACTGTATTGTTTTCCCTGCACACTGAAGTCTCCTGCTCTGTGTATTTCTACGAAATGTATATTATGAAAAAAATAAAACAATTTTAATGAATACAACATATTCATAAAGTTTACATGAAGTATAATTGATTAATTACACAAAAAGCATATTTTCCAGTTGCTTGTTACCATGGTCCTATGTTGAACCTGGATCTGTGTGAAGCTCCTATTGTCTGATTGCAAAAAAGCTTCTAGTTGCTCTATATATGGCAGACAACACATTGTTAATGTTACGTATTAACTACTATATAAGAAGTGTAAAATATGAGAGAATGTGAACGGAGTGAGCATGGGGGAGAGAATATAAAAACTATGAGTATGAATGAGAGAATGTGAATGCAGTGAGTATGGGGAGAGAATGTGAATGCAGTGAGAATGGGGAAGAAAATGTGCATCCAGTGAGTATGAGACAGAATGTGGATGCAATGAGTATGGTGAGAGAATGTGAATGCAGTGAATATGGGGAGAGAATGTGAATACAGTAAGTTTAGGGGCGAGAATGTGAATGCAGTGTGTATGAGTGAAAGAATGTGAAAGCAATGAGTATGAATGACAGAATGTGAATGTGGTGAGTATGAGAGAATCTGAATGCAGTGAGCATTGGGGAGAGAATGTGAAAGAAACAATTATGAGTGTAGGAATGTGAATGCAGTGAGTATGGAGGACAAAATGTGAATTCAGTGAGTATAATAGAAAATATGGATGCAGTGAGTATGAGTGAGAGAAAGTGGATGCAGTGAGTATGAGTGAGAGAAAGTGGATGCAGTGAGGACTGTGAGCCATATGGATTGTTGTTTGAATTTTCTCCCTTTTACTTGTGGGATGCCAAAGTATGATTTTCACCTTAGCTGTCTCCAATGGAAAACTGTTTTTTAGGCAGAAACAGGAGGATTTACCGAAAGCAGAATGGACATTTATATGCAGGTCCACACACATAAAAACAAATACCCAAGTGTGGTACTTTCTAACTAATAATTAATATCTCCATATATAGTGACTGCCTATCTCATGAGAATCTGAGAACAAAAACTGTCACCTTGGCTGAAATACTTTATGGAAGACACCATATCAGGTTCGTGTCGGGTAACCTGTCTAAGGACGCGCTGAGCTGGTTCGTCCTCAGTTATATGCTGTGCCGAAGAAGTGCTGCCGTATTTGTAGTATGGAAACATTCTGCTGAAAAACATGAAAACACATGGAAATTAGATCGTCCTCTGTGATGTACGGAAAGTCGGTAAACAATAAATGCGTATGCTTTCAAAGCATGTTACGAACCTCCGACTGCTATCTTGAGCGGCTGTTCCTGGATATCGTCTGAGGTTTATTAAGTTGAAGATTCTTATCGTGCACTAAAAGTCGTATGTTCACGTTATGAACAAACAGCGGCGTCCTCTCGGTCGCCTCCTCCTAAGTGTCATTGAGCAACCTTGACGGGCACCTCCGTCTGACGGCCCGTCATGCTTGAGGGGTGGGGCTGCGCACCCGGCAGGCGGTGCGGGCGCAGGCGGGGAGCCGCCGGGACCTGCGTGCCAGTCGGGGTGATGGAAGACGGGCGCTTGCTGCTTCATTTAATGAGCGGGCTGGTAGGCAGCGTCTGCGCCCATCAGTCTCCCCGCAACTCGCTGACCGGTGATCAGCGCCCGGATGCTGAAGAACTCGGCTCTGGTGAAGCAATTTCTCCTGTCACTGCGGATTTGTGATGCAGCGTCCGGGATGTGCTGTGTGAGCCGCTGAAGGACGCCTGTAGTTCGAGCCTCTTTGCTCTGCATGCCGATTGGAGCAGCCGGACAGGTAAAGTGTTGTCGCCGCCGTGCAGCCCGCAAAGCCCGGAGGTGCCTCTCTGCTGCATGTTGAAGGTCCCGGGGCGCCGCCTGGTCCCGTTTGCTCCTTCACGGTCTAATTATTTTCCGTGATGAGCACCGAGGAAAAAGCGATACCGCGGCGCCTAGTGACGGTTTGCGGTCGACAGAATGTGACCGTGACCGGAGTCGGGGTCAGGACAGTGTTTGAGCGTCCTGGAGGAGTCGTCCTGGAGGGGGGCAGAGATGTGATTAGGAGTCCCGTTAGGGGTCAGGTCTGTATTTAAGCCTCCTGGATTAGGTCACGTCTGTGTTTGAGTGTCCCGAAGAAGGTGTTCTGGAGGGGGTCAGGGTTGTGATTAAGCATCCCGAAGAGGATCTGGGTTGTAATTAAGCATCCTGAAGGTAGTCAGGGCTATGTTTTATACATACTGGAGGTGGTCAGGGCTGTGTTTTATACATACTGGAGGTGGTCAGGGCTGCTATGCTGCCTGTGCTGGTATCTGTGCTATAATATAACTTACTGACACTCCCTGATACCCAATTCCTGATGCTGACATTCAGATGCTGACTCTCTGACACTGACTCTCTGATGCTTACTTCCTGATGCCGATGTTCAGATGCTGACTCTCTGACACTGACTCTCTGATGTTTGCTTCCTGATGCTGACATTCAGATGCTGACTCTCTGAC
>JAABNX020000130.1:30983820-30995139 GCA_015163995.2 Mormyrus lacerda
TATATGTGTGTACATGCAGTATGTGTATGTGTGTGTACATACAGTATATGTGTGTATGTACAGTATATGTATGTACAGTATGTGTATGTATGTACAGTATATGTGTGTGCATACAGTATATGTGTATGTGTGTCTATGTACAGTATATGTGTGTACAAACAGTATATGTGTATGTGTGTCTATGTACAGTATATGCGTGTACATGCAGTGTATGTGTATGTGTGTCTATGGACAGTATATGTGTATGTGTGTGTATGTACAGTATATGTGTATGTGTGTCTATGTACAGTATATGTGTGTACAAACAGTATATGTGTATGTGTGTCTATGTACAGTATATGCGTGTACATGCAGTATATGTGTATGTGTGTCTATGGACAGTATATGTGTGTACATACAGTATATGTGTATGTGTGTCTATGTACAGTATATGTGTGTATGTACAGTATATGTGAATGTGTGTCTATGTACAATATATGTGTGTGACCTCTGACGCTCCCCTGCAGTCTGGTGTTCTGGTTTGGGGACCTTAACTTTCGCATTGAGGATTACGACACACATGTTGTGAAAAGTGCAATTGAGAGCAGCAAGCTTCAAATGCTCTGGGAGAAGGACCAGGTGAGGCTCATGGCCGACTGTTCCCAGAGCATACCACTGGGGGGCGGCAAGCTGTTTTTAACTGCAGCTTTCATGCTTCCATTACATGACACATTCCAGTTCAGATCCTAACTAAAAGGTAGTTTCCTGTAGTCCTCTGTAATCTTGCCCTTCTGTACACTCCGCTGCCACGGATCACAAACAGCATCTTGTCTGCTTGCCGTTGCCCTGACGACTCTGGCTGAGGCTCCCGTGCCATTTGTGTTGTAGCTGAACAAGGCAAAGGCATGTGAGGCAGTCCTGCAGGGCTTCCAGGAGGGACCCCTTAACTTTCCTCCCACTTACAAGTTTGATGTGGGTACACACACCTACGACACCAGGTAGGGTATAGCTGGCCTGCCGTAGCCTTGTCTCACCAGTGGGTGGAACTGTTGCATCACCCGTTTGGCTGTTTGTCTGTCTCACCCCAGCACGAAGAAGCGCAAGCCAGCCTGGACAGACCGCGTGCTGTGGCGTCTGCGGGCAGCCGGCTCACCTGGCCCAGCCCAGCCACCCACGGTGCGGCGTGGCCTAACGTCATGGTTGAGCCCTGGGCTGAGGGTCACGCAGCGTTCCTACCGCAGTCACATGGGCTACACCTGTAGCGACCACAAACCCGTCAGTGCCGTCTTCTCCCTGCAGGTAAGGCTGCTGCACACCTCGTTTTTACTGAGGTGGTGTCAGTAAACAAGAGCGGTCATGTGTTCGTTTACAGCAACGATAATTCATGGTTATGTTCATGCATTAACACTCATGTTTTTATGTACAGTCATATTTATGGTCATGTTATTGTGTACAGTCTTTTTAGTTTATAGTCATGTATTCTTGTCAAGTTGTGTTTGTTTACAGCCATGCGTTTGTGTACAGTCATGTTTGTTTACAGTCATGTGTTCGTGTAATGTTTCTTTGCAACCACGTGTTTATGTACAGTTGTGTTCATGCAGTTGTGTTTACAGCTGTGTTTGTTAACTGTCATATTAGCTTAACATTTGTGTTTGTTAACAGTCGTGTTTGTTTAGAGTCATGTGTTTGTTAACAGTCATTTGTTTACAGTCGTGTTTGTTTACGGGCATGTGTTCATGAAGTTGTCTTTACAATTGTGCTAGTTTACAGTCATTTGTGTGCTTACAGTCAAGTTTGTTTACAGACATGTGTTCATGTACTGTCACGTTCATTTTCATTCATGTTTGCTTATACCTATAACAGAAAAACATGACTGCTGTGTCATACTTTTCTCAACCTGCTTCTGAGCTGACATGCCACATGGTGTGATGTTTGAAAACAGTTTCCCTTTAAGATGGATGTACCCCTGGTAACTCTCTCAGTCGATAAAGAGTGGACCAAGGTGTCGGATGCCACTGTTAGCTTCCAGGTGGCCTCATCTTTGTCGCGCAGCACATGGGACTGGATTGCACTCTACAAGGTAATCTTCTCTCATGCCTTAGTTATGCCCTGAGACCCAAAGTTAGTTAAGCTACAGTGAGTGGACAACATAATGGAAACATCACATGAAAAATGACTTCATGTAATTATTGCACATCCAATTACAGCAGTGAGTTGTATTTGGTTGAATGCCACTTAGTAATATGTGTGACCTCTGAATTTTCAAAGCAATATGAAGTAACTCACAGAGTTGCAAAGTGCCCAGTAGTCATTATCCAAATTGTACCTGTGTTTGACACCAGAAACTGCTAAAGTATTTCGTGTGATAAGGGGAACAGTCCCAATAATCGTGACAGAAACATGACCAAATGCTGGCAAAAGCGAACAAGGGTCACTAGTTGAAACTCACTGAAAGGGACAGACGGACACTATAGGCTAAACACCAAAAATCACAGAACTGATTAAGCAGCTCTTTGACCCAGCCTTAGCAAATAGCAAACACCGCGAGCCCGACAAAGCTGGCAATTACAGCAGGGTCTCCATGCAAAAATTCTCTCATATCCAAGGCCGATGCACAGACATACAGCTTGGTGTAAGGTGCCCTTAGCAGTGGTCTGATTAGTTCTCTTTCCCCATCTCTCCAACACTGAGATCTATGGCATGTGCTAAGGCCATCTTACAGGAGCCAATGTGACCACTCTTCTGAAGTGATGTTCCCACATTCCCAAAAGATGAAGTCCCCATATGTATAGTTTAATATCACGATTAAAGTCAAACACCCTCCTTGGCCTCACTGATCCTGATTTTTATATCATTGAACCGTTAATAGTGGTTCTAGAGTACAGAGTAAAGAATGGTACGATATCCCGCTATGCCGAGCTTAGGACAGCATTCCAAGCAGGACTTCTGAGACCAGGAGTCTGTGACTCACTGAAGGTGTGTTTTGTCACTGGAGGTATTTATGTCTTTTCGTGAAGCTGCTTGAATTTGACTTGGAGAACCATGCCTCCCTAGGTAGGATTCAGGCATCCCAAAGACTACGCCTCTTACATCTGGACCAGGCAGGAGGACTCTGACCATCAGTCTCATGAGCACAAGGTGAGCAGTTACATGGTCAGTGCTGGGTTTTCACTCACATGCATGTCGTATCAGTCATTCTGTCCTTCGGCCCTATTGAGCTCTTTTTTCACTCCTTTCTCCTCTCATTCTTATCTTTCCTTCTCTCAAGGTGACATTTTCTGAAGAGGATTTGCCTAAGGGCTCCGGGGAGTACATGCTGGGTTACTACAGCCACAACCTGAACAGCATAGTGGGACTGACGCAGCCCTTTCAGGTCCTCTTCCCTCCCACGAGCCACCGCTAGCATCCGTCTCCATAAGCAGCATGGCGATGCCAAAACCTTTGCTGTCCCTACTCCTTCCCACAGATCCAGCTTCCGTCTCAGAGCCCAGCAGTCAGCCGGAAGGGCAGTTCGGCCAGCAGCACGGAGGATGACAGCACGCTGGAGCTGCTGCCCCCACAGTCACGCAGCCCAAGCCCCGCGGCCGCCAAAACACGCCAGTCCAGCCGCAGCCGTAGCCCTGCCCTGCCCACACTGCAAGGCCTCAGCCTTCGGCCTCGGCCTCACTCCCGTGACACTGGGCCTCGCAGCCCCTCCCCACGTGCCACCACCGCCTGGAAGGAGCGGCTTCTTTCCCCCGATAGCCCCACAGCGCCCCCTCTTGGATGTTCCCGCTCCCGCCCACCGGGTACCCCAGGTACCCCAGTTATTGAGGTCAGCACCCCGGAAGCGCTGATTGCTGCCATTATTCCACCAACGGGCCTCTTGGGAGGGGCAAAGGTGGCAGGAGAGGGCGGGAATGTGAGCTAGTGAGGGCCGGAGCCAGTGAGATGCAAGAGCCCCCCTTCACTGGAGCCAGGCCCGTACACTTCAGCCATGCAGCAGTGACCGGGGGGGAGGGGCTTTCAGAACACTCTCTGCACCCTGTGTGTGTGGTGTGTGTGTGTGTGTATCCAGTCTGCTGACATACACTGTGCAATCTCCAAAGTAGAGTAATTACGTTTAGTTGCAGACATTTTGAAATTACACACTGCTGTTAGAAACGTCAACAAAAGCCTAAGGATGTAAGGATCAATCATAGAGAAGCTGCTTCCGGCAAAACAGAAAATCTGCTTGACATATACAATGAAAATAAAGCCATAGAGGAAAATAAAATGATGGGAGGAAGGTGAAAATGTCCCCCTTTATTGGCTGAAGCAGCATTTCTGATTTGCTGCAAACCAATCACATATATATCAGTTGCCAGGAGAGTTTCTGATTGCAGCCAGCTGGTATCTATGTTTATACTGGGTTTCTTTTCATTTTCAAATGTGTTTTGGTATCGTCATACAGCACTATGGGTAATATCAAGGGTGTTTCAGTCACCTGTGATGCACTGCTGGTTATTATAACAATTGTCGCCTTCATATCTGTTACCCTCTGTTTAGCTGGTATTCTGACACCCAAAGCAGGCTGGCAGGAAGACGGTGAAACATTTTAACTTGCTGTTCTTTTGCCTCATATATATATATATATATATATTTATTTATTTGTTAACAGAATAATATAGTATGAGAGAATATGTTTCCAGCATTTATAACACCTGTAAAAATCAATAAGATATAAGAATCTGACATTAAATAAAGGTATTTATTGGCCTTTGCCATGTGTTTGAAGCTGCTGAAGAATGTTTCCAGTTGTGGGCCGAGAGATGGCAGAGTCTGACCCAGTCAGCACAGGTCTTACCTGGGTAGGGATACACAGGAGGCAGAACTGCTGCCGCCACCAGATGGCGCAGTGATCAAGGAACTGCAGGTGAAAACATCTGATTTTAGCCCTGCTGCTTAACTGAATAGCTCTAGGAGGCATCAGCTCCACAGGTGAGTAAAGTAAGCATATGCTCGGATCTCAGCAGCTTCAGTAAACTGTTGCTGTTTTTCCCTTCCCAGTATGAGGATCACTGTCCCCCCATGCCCGCACCCACCCCCGTGGATCTGCACATGGCACCAAAGGGTCACGGGAGGATAAAGCACTGGTTGAGGAGAGCCCAAAAGAAGGTGGTTTTAACAAGCTGATAACACCACTCACGGTACCTGTTTTTCCAAGACCCACCAGTAGGGGGCGTTATGCAACGATAAAAGTGAGACTTTTGTTTTGCAAAACGGGTGTTTCATTATGCTATTACTGATCAGTCTGATTACCGATTGTAGTTTAATCAAATGTTCTGTGAGACTGAAACCAGCTGTGACGACATAGATTCGGCTACTGCACAAATTCAGCTGAATGAACTAATTAAAGCTGAGAGATGATCCGTTCATAACTTGAAATACTCCGCTATACAAAAATCAACAATGATAATAATATTACTATATAACAAAATATCATAATAATAATAATAATTGTGTTTTATACACCTAAGGGGAAAGACACATTAGCACAGTCAAGTCGCATCAAGGCTCAAATTCCATACAGCAGTTCACAATGTGAATGAATAACCTGCTTCACAGCGACATGCGTAAATAAACAGAGTGATGCAGCGGAAGCGTGCTGGGCCCATAACCCAGAGGTCAAAACCATTCTCTGCTAGTCTTTAAGGGGCAGTGTGTGGCTCAGCCTCAGCATGTCTGCAAGTCCTTGAGCAAGACCCTTAACCCCCAGTTCCCTCGGGGTCCTAACAGGTGGCTGCCCTTCACAGACCCAGAAAACATGCCCTTTTGGGGCCCGTGTGGGGCCACTGCGGGCAGCCCACTGTGGGTCCCATTACCGGCGTGAAATGCGGGGCACGTGTGGGCCCCACAGTTTGCCCACACTAAGCAGAGTGGACCCACAGTTTGCCCACACTTTGGGCTGGCCTACACATACGTGCCTTGCATTTTTTAGCATGCTGGATGCTCCCCTGCGGGCACATTGGGCACACTGTGGGCTGTACTGCAGGGACATTGGGCATACTTTGGGCAAACTGTGGGCACAATGTGGGCCTACTGGGGGGACATTGGGAGGGAGGAAAGCTGCGAAGCCACAGTGCCCCAGTGTCCCCGTGAGCATGCTCTATGGGTCTTTAACAAATAACAAAATTAGTTTGGTCCTATACTGCCAGTATACCACAATGTTATTATTAATGTGTATGCAGAATATTTGCACTTATTGAAAGTAGCAGTAATAAACTACAAGTGATATGTTTCAAACAGACTGGTTAAAAGAAAAAATGAAGAAAACATTGAAAACTGAATACAAAACCAAGTATGTAGATTGAGTACTAAATATATATTTTTATTAAACAGAACAATGAGCACATAGTATTACATACATAAATAATCAATATTAAATTAATCCCCTCAGTGTCCTTCCGCTCCTTCCCCCATCCTGGTCTCTAGCATTCTGCAGCCATGTTTAACTGAAGATTCCGCCTCTGAGGCTGTGGCCTGGCTATTTTTTGTCACAGCATTTAATTGAGAAAAAAACAACTGAAATGCTAATGTAAAAAAAGTCCCAGGACTTTCTTTTTGAGATACTTAAATTGAGGTAATAATATAAATCGAGGTAATAATATATTAGTGTATTCACAAGACAGCAGCAAACTATAATGGAAAATGTAATAAACTTGTGATGGAACATGGCAAAGAACATAGGTGTACTGTACAATAAAGTCAGCTAGAGAAAAGAAAATGTTAAGAAAATTATAAGAGAAATTACTGTACAGATACCGTTTACATCGTCTATTTAAAAGATTAATCGTGTCTGTGAGCACATATATCAATATTGTTTTATATGATACAAAACACTGTATGTAGATGTTATACATATGACCGACATTACATATTAAAAATAAAAAGATAATTTGAAAAGAATTCATAACGATTTACTGGTGAGACGAACTACAAGTTGCGGAGATGATTAGTTTCGTTTAATTTTAGAAAGCGTCTTTCCAATAAATGTACAGGAACATATATACTTCAGGTAGCCTAAATCATTACCTCTGCGCATCAATATAGATGTGCATAAATAAAAGAACGTTTAATATATATCTTACCTTATATTTAAGTATGGCCTATATAATATTTAGCCGATCCAGCGGATACGTATTGAACTGACAAGAACGGCGCATTTACCATTCATTGTGGTTTTCAACGACTCAAAATGCGGTTAAACTGAATGCGGTTAAACATGTCTACTAACGTAACATTTTACTCACAGGGAGTGCCTTTAAATGGGGCTATCAAGGGTTTATCAATATTTAATTAACTTTCGCTGACGCTGTCTCTCCTAACGGTCTTTCTGATTCGAAGCACCTGTCTCGAGATCGCGAGCTTCGCGCTGCACTCAAACGCCCAGCGCGTGTCCACAATCCATCCATCCATCCATCCAGCTTCTGTACCTGCGTGTCCTATTCGGTGTCGCTGGGGGTTCGGAGCCTATCGCAGAAGCTACGGCACAGGGCAGGGAATGTGTCCCCAGTGACCACACAAAATAAATAGCAGGGCAAGAACACTCTCTATAACGGGATTGTTTTCTAACCCACAGCCAAAATGAGGCACACAGCTTTAGATGACAACAACAACAATAATAATAATAGTAGTAATAATAACAATAATAATAAATTATTCAATTAATAATTACCATCAACAACAATAATGACTATTATTGCTGGTGATAATAATAAATTATTATTAATAATTAATTTCATTAATCACTAATAATAATTAGCCTGTGTGGGTTTACAGTGGGCCAGTCCAACTGTGGGTTTGCACACAGTAAACCCACATGGGGGCCCCAAAGGCCAAAACTGCTGCGGGCCCAGCGTGGGCTAACCCGCATGGGTTCCATGTGGGATTAGTGTGGGTTCGCCCTGCCCACACTTGCCTACAGTAAACCCACACCTGCCCATGCGGGGCCCAAATGAGCATGTTTGCTGGGGACAGCTTGCTCTACAAAGAGGGAGGCGTAAAAAGAATTTCCCCACGGGAATCAATAAACGCAAAGTTCAGTTATTATTAAAACGGTGACACTAAGAACTTCGAAAAGTCTGAAAACATCTTTCGTCACAGTAAATATGAGTGTCGTGAAAATCAATGTGCAACACAATTTTCGGTGCCAGAAGTCTGTTTAGGTTTATTATCAATAGCATTACTATAGATATCCCACCTTATGCATCTGAGAGGCGAATGAGCGACAAGAGTGCTGGGCATGTTTGGGCGGTATTTCGGTAAGACCCCCCCCGCCCTTCCCAGAGGTGCAGACGGGAGATTGTCGGACGTGATGTCACTCAACTAGGATTTTCCGTTATTTGGTTTTTAAGAACTCTTTAAACTCGTTAAATTCTGTCCGACATCAACGTCATAAAAGAGGCGTGTTTGCGACGGGAAGTGACGTTTTTCGTGACGTTTTCATCTGAGCTCCGACTCGGGGGAAAATATCGAATACACCATAATCGAACGCAGGATAATGCTTCGTTGTTGTACTTAAGTAGGTTTTTCCGGATTTCTGCTTTGAGTGTTTTACGTTGTTGCTACGTTACTTTCACTTTGTTGCATTTCTGAGCCAATAGTGACTTTTAATTCTGATGCATTATGCACAATCATTCTAACTCACCCCATAAAAATATTGGCTATAATCGTGCAGCTGCACGATTCTGGGTAAAATATGACCAGGATTATTTTAAACTCATAACCGAAATCGATTTTCTCTTACGATTCTTTATTTGTTTCTTCTTATTATGTTGCATTATATATGCCTACTGTATTTATGAAGATGGAACAAACAATATGCAGATGCACGAAATACCGGCCGGCAAGTGTATTAATGTATTAAACCCTGCCTGTAGATTGTTCTCGTTTTCCACAGAATAAAAAACGATGTAAGGTTATTTAACTAATGGTAACTAACAGATAAGCTCGGCAAGTTTTCTTGTCTTTTTCTGAATAAAAAAAAATCGGCTTATCTTCTTGCGACTCAGCTTTCCTTATTGCGATGTGCAGTAATTTGCAATGCTATATTCAAATACGTCACGAGTGAATTTAAAAAGATAGGCTGCTTTTTGTAAGATCGACAGATTTGAATGTAAAGCCAGGTGGACTGAAGCATCGCGGCAGCGGCAAATGAAGACGGGAAGAGACGGACTGACACAAAGTTGCTCTTTATATCAGTCTTTAACAATAAGTTACCATAACACAGAGACAACATGGTAGGTAAACACGGGAAAGTTACACACTGGATGGAAAGGCTCACACACGGTAGGTTATTACACAACACTAGAACAGGTCAGGATTACACATACAACACAGGTAAGTATACACGCAATATCTTAAGCATTTACACTAACCAACATACCTCGATTTTCAAGACATACACATGGGCTATATATGGCCTGCAAGGATGCCTGGATACACCTCCTCTCCCCTCAAAGTACAGCCCTAGTCCCCACTTCGGCTCTGAAACAAGTCCCAAGGTCTAATGCTAGCTGCCGGTGCACCATCTCCAATGGTGTGAATGGGCATCCATTCACGAGCGTTGGCAAGGCTAGCAGACGCTGGGCTACTGGTGAGCGTTGGCATCACAGATTACCCCTGGCCACCAACCGTCACGGTCACCAACCCTTTGTGCGTTTAGAAGGAACTCGCTGTCCCTCATGCTCCCCGGATTGGCTGGCCTAATGCCACAGCTCCCCACAGGCCATCTTCTATGGCCGCTCGTTGGACTCCCAGGTTATGTGCACACTACACTAGCTCCTGGCACTCCTGGGCAAGCCAGTCTTCCCATTCGCGGCACGTCCCCAGGCGGTTCCTCCGAGTTGTCCTCAGCGTGAAAGCACTGCCTCTCCTGATGGGCTGCTTTACCACTGTCTGCAGGTCTGCCAGGCTGGAGCTGACTTGCTGCAGAATGTTGACGAATGAGCATCAGTGGGGCATCCCACTTCTGACACCAATGCAATGCCTGGAAGAGCAAGGCATTGTGGTGGCTGTGAATAAGGATGAGGAGAGACACATTGCCATTAAGTTACTCTTTATATCAGTCCTCAAAAAGACCACACAGTAAGCAACAATGGCAGTGGTGGCTTAATGGTTAGGGTAGTGCACTCATAATTGAAAGTGTGGGTTCGAATCCCTGACCAGCAAGGTACCCTGAGCAAGGTACTGCTCCCCGGGTGCTAAATTAACTGCCCCCTGCTATGTCACATTGGCACATATGGGGTAAATGCAAAGGACACATTTTGTTGTGGTGTGTCCACAATGACGTTTGATCACTAAAAAAAAAATAATTAACAATAACACAGAGACAACATGGCAGGCAAACGTGGGGAGGTTACACACGACAGGAAGCCTCACACACGGTAGGTCATTATATAACGGCACTACAGTACTTAAATTCTTCTATAACTAGGTATGTTTTGTTTTTTGCTTGAGTAGTACTTACGCTTAAGTATGAAACTTGAGTGCTTTTTCCACCACTGACCCCCCTCCCCCTCGGTTACCGGGAATAATGTTGCTTTTTAAAACACCGTAAACCAGCAAGTGGGGGACTGGGGTGCAATAAAATGGGGTGTGGTTGCAGCAGTAAAATTTCCTGCTGCTGAGTACTAGTAATGTCTGCCTTATTAACCTCTATATACATACATAGTGTATGGATGGCCGATCCACATTTTTTTCAGTTTCAATCCAACTCCTGTACACAACTCCCAATACCAATACAGATTTTTTTAAAGGAACAGATCTCAATGGGAAAAAAACATGCTGGATCTCTATACTGATATGGACTGGGTAATGTGTTAGGAATGCTAGGGAGCCACATCGTTAGATGGAAATTCAAATGATCAACTTACAGCAACTACAACACTTGGACACACACACCACAATTCACTGAATGCACATATGAACTGTTCCTATACAATACAGACACACTTTGCACTTTGCACTTCATCTTTATTTTTCTTTTTATTACTATAAAGAACAAAAGTAATCCGCTGCTCACTCTTGTCACTTTATTTCGTGTGCAATAACAGTGTCTTCCTTATTTATCTGTACTATATTGCTGAGAGACTTGGTTTTTTTTCGTTGATGACATCTCATTGCAATGTCGCCCCTGTGCTAACTTGCATATGACAAATAAACTGAAAACTGATACTGTACAGAGAGCTGAATTCAAAGACACCCTGAAAATCAAAGTGAAAAAATAATGCGGCAGGTTAGTCCATTTGCTAAAATTTCATTGCAGCAACTCAAAATCGTACTCAGTAGTTTGTATGCCCCCCCCCCCCCCACCTGCTT
>JAABNX020000130.1:30995239-31005723 GCA_015163995.2 Mormyrus lacerda
TAACATCTGCATATCACATTGTGTTGACTTAACAGGCCTAATCCATTTCAGGGAAGTTGATATCATACAGTGTCATTCGGCTAGTACTACTACAATGGGACAATTTCAAGTTTATAATTGTGTATTTTCAATTTGATGTTACAATTTCATCTATAAATGAAGTATAATTAAAATCAGTTACATATTTCCTATTCTTCAAACAGTGTTTGGAGGTGTTAGCTGTTTTGTCACATGACTTTGGGACCAGTCAGTACCCGTCATGTCAGTCCTCAACAGCACACAAAAGTTAAGGGAGTCTTTTTATTTGGTCTCGGTCTCAGTCTCGGTCTTGTCTCGACTTTGTCTTGGTCTTAGTCTTGGTCTTGTCTTGGTCTCGATACCCTCTGGTCTTGGTAGTGTCTTGGTCTTGGTTTAGGTGGTCTTCACTACAAGTCTAATCAGTAGTGAGACAGACTGTAGCCAAATGCAAAATTAGTGAAAAAACTGTCAAAAAAGATTAGGAGGGAAAAATGTCAGTGGGCTCCACCTGTTAAACCCATTGTTGCTCCTCTAGTGCACCTGTTATTAATTTTATTAACACCAAAGCAGATGAAACTGATTAACAACCCCCTCTGCTACTTAACTGACCAGATCAATATCCCAGAAGTTTGACATGATGCTATACGCTGTTTTAAAAAAAAAAAGTGTTATATTTTATAGTTAGCAAATACGGATGAAAAAATGTATGCGACAAGAGACATACATAATGTACTCTTCGACCTCATTTGTAGATCTTATTTTTAGCATTTTTGAGCCATTTGCAGTTCAATTTGAATGTTACCCAATGGAGTATACACACATGGCGAATGCTTAAAATGGCCCAGAGACTCACTTACACTTCATTGCAATAGCAGCCACCTCTGTATCACAAGCTGTAGCGAGTGTGGAAAACAGCCTAAGCTAGTGACTCCCAAATCGTCCATTTTTTCCGTGCACTATGCTTAGTGGAATTTTTCACTAAATGCTACTCCCAGCTCCCAAAACTTTATTTTTACAAAGATTGCAAGTTGTTGTGCTTCAATTTGCTGTTAAAGTGTAAAATGCTCCTAGATGGTCACCTAAAGGGGACGCACATGACATCACAGCAGGCGGAAGTCACTGTGCTCACACAGGGTTGCAAAATCTGTTCAGTTGCTGTAGGCCTCATGGCAACCTCCCTCATCTTGTCTCTTCATCGATTTTGGAGGGACGTCCACTTCTCGGTAGCGTCACTATTGTTCCATATTTTCTCCACTTCCTGATGATGTCTTCACTGTGTCCCATGGTATAGCTAATGTACCTGTCTCCAGACTGATACCTTTGATGCTTTGTAAACTCCCTGCAAACCATAGCTTTTGCTGTAGGATGTAACTGAGTGAATGTCAGGAAAATTCTACTAGGACAGCTGAACTTTATTTGGGGTTAATCAGAGTGATAAATGAAATTAAACTGAAAATTGATGGCAGGTGTGTACCTGTAAATGACTGCATGTGTTAATTAAATTTTGCTTCAAAAAAGTATTACTTTGAGGGTGTGCAACCAGCTTATTGTACATTTTTTATTTTTTATATTTTTATTTGTTTTTCATTTGAATTGTGCAGGTTTCACAGGTCAAATTAAAGGTCAGAAAAGTCTTTAAATGATTTATTATGGTTTCATTTTATTACATTACAAAGACTTTTTAACAGGGGTTAGGGTTAAGGTTAGGGTGAGGGGTTCCCACGGACAGCTAGACACCTGTATGCTTTTTATCTTTAATTTAGCCCTGATGATGAACAGCCCCCAAGAACCGTATGTTGAGGAGGACTGCTCTCTGTTCACCTCGGAATGCGTGGGCGAGGGACACCCAGGTAAGCCGTCTGTGTACGTTGGCACACTTTGCGGATTACGGGAGTCGGGGCCACTCTGCTTGGTGATGGCATGTCACTTACATTTCATTGCTCGCCTTTTTCCCCTAACGACATCCGGACGTGGCGGCGTGTGCAGACCGGAGCTCTGTTCCCCATCCTTACTGATCCAATGGTTGTTGTGGTGACGCCCGCAGTCGCTCCGGGCTCCAGACATCCCGCCTCTCCCAGGACTTTCCAGAAAATTGACAGCAACTCCTGTTACCCGCATATGATGCGCAACGTCCCGGAAATCGGTCATTCCATTATACAGCAGTGGCAAAATTAGCCGACAAGAATTTTTACCATTGCAATCACACCCCAAATTTTACCATCACTCTCTAGCCCAGTCAGTAAATTTTAACCACCTGCCTCAGTCGGCACTTCACTCTGTCAGATGCCCCTCATCTGCTTCCCTGTAATCAATACACCTAAGGTGGGATATCTGTGCCTTCATCACCTAGAACCGTAGATGGCTTATTATGGGGCTTTGGTGGTTCTTAAGATGGCAGCTCCTCACCTGTGACCAGGTCAGCAACGTCATCTGAGGCAAGGACCATGGCAAGACCCAAACCTCATCCGACTGATTACTGCCAGTCAAAGTGCCTTTTTCATTACATAACCCTTAATGTGTATTTATGCTGTTAATAGTAAATGTAAATAGTAACTATGAAGATTTCTGTATCGCTAGCGTGTTACCATAGTACTGTCACAGTAATTGTTGGCTTCCATGTCTGTGCTGCTGCTAGTGCCATAATAGTGATCAGTGTATTGTAACGACTGCCCAGGAGATCATCGGCTGTCTGGCAGAGAGCTGGACTGGAGCACAGCCACCCTCCACCTCAGCACAGATGCAGTGACCCTCTGGCAAGTGGCAACCGAATGTAGAATCAGCTTTGTGGAAGCGGACTGTGAAAAAGCGGACCACCGTGATCCCGGCTGTTCGGCAGAGTGCAAGAAACCCCCCCACAGCGCAAGAGGGCAGCGGTGTGATCGGGGAACCTTCCTGGACGATGGTGCAGGCAGTTCACAAGCTGTGAGCATCGTGGGCCTGACAGCAGAGTAAGCCACCAGTCCTGGGTGCCCCGCGCAGTACCAGGTGGGGGCACCCCTGGCGAGGGTTGGGTGGACCTTCTGAGCCTTTTGACTTGCAGTGACTCAAGATGACACTACATGCTTGTGGCCATGAATTATTTTACTAAGCGGCTGGGTATAGCTAATAGACACGTTAACTGCATGCTTGCTGCACAGTGCACCATCCTGGTCGCCCACCCCAAGCACGACTGGGGCTACCACCCGTCCCTGGTCCTGTAGGCCTGCTGAGTGTGCAGGGCAGTGCAGTGCAGTGCAGGACTGCTCTCCAGCCACACCGCGGTTCGGGGGGGGGAGCTGTGCATCTCTGTGGACTTGATGTCTGGGCCACCTCCCTGAGCTGAAGGTGCCAAAAGAACCAGAGTACCTGTGATGCCTCCGGAAGCATCTGCAGGGCTCAAACTAACCCAGCAAGACCAAGGTGTAGCAACCTCCCAGCAGAAGAACACCAAAGCCGTCAGGGACCCAGTTTGGCTGCACCGCAGATAGTGTAAAATAATATGTGTATTCATGTATTTATGTTGTAAATGGTAAATATCATTGACTGTTTAATGCGTGTGTGTTTTCGTTAGCATGTAACCATGTGTGCGACTGTAATGTTAATTGTTGGCTTCCGTGTCTGTGCCACTGTGGCCCTCAGACTTCTGATTCTTAAAAAGGCAGCTTCTCCAGTTTAAAAGAGATGCCCTCTTCATTTATTAAAATGACCCACACGCTTACTACCATACGTAAATTAATGTAATGTATAAGGAGAATAACATGTACAATGATTGCCGCTCTCTAGGGGCAATCAAAGCACTTTGCACTGCCAATGTGAGTAAAACACATTTAATCACATTTAAATGCCTCTTTGCTCCCACACTCAAGTCGTTGTTCACACTGAAAATTTTCTGCATATTCTATGCCAAGCAATTCTTTCACATATCCTTTGAAAACACAGTTTATCAGCAGACATTCTAGCGTCTGGATTAATATTTGCTGTGGTTAGAAGCAGAAGCATTCATTTGAACTTTGATTAGAAAAAGACGTTAGATTAGAAAAGCACAACAGAGGGTGACTTCATAGGGGGAACGCACTCATCAAACATGCCTAGAGTGCTATCTATTGCCAAAGGATTTAGAAACGTCTGTTAAAATAAGAATAAAAAAACACTCCAATTGTATATGCATATTTGTCCAAGCTGATATGATGTTGAAATCTGCGAGGGTGAAGGCAGGTCTGGAACTTGCTGGTTGCGATGGTGGAGAAGGCTGAAAACAAACAAAGTGTGTGCTTTGAAAACGGGTGTGAATTTCAAAGTAAACACACTTTAATCTGGCAGCACAAAATACCACAGGCTGCCTTTTCATGTAGCTTTGGTTGAGAAAGCACATAGAATTTCCCTGTACATCTACAATCACATTAAAAATATTCTCTTCTATTCTATTCTATTAAACCTGAGAAATCATGCTTGATTAATCTCCAGCAAGAAATATCGATGCAGGCTACCATGCAATTTTCTGCGATCACAATGGCCAGCTTTCACTCGCTTAGCTTGCCAATAGCAGATATTGTGCCTGTTTGGCAAAGGGTCCCTAAAGTGAAGTTTGACGTTTCAAACCCAGGCGAGTTGTTAGCCACATGGTGGGCAGAAGCATCGCTGTCCAGCCACAGTGGTGGATTCTAGCAAGAACATATAAGGTACAGTAGCAATGGTCAAGATCCTGAGGTAGCTAACTAGCTAGCTAAGTAAATAGCAATGTTAGCCTGGGTTGGAGATGCATGGACATATTGGTAATTGGTTGATATTTGTTAACAGTCCAGATATTGGCAGGTACCCGGCCGATATTTGAAATTAATCAATATTTAAATTTAGCAGCACTGGAGATAAGATATAACTACTAAAATAATGGAAATCATAGCATTTGTATTCCATTAATAGTGTACAATTAAGTTCCCATGGTAATATTTGTGAAATTTTGGTTAAGTAAAAAATGTTTTAATTTAGTGTGCTGTGCATACAGCTCAGAATTAAAAGCAATAGTTCATAAGCATCAAGCAGAAGATCAGTGTATGAATGGTTTTACCGTGCAATGGGAGTTTCCTCTCCAGTGGCTTGATCCTTATTGCCAGAAAAACTTCTCACAGAACGAGACGGACTGCAAAGTAATGTTGTATGCCATCATTTAAGAAACAGTTATTTTAGTCTTACTTTCCTGTCAGTAAGCGTGTGTTCCCAGTCTGCCCACTGGATGCTCTGTTCTCCGGTGATTACTGCACTCACATTGCAGGCTTTAGCTGTCCTCATGTCTCTGCACACATGACGGCTGCCCTTGGTACAGTGTTTAACTGCTTCCGCTTCAGTCTCCCTGACAGCTGCACACAGGCCCGCCTCCTGAGAACAGCAGTGAATGAGTGAGATCAACTTTGCTTGTTCATTAGTGGTGCTGTATGGTGCTGCCTGCGTATGGGACCACCAGGACAGGCCTGTGTTTACCGTCACTGTAAAGGCTGTAGTTTAGTGTCACTGTGCTTACCGTCACTGTAAAGGCTGTAGTTTAGTGTCACTGTGCTTACCGTCACTGTAAAGGCTGTAGTTTAGTGTCACTGTGCTTACCGTCACTGTAAAGGCTGTAGTTTAGTGTCACTTGTGAAAACAAGAGCAGGTACTTGCATACCTCACACATGTCTTGGGCGCTTCTCATTTTACCAAGAACACTTTGGAGCTGGGACCCAAAGCGCTGGGTGAAAAGCTCACACTGGAACAAGAGAAAAAAAATCTAAACTGAGAAGAGGAGCCCTGTAAACTGTCCCCAAAGACAATGCTTCCCAACCCAACCGTCAGTGACTCCCAGACAGTTCATGTTTTTGCTCCCTCCCATCTCTCTGCCAGACAGTCTGCATTTTTGTTCCCTCCCAGCGCCCAGGCAGGAGCAAAAACATGGACTGTTGGACCCAATGTGGACCAGACTGAGAAACGCTGCCCTAAGATACAGACAGAGCTGGAACAACACATAATCCACCACGGTCACAGAGTACATGTACGACAACAATAAAGTTTTTCTATACACATACATCCCTCTGTCAGGAGGTGGAGCTGACCTTTGGTATGGCATATGGGTGGAGCCAACAAACTTTCTGCAGGAAGGAGGCAGTCTGTAGGTCAGTGGTGTTGGAGCCCAAGTAAAAATGGGACAAAATCGCCACCGTCTGGCAGGACTGACAGTCATTGGGTGGTATTTCGACTGAAGGAGAAAAGAAATGGGCAGGTGATCATCATCACTCACATCACCCACTGCTTAAGGGGGAGGGAATGAATACCAGCTCCAACCCCCACTGACCAGGAGGGGGCAGCTCCTGGCCATGGCAGAGCTGCAAAATGGTACAGATGGTGCGGGGCATGGCTGAAGACAGCAGCAGGTTGATCAGCTTCCCACTGAAGGCGCTGATGAATTTGTTACACAGCAGCTGCGTGGGTTTGGGCAGTATGCTGCAGATATGGTCCAGTAGCTTCTCTACGGCAGCCTGCAGGGGCCAAGAGGTACAACAGGAACAGCAGCAGGGGTTAAGGCTTCAGGGCAAACACACAGAGCCAGGAGTCTCACTCAAGTTAAAGAGTGACTCCATGACTCAGCACATTTCTCCGCTCTCTTTGACTCTTGGTTTCCTTGTCTGTCTCAGTATCTGTGTTTGTCTCTGTGTTTCATGTCTGTTTATCTCTGGGTCTGTGTTTGTCTCTGTGTCTGTGTCTGAATTTGTCTCTGTAAATCGTTGTCGGTGTTTGTCTGTGTCTTTCTGTGTCTGCGTCTGTGTTTTTCTCTGTGTCTCAGTGTCTGTCTTTGGCTCTGTGTCTCTGTATGTCTATGTCTCTGTGTCTCATGTCTGACTTCGTCTCTGTGTCTCAGTGTCTCTGTGTTTGTCTTTGTGGGTTACGCATTGATGTTTACTTGTGTGTATGTAAGTTTATGTTACCGCAGTCTTTTCCTTGGGCAGCATACACTCCAACTTTTCAACAATAAAAACACAGATGGCACACTGAGGTAGACCCACTGCCTACGGGGAGACAGACAGGGAGTCATAGGGCACTGAACTACATCTTTACCTGTCAGACAGAACCTTCAGCTGAATAAAAGATGATGAACACAAGGGGTTACCTGGGCTGTCTCTGTGCCTTCGGCCATTGAAATGTCAACCTTGGGTGTGCCATTGATCAGGATTTCTGCCCCATTGTCCTCTGACTGATTCTTGCATATCCCTAAGAATTTGCATACCATGCCAGGGTCCTGTAGGAGATGGACAGCTTCAGTATAGATGAATATTTCCTCTGTATTTGGTGCCAGTGTATCTTCCACTCATTAACAGGTGCTTATCAGAAAGAAAAGCAGCTGTTAAGTGTGTAGGGTTTTACTGCTCAATGACATAGTGTTTGTAAAGAAGAGCTACCAAATTTATAAATAAATATATGGAACCAACCACTGATACAAAAAGATGAATTCAGATAGAGATCAACAGTGATCAGATCAGGTCACCAGTGCTCTCAAGTATGGACATCAGCATGACTGCATGAGTATTCATTTTGCAGTGTCAAATATATGCTGTTGATTGGGATGATTATGCAGTGTCATTTGCACAATATTGATTAATATGACTAAACAGTGTGAATTATATGGTGCTAATTATTCAGTGTTGAATATTCATTCATTCATTCATTCTCCAACTCGCTTTATCCTATTGGGTCACGGGGGGTCCGGAGCCTATCCCAAAAGCAATGGGCACGAGGCAGGGAACAACCCTGGACAGGGGGCCAGCCCATCGCAGGGCACACTCACACACTGTTACCATTCACATCTATGGGCAATTTATTAACTCCAATTAGCCTCAGCATGTCTTTGGACTGTGGGGGGGAAACCAGAGTACCTGGAGGAAACCCCACGACGACACGGGGAGAACATGCAAACTCCACACTCATGTAACTCGAACCCGGGTCCCAGAGGTGTGAGGCAACAGTGCTAACCACTGCACCACCATGTCACCCCAGGGTTGAATATGTGGTATCATTTATACAATGGTGAGTATGCAATGTCAATTACATAGTGATTGTTGGTTAATCAGTGTTAATTAGATGGTGATTACATAGTGATTGTTGGTTAATCAGTGTTAATTAGATGGTGTTGGTTATGTGGTGCTGATTATACACCTACAATTTGTTTCACCAGGATGCTGATGGCCATGGGCAGGTATTTATCCACCTGCTGCACACAGTAGACCTTGGCTTTTGGCACAGGGAGGAGGTTGCAAAGGTAATGTAGCGCGTTCTCGATCTTCTCCTGCCAAGGAGAAAGACAAGTCAGTGGCAGAGTAGACCTAGTTGATGTGCAACAGGCAGCCATCCCCTCCATGATGGAGACACACACAGCACTTTCCCCTGCTGGGCATGTGAATACAGCACATTGACCTGTCCATGCAGCATGTTTTTCTGAAAGAGACAATCATTATCAGAATGGTTCAATAAAATCATAATAATTTCAAATCAGAAAATCATATCACAGTAAATTTAGCATACAAATTGTTCTTCGATGATAACTAAGTATACTAATGATCTGTTGTGTGGCTGTACTCTGATAAGCCAGCAGGAAATGTAGGAGGAACCAGGTGTGAACAGCTATGGGACTCTGACATTGTCCCCTGACGGGAAATGAAACTGAGAATCACTGAGCAGAATGCAGAAGTCGTGATAATTCAGAGAAGCAACCACACCTGTACCAAACAAAAGCAGTTTCCATCATGAATGATTGTGGCTGGAAAGCTTCCAGTGGTGAGAGACCAAGTGACGGTGCCCCAATTCCAAACTCTAGGGTCACCTAAATGTATTGTATACAGTCAGTCTTACTGCGTGTGCCAAATCTTTGTAACATGATTAATATATTAGCAACCAGGTCCAATACAATGCAGGATTGCATTTGTATTTTTGCGATTTTCTGTCAGACAGTAAAGGACTATGGCAACTACAATATGATATGATCTTAATGAGAAACACTATTTGCATGCACAAACAGCTATCCAAATGAACAATAGTGATGTCTAATTCATGAACAATTACTGGTTCTTTTCAGTGAATCA
This sequence comes from Mormyrus lacerda, assembly GCA_015163995.2. Classification (NCBI taxonomy): domain Eukaryota; kingdom Metazoa; phylum Chordata; class Actinopteri; order Osteoglossiformes; family Mormyridae; genus Mormyrus; species Mormyrus lacerda. Next base: position 31,004,335 of record JAABNX020000130.1, read on the forward strand.
GTCAAATCAGTTTTCAAATGTACAGTAAAAGAATCTTTTTGCACATCCACATATTGCACAGGTCAAAGTCATAGATTTCAAAGTCACAGAGTCATTTTGACATTGTGAGGATTCCACAAAGGGAAACTCAGTTTTATAAAAACTGTGACTATAATCAAAAAACTAAAAACATCAAAAGCCTTGAATTTTGGTTGGTTATTTGTGTTTAAGGTTTGTGTATAAGGTTATAACCTTAAACACAAATAACCAACACAAATAACTCAACCAAATAACCAGCCAAAAGACTTTTGATGTGTTTAGTTATAGGGCTGGGGAGAGGTTACGATTGTCATTGATGGAATTAGGGCAAAAGAATGGACAGTTCCCAGAAAGATTTGAATATAAACATGTGAGCATGTGTGTGTGTGTGTGTGTGTGTGTGTGTATGTGTGTGTGTTTGCTCACCTGGGTATCATTATTGGATACCATGTCTGCAAACAACTTCAAAATCTGCATACAGTCATTACAGCTGTCTTCTCCCTGCCACAAAAAACACAACAGACCATTGTCTGCAAATGTTGAAATTCTGGAGCCCATATACACTAAGAGCGAAACACACACAGTGCAGACCTGAGTTATGAAATGCTCTCAAAGACAGTTTACACGTCCTGCAACCCTGAACTTGGAAATCGGTTGGGTGGATGGATGGATGGATGGATATGCTGCAAGATCTCCCTACGACTAGTGCTAAGGCTGCTCAAACCGAGGCCGGCATGTAGAGATTTTTCACAAACTTGTTTTATCAAAAATAACTTCACCATTAAAGGAGAAGTGAAATTTTCAAGTGTCTTTTTTAAATGTGAGGAAGTGGGTAATTGCCCTCTACTGCTCCAGCTGCACTGATGTTAGCTGACCCTGCACTCAGACTGACCCCCCACTCCCCCCCCAAAGAAATCACTCTCACCTGTATATGCGTGTGTGTTTGCAAAATGGTAGCTTTTTTATTATTATTGATGAAATATCCACATTTGTAATTTTTACTGTTTCTTGACCTATACATTTACTGTAACTGTATTAGACTCTGTGTTCCTCACACTGCCCATCACACTGCTTATCACACTGCCCATCACACTGCCCATCACACTGCTTATCACACTGCCCATCACACTGCTTATCACACTGCCCATCACACTGCCCATCACACTGTCCATCACACTGTCCATCACACTGCCCATCACACTGCTTATCACACTGCTTATCACACTGCCCATCACACTGTCCATCACACTGCCCATCACATTGTCCATCACACTGCCCATCACACTGCTTATCGCACTGCCCATCACACTGTCCATCACACTGCCCATCATATTGTCCATCACACTGCCCATCACACTGCTTATCACACTG
>JAABNX020000130.1:31034800-31046442 GCA_015163995.2 Mormyrus lacerda
ATTCCTCATGCCTGTCTCCCCCTCACCTCTCCCAGTTGGCTTCACATCTCCCATGTGATGTTGGAGTGCTGGTGCTCAGGGATTCCTCAAGCCTGCGTTCCCTCCGACCTCACCTGCCTAGTTAAGTTGCCATAGTTAATTAGACCTGTCAGAATCTCCTTGTCTCCATACCGCACTACAAAATATCTAATATAATTTCAGCTATTTGTCACAGTTTTTCTAATGCACTATTCATTTCTCTGTCATGGAGCTCCTGATGTTCCCTGGCTGCCCACCCAGCCTAAATATACAAATCTACCATCCTCACCTGCTTGCTGCTGGACTACACCAACCCCTCCTTCCTGCTGAAGGAAGTAGCTTGCCTGTCCTGACATCAGCTGGACCTTCTGCTTTTATACCTGGACTATACACAGTTTTACTTTATAAACTGGGACTGTGCTATTTTGGATTTCCATTGCTGGCCCCTGGAGGATGCCCCCCCCCCCTAGTCTAGTTCCTCCCAAGGTTTCTTCCTACTAGGGAGCTTTTCCTTACCACTGTCACCTCTGGCTTGCAATCTGGGGGTATTAGGCAGAGACTATGTAAAGCATTGCAAGACAATATAATATTATGGAAATGCGCTATATAAATAAATTTGAGTTGAATTTGAATTAAATTGATAGTTAAACCAGCAGCTGAATAGCACACAATAAGTGTTTTACTAAATAATCCATTATGGGAAATTATCCCTGAGTGCATAACTTGTCAGGGTTGGTGCCCATTCCAAGTGCTTTGTCCCCATTTGGCCAGCAAGTGTCACTGGCCATCCTATTCCCTCCTCTGTCTTCATCCTAAGTCTCTAGTGTGTTTTCTCTGTTCCCTGGCCCTCCACATTGTTTGGACTTGCTGTAGCATTCTGCACACAGAGGACTGAGCGTGCAGCTCAGAGATGACTAACCCTCCTCTCATGGGTTTGAGGCCAGCCTCATCTGTTATTTTGTATTTATTGGTTTTCTATTCCCCAGTGTTTATTATTTTCTTGTTGTATCTCTGTCATAGGTTTACCCAATTTGTATCTTGTTCACTTTTGGTCTTATTTTCATTTATATTACTTGTTACTTTTCCTAATATAGTATTCCCAGTTTGTGGTTTGTTAGAGTTCCCTAGTTCTGTGCCTGTTATTATCACTTACTCTACCTGTTACCTATTTCCCAGTACCAGTGCTTGTTAATTGATCCATCTGTTGCTTGTTGTCCTGTGTCCTCAGTGATTGGTTAATTGTCTTATGTTCCTCACCTGTCCTCTCATTAGCCTGGTTACTTGTGTGTATTTCAGTGCCTGTTTCTGCATTGTTCATGTTACTATGTGTTAGTTGTCCTGCTTGTTCTTCTAGTTCTGCTTTCTGGTTGCTCTGTTTCTTCCCCAGTCATGAATTGTTATTAGTTCCTTTAATTTGTTCTTTATTCTGTCCTGTTTGTTTAGCCCCTCGTGGTACTTTTGGTTTTTGGTCTTTTCCCTTGTGTTTCTGTCTATTCAATAAACCTCTTTTTGTCTTGGAGCCACCCAGTGGATCATCACCCTCATTTCCCTGCCTTCACCATGCCGGCTGCATCGTGACAATACCTGAACCTAAGAGTGTGTATTTTAGATAAAAGCTCATTTAAGCACATAAAATTCCCATTCTGCAGTAACCTTCTGCCCAGAAAAAGAATGAATGAATGAGAAAATGAATGACTATATTTTCTCTATTTTCTATGTGTGCTCCTATTTGAAATATTTGGTCTATTCTGTATATTTCTCTTTTAGGTCATTAAACAAAAGTAATCTGTAAGAGCTATGTTGTTGTTAACATGAACTATATAGTTAGGTCCGCAATGGTAGCGTCTGTACTGAACATATATAGACTGTTTGTTTCTTTATTCTTTATTCCCTAAACAATACAGTATAGCAACTATTTTCATCGAATTTGCATTGTACTGAGTATTACAGAAATCTCCCAGTGCCCGTGATATGTTCAAAGACCTACCACAGATAGCCGAAACTGCGGATTATTGCGAACTGTCCCCGTACCCCATATATAATTTGACTATTGTTTAATAACATACTATAATTCATAAATTATTCTCAGTAAGACATTAACAACATTAAAAACAGTACTAATAAAGTACATTGTACATTATCATACAGTACTGTACTCTATTGTACTCTCTTAAATGAAAGGGGTTCAGTCAATTTAGCCAAATTCTCAAGAGATGATGAAAAAACATCATGTATCAAGGGATGATGGCGCAATGAAAATCATACTTTATACCCCTCAAACAATGAAGGAAAAATGAAAAAAATATTGTTGTGTATTTTGTAATCTTTTTGGACCGTGGTAAACCATGGAAAACTGAAAGCACAGTTAGTGAAACCATGGACACAAGGGGACTGCTGTATAAGTAATCTAGAGATGATTCAAAGAAGTTGTGTGTAGGTTACATGCAAATACTATGCTGTTTTATATAAGGAACTGAGCATCTGTGGATTTTGGTATGTAATGGGGGTCCTGGAACCAATTCTCGATGGAAACAGAGGACCAACTATATTTGCCATACACACCCATAGATTTGTGGGTACTCACATTGCTGTGTTCTAACAGGAGAAATGTAATGATATTTAGTTATAATTACACTGATTAGTCACACATTGTATAACCACTGCAAATTCCATTCTTAGTAAAAAATCACATTTATCTGTTAATTCAATATTAAAATGAGATATTATCCTAACCCTCACACAGCTATGGCCCAGGGTTATCACCCCGGGTCATTTCCTGTAATATGACTGTAACAAGAAGTGGTCAGTCTGATGTCATCTTATAAGGTGATACTGGTTATCTGGTATATTCTTCGTAACTCAAGAAAGAAAATCCCCAGTAGAGCCAGATGAACAAAATATGTAAAAGAAACAATGTTTTTAAAATGTTACACTACCACAAAACAGAAACTGCTGATTATCATTTTATTTCCACTCTAAAAGTGTCTGTTACCTTTTAATTTTACAGACAATAAGCCAGAGACTTCTAAGCTAATTCTGTAGTTTTCACAAGTTACAGCAGAATATCAAACAACAAAGATACTTTATTGCAATTCTATATGGGAACTTTTCCCTGAGTGGTCTGTTCTTTGTGAAATCAGGAACCTTATTCTTTGCATTTTACATAAAGGCACAAGTAACTAGCAGAGGTGTGTCCCTCATCACCCTGGGGTGTGGGGTGGGGGGGTGTTAGAACTGTGGAGGGTGTCCAGCTATCCCCACCATCCTAATCTTCCACAGAGTAGACTCCAGTCCTTGCTTTTGGAGCAATGCCACTCAAGCCTGTTCCTTCTGCGAACATAGTATAGGCTGTTCAGGGCCATTTTCTTGACAAAAACATAGAACTTGTCATGTTATAGGACAAAGCATGAGGCTAACTGAGATGCTGCAGCTTTCCATTGACACCAGTGATGTCCAACCCATTTGGTTGCAACCCCAGGAGTTAACTCTTGTAATAGCCAAACAGACAATCCCAGTGAAGGCAGAGGAAGGTATTATAGAACCACTAGAGACTCCATAGATAGTTCCAGTAGTCCTTATCCATAAGAACGACTACTACTGGTGGTCCTGCATGGACTATCGATGGCTTGATGACATCACCTGGAGGGACCTCTACTTCCTGGCCAGCATTAGTAATGTCAGTGACTACCTTTCTGGGTTAAGCTGGTTTAACTCTCCTGATTTCCACAGTGGGTACTGGTGTGTAGTAAAGCATAAGCGGAACAGTCTGAAATAGTCTTTAACATTATTTAGGGGCTTTGGTAGTTTATTGTGATGCCACTTGGACTTCGCAATACTCCCACTAACTTTGAATGTATGACGCAGAGGGTGGTAGCACTCATTCCCCAGGCATGCTATGCGGTGTATTGTACCTTAACAACCTACAAGAGGGAACTATATACAACTTACAAGAAATCTTTCCTGCTATCCCTCAGTGGTGTCCTCTACCGTAAACCCAGAAAGTGCAACCTGCTGCTCCATGAGACATTGTTGTGCAATGTGGTGAGCACCAAAGGTGGTGACCAACCCAGCAAAAGTGGCAACTGTCTGGCACTACTCTGTTGCCCATGGTTTCACCTCACTTAAAATTTTACCATCACCAGTCCAATCTATCAACTTGCTTACAAGGGACCTTTAACCAGTATCACACCACAGCAGTTTTTTTATTGTCACCATTAGACTCACCAGTGACACAGTGCTGTCCCAGGAGCGAGAATAACTGAAACATATAGTGATGAATTACAGCCACACTTTGAGCAACTGCATGTGTAAATACTGCATTGCACAGTTCCTAGCAGGGGCCCAGATACTGCACCATTTCCACCCCAACATATGACAAGAATACCCTGCAAAAGTGCACTTTCCCAACACCCTAATGCAGTTAAGGAAAACAGTCATACTGCAGCTGCTGGTACCACAGGACATTTTCTGTGGTACTCGTACAACCTAGAAAGGACCAGTCAGTTCTCCTGTGCTCTGATTGTGCAACAGTAGGAGAGGGCCTTGGACTTACGGCTTGGTGACCTTGAATTATTTCAGTATGTGACCAGAGTTTCAAGTTTCATTATCATATGAATCCAAAGAAACATGATTCTGTTAGAATAATTAATTGTCACATCACAGTTTTTTGGAATAAGTGCATTTTTTTATGGATAGAAATGTTTATTTTATTACATACAAAATGAGATATTACTTTCTTCTACAAAGTCATAACATAGAACACTAAAAGTAGCCTTATGACCCAGTCTAGGGTTATATTGTAACACGAAGGAGAGTTACAATGTATGTATGATGTTACAATACAAATACTTATTGGTATATTAATGGGTATGTTGAGATGCAGTTAATCAATGGTGATATGACAGAGTAAAAGAAAGATGCTAACAAGTACTAAACACTAAACATGGTATAATAGTTGATCATGTGCACTGGTATAAGTGCAATTTTTGCTGACCATGATCATCACCCTATATATATATTCTTCCTAATTTTTTTATTCAAACATCACAAAAACCGTAAATGCCAGCATGCCACACCAAACAGCATACCATATGCAAATAAACCTGAGTGTATGTCCAGCTTTAATTTCTGTCCTGTTGTTCCAGTTACATAATGGATATTTGAATTAATGTACATGTAATTAGTTTGACTGATATTGTATTTATCGTTGTTGGGCCTTGCTTTAAACTTGAAAATCTTGTTACCAGCTGACTAGAAAAAGATGGACCTGCTTGCTAAGCCAACACACAAGTTCATCACAAGGGGTACATTTTGGTTAAATGATACGGGAGAAGCCCTAACATTAATGAGACAATGAGTTAGTAAGCTGGATTTGTAACAAAACAGTGATGGTCGAAGCGGCTAAAACAACAATTCTTGGAAATCATTTGCAGACACACCAGTCCAGTTTGCCGAACTTGGGAAAACAACAGCAGCCCCAGGTCCCTTGCAACGGTTGCTTATTGAGGAAACTTTTGGAAGACAAACAAAAGATAAGCACAACTGTGTCAGATGGCGTACGCCACTACCAGGTGACCACAGTATATGGAGAATGAAATGCAGCCCTTCAGTATGGTTGCAAAACCAGCATCTAAAGAAATGCTGCAGAACTTCGACAAGCAGTGGCCAGTAAGAACATATATCTCCAAAACAGCCATACCAGAATAATAAGTGAAGGATGAAATTCTGAATGAACAAAAGAAAAAGTTTTCCTCTGCCACAACAGACATGTGATCAAGCTCAAGTGTGACCCCATGCCCATGCATGAGCATAATCATATATTACTACTGACTGAATTCTGCAGTCTAAGCACCTGGAAACCAGACACATACCTCAGAACCACACTGCTGATATACTGATATACTTCATTCTGCTTTGGCTAATTGGGCAACAGATGAGAATAAAATGTCCTGCAGTTATGACACTATGGCCACGGGGGTGATCTTGCTTGCAGGATCCTCTTTGCTGAGGACCCAAGTGGCTGGACCAGGCCAAGGGGACACCAACATAACACCTGGCTGCAGCAGATGGATGGCCATTTCCAGATTGTGAGAGTGGACCGTGTGTCTGCCTGGGGGGGTCCCGAGGTGATTCGCCATGTGATGGATGTCTCTACACAATGGGGCAGCAAGCAACAGAAGATCAATAGGGTGCTGGAACTGCCATGAGACATATATTGATTGATGACCATAAACATGATCACCTGAACGTAACCTGACAGGGCACTGCTGTGTTGGAATCAATCAATTCAGCATTGAAACCGCTAGTTGATTTCACTCATGTTCTTTCGGGTGAAAAGCAGCCTGTGTTGGAATTTCAAAAAGGAGGAATCTTATCCCCAGATCTTAAGAACACCATTCTCACAGAAAATATCAAGAATAACATGTGCAGTGTTCTTCATCTACAAGCCACCTGCAATTCGAGAGCTTCTAAGAAAGGCCACCATCTTGAACCCAAGGTAGCAGGGCCACAGGAATGATACAGAGGTCATGGATGATAGCAAAGATGCTGAGCTGACAAAGTACCTCCAGGAAGACACACTTGTTCCTTCCTCAGATCTTCTGATGTGGTGACATGGTAACCAGTGTTTCTTTTTATAGCCAAACTAGCAAGAAAACACATGTGCATTTGTGCAAGTAAAAGCTCTGAAAGAATGTTCGGTACAGCTGGTAACACCGCGACCTTAAAGCAATGACAATGCAGTCAATGGTATTAGGGAGTCCTAGTTTTGTTTTGTTTTTTGCTGAGAGTTTCGCTTTTTTTTATTGTCTGAGATGTTTATATATACAATACACTTGACAGATTTGTTTAAGGTGATTTTATTAATGAACACACAAACTCCTCACCCAAGGTAACCAAGCCACAAGCTAAGTGTAACTTCCATCTACCCACTTACAACAAGACAAAATAATACAATCCATGCTCTGCTTTAATATTTGTGCTAAAGATACAAAGTAACAAAGGAAAAGCACACACTCTCTTGAAGCTGAATTCTGTAGACCATCTTCCCACTGTAATTCATACTCTTTTACGAATTATTACAATGAGAACCCTGCTGCTTCCATATGCTTTCTGTATGATTAATACATTCAAACACATTATATAAGTACAGACCTTTGTTATGAAAGAAACTAAACTCCATTTCCCACTCCCCATAGAGTAATTTCTACATATTTCATAATAGCCTGTGGCACAGTCTGTGGACCTAGTTCCTCCTTTCAAAGAGAGATGTGCTTCCACTGGAAACAAGGTCAGTGTTCAGAGCTCGGGCTCTGAATGGACTGGGAGATTGCAGAACCCTCTGTATCCTGTTTTAGGTGGAAGAGCTTAAGGCACTTGGTGCGGAAGCGCAAGTCAAAGAAGGCGTAGAGGATGGGGTTGAGGCAGCTGTTGACGTAGGCCAGGCAGGTGGCTAAGTAAAATGCCGGAATAACAAAGCTGATTCTGTCTGGTAATAACTGCTGAAGCATTAGGATGTAATAAGTACTTATCACATGGAAAGGTGCCCAGCAGATGGAGAACACCACCACCAGTATGCTGATGGTCTTCAGCAGCCGACGACGTCGCTGGTCCTCCTGGTGCACAGCACTGAAGTGGTGATTTAAGGCTCGGCCAATGAAACAGTAGCAGATTGTGATAGCCATGAAAGGCAGGAGAAATCCCATCACTACACGCATGAGGTACAGGCCAGCAACCCAGCCAGTCTCCTGCTCTGGTGCTGACACCACAAGGCTAAAGTTCAAGTCACAAGATGTATTGTTCTCGGACGTAGTCTGTGTGGTGCGGAAGAGTGTTGTGGGTGTAGTCAGGAGAAAAGACAAGAGCCAGATGGACCTCAGCGAGACCAGCATGGTCTTCTGTGAGTACCGCTGGTTGCTGGGTATTCGCCGCACGATGGCCAAGTAGCGGTCAAAGCTCATGTAGGTGAGGAGAAAGATGCTGGCATACATGCTGAGTTGTACTATGGAGCTGCTGACCTTGCAGAGGAACCATCCAAATGGCCAGTGATATTGAAGCAAAGCTTCTGTTGCCCACAGTGGCAACGTCAGTACAAACAGCAAGTCTGCCGAGGCCAGGTGTCTGATGTAACTGCTAGCACCTCCCTGCTTGGATTTAAACTTTGAGATGGTGATGATGACCAGACCGTTACCGAATAACCCCAGGATGAAGATGACCAAGTAGATGGCAGCAAGTGTCGGTCCCAGCTGCATCTTGATATGCGCCATTGCACTCGTGTTGTTCTGCAGGGTCATTTCTGCTAAGTAACTTTTTAAATCCAACACGTCTGTGTCTGCAGCAAAATTCAAAATCACCATCAAAACAGGCAAATCAAACAAAATGGAGGGATAGTTGGGTATCACTCCCTGTTTCAGGCAGACGCTCACCCAAGGCGAGCCGCAGAGTGTGTGAGCTTACAGGGCAACACTGGCTCTTTTAAATCCTCCCAGTCTGCCACTCCCCCCCCCTCCCCCCATGCACGCACCATCAGCCTTCCTCCATCAGCACTTTACATTGTTTCTATGGAGACATAGTGACAAAGATTTAACTGTGAATCCTGAATGAAGTGGGCATACATAACAAACATCTATATAAAGCTGTATAAATGCAATATGGATCCAAATGAAGGTTATACAGTCATTATTTGTTTATGCAGACTTCCTTCAGTCACCATCTTCCACAAATTCACCTGCTCCAATGAGAAATAAAATGTAGACTGTGCATAATTATCCCAATATCATCCAAAGCATTCATCGTACTCAGGGAAATTAATTTGAATCATTGAAGTTAATACATGACTCATTAATACTCTTGTAAGACATCACATATGAACAGGTAGCTTTTGAGGTTTATGACTTATTTTTAATTAATGCTCTATCTAATAGACTATTGAATAGAAAGTTATTCGATTTTTACACCACAAGTTGGCTACTGAGAAACTGAGTCTATGATGACCCATCTCTGAATTCAGGTCTGAGAAACCAAGACATTTTACTCTATTGAGTATCATACAGCAGAGCTCACACCATTGCTCAGAGTTCAGATACCTCCAGCGTCCCACTGTCGTCCTCAGCGCTGCTATTGCGTGGCCAATGCTAAGATGAGCTCTTCTGAATGCTGACCACAACCCCCAGGTGCAGGGATCTTGTTTGGTAGTATTACCTGTAAAACTAGTTAAGTATTAGTTAACTAATACAGTAACACGTTACTTAGTGCAGTCATGTATATTGCATTATAGATACCTTCATATTGCATTATAATGCATTAATAAAGAATTACAAATATGGCTATAACTAGTTATAAAAAGATGTAATACATTATGGCCACGTTTATTATGCAATATTACCCTCTGAAGCTTTCATCTATAATCTGCTATAAATACCTTCATAATCCAGAACACGGCATCTTTAATTCTTATACTGACATTTTAATGCATTATAAATTATAATTATAATCTATAGTGCATCATGATGACTGCTTTAATTCTTACCATTATGACATCTAATTCTTATATTTCATACATCTAGTCCATTTTCCACGCTCATGAACTTTCCTGTGTTTTTCTCAGAGCTCCAGTGTGAATATGAAAACTTTGTGGAGTCAGAGATGCAAGTGATTGCTTTGGCAATATTAGGTTTTTGCAGAAAGTCTGCGTATACATCAAATTTAAAAGTGTAATCAATACAAAAGAGATAACTGTGAATTTTACATTTACTTGTAAAATTACCTTGCTCACATCATCAACACACAACCCCTGACTGGAAGATTCTCACTTACATTTAAGCTGGCTCGAGTAACTCCACTGCTTAAAAACCCCACACCAGCAGAGGTCGTACTACAATCCAGCCTCTCTCCTCAAATTTCAGGATAATTGTTCAAGTGTACTGACCTAAATGAATTTCATGAATTTCTCACACAGAATACCTTTCTGGATCCTCACCAGTTCAACATAAAGGCAAGATCACTATCCTGATGTATGTGCACTTCCTGCAAACTGCAAGAGCTGCATCTCAGTCATCCTGCCAGATCTATCTGCAGCCTTCAATGCACTGAACCACCCCATCCTCCAATGCTCGCTAAAACCTAAGCCTGCTTCCACTTTTCCTAAATAATTATCATACCTTTGGAAGTATTTTCTTTCAATCTGTGCAATCCTTACAAACTGTGGATGAGATGCCAACATACTGGACTCTGTGAAGAACACAGAGATGTCAACATGCCAGATTTTATCCATAAACTAGAACCTGAGGGTTCTACTCTTTGCCATAGCTGGTGTCCAAAGACTATGCTGACCTGAGGACAGAGTTCCTGAGCTGTCTGGGCCACTCTCACATCCCCATAGTGCTCAGGTTTCATAGTTGAACTAAACCCCAGATCAGCCAGCCTGAATGAAAACTAATGCAACTGATACAGTGGTGGCTCCAACCAAACTGTTTTCAGAAGTAGCTGAAAATGTGGTCAATGTCTGCTTCCTGTGGTCCTCCTGTGTGCCAAGAGGTGACTTATCTGCCAGACAGTTGAAACAACCTAGGTGTAATGGAAGATGCAACAAACAGGGCTATCACTTCCCTCACACAAATAAAGCACAAAGCACCAACGGCCCTGCTAAAGAAATGTCTGAGTCCCTGGCCATGACCCTGATGGGGACAAAAATGCCAGAGGACCTCACACTACCCCTTACTGCGAGATGAACCCATACTCAGTGGTCATGAGTACAGACTGACCCCAAAAATTAATTATCCAACTGTTGGCTATCATTATGTGAGCTGCTGGTTCCACAAGATCTCCATTCATCCTAAACATGACCTACTGCCACTGTCCTGATCAGTGGCCATATTATAAGAAGGCTTCTTGTTATGCTCCTAATTAGTTAGTGATTACTCTTTTTCACATTTAAACAGGGTTGGCTAGCTTGAGATTTTCAGTTCCAGACAGGTGTGCACATACATGCACAGGCATTTACATGTATGTAACACTTTTACTACCTCATAAATAGTCTGTCTGATTTGCAAACTACCTCAACGCTTTTAATGCAGCTACTGTTGGGTTTATAATGGAATAATGTAGATTTGCTGTAAGATTTTTTGCATGAGAGTGAGAGTCTGAAAACGTCATTATTATGCCAGATGCGTGACAGTTGACAACCCTGTAACCGTCTGCTTCTGGTAAGCTACCTGAGACTAATGCTACGTGCACAGAAAACATGACAGGGAATATAAGTACGTTGAGACAATGTAATGTTGGAAAAATGCCCTGTATAAATATAATTGAATTGAATATTTATGTACAGTACTGTACTGTATTATAGTGTATTTTATATAGCGTATAATTATACACAGTTAGGTAATTTAATTTGTACAGTACTGTTATTTGAAAAGCGTTTGAAACAACTACTGTATTTTGAAATAGTCAAAAAACTTAAGTAAATAGGCACAACATTCAGTCATGTTTGGTTTTGTGAAGTTAAACCTCTTTTATAGTTTTATATTAAAAAGACAATAAAATAAAATGAATTAGGGCTGCAGCTATCGATTATTTTAATAATCGAGCATTCTATCGATTATTCCATCGATTAATCGAGTAATTGC
>JAABNX020000130.1:31063306-31076466 GCA_015163995.2 Mormyrus lacerda
GTTAAGTTCTCCCCAAGCGAGCTTGATGGGCCGAATGGCCTCCTCTCGTTTGTATAGTTCTTATGTTCTTATTATATTTACTAATGCACAAAACAAAGTGATGACCCTGCTTATACGTGCATTGCCGTTGTGCCCAACCACTTACCCATACGAAAATTAACGAGTTAATCTTAAGTTCCGACTGCAGGCTTTCCTGCTTTTGTGTATGTGTCCTAATGTAGACTTTTAAAAATCACAGTGATGTGAGAATCTCAGGCAACTTTAATTTTTTCAGCGTTTTTAAGTGGAAGGTGGTTGCATTATACTCAGGACAAACAAAACAAAACCTCATTCAACTGATTTCAGCTAGTTGTTTTGTGTTCCCCTCAATAACGTGCGTATTACAAAGAAATGATTGACTTCATATATACATATACAAGCTGAACTTTTCTTTTTATATGAGTAACAGGACTGAGTTTTAGCATTAAATTAACAAATTCATGAACCATAGCCATGTCATCAAAGATTATTGTATGATAATACCAAACACATTTTAATAAACAAACAAAAATGCATTTTTAAATAAATAAAATCCGAAAAAAATTGCATTGAGCTCAACCGCCTCGGACATACTAACAATATCATGAAAAATGAAAGTGAGAGAACTTTGGTTTCCCTCTGTGTCTTCAGGCGACTGAGAAAGTTGAACATGCCACAATGTGCCATATATTTTAGGCGTTGAAATGTATTAGGATAACCAGACTGAGTGAAAACCTAGTTAACACAACTAAAATATGTATTTTAACATATTATTTATTTACTATTAAGAAAATGTATTTAGAGCATAAATGGTAAATACTGTCACACAACAATGTTTTCAATCATATTTCAATTTTTCAGTGCTCTAAGTAGTTTTACATTATGTATCTGCAACGAGGACATTGTGGAGGACACTTTGCTTGATAATAACATGTAATAACATTATCAAGCTACGTCTCTTGCATATTCATACATATAATGTCCTGGGGGCAGAAATACAGTAGCACTGATTTGTGTGAATGGTCCTTCTGCATCTCATGCAGACGATTGCAGTTGTTATCTGAAGTCGGTAGGTGTCAGTGCCTGACAGTTCTTTTTCCGCCATCCGATCGCTACACCAGTACCATGTAGTCCGATGTTTCTCAACCCAGTTATCAGGAATCCCCACGCGCTCAGTGTTTTTTCTCCCTACCAGACAGTCCACAAACCAAACTGTGGGAATTCTGGGTTTGAGAAGTACGGAAGCGTATTGCATTCATCTGAAAAAACGGCACTGTTTTTCGAATTAATTGTTTTGTCTTTACGAGTAATATGTTTTAGCTTTTCTGAATTAATAAGATAACCATCCTGTTTTTAAGAGTAATGCTTTTTTCTGAATTAATGAAACAACCTTTCTGTAGTGAGCGCGGTAAAGATAGTTTGCAGTTCGGATTCCATTGAATTTGTCTGTACAGTGATGTAACGTGTACATCAGTAAACGGTGGCATTTAGTTGCTCGATATTTTATGAATTCAGATGACGTCATCCCCACCCTGAAAGCTGCCGATAGTGGTCTTTGCGTTTTTACTTTCAAGAGTGATTAATAAGAAAACTTGACTATATAAACAGGTCCAACCAGGCTCATACTGACAAGTATTCATACTTGTCACTCATACTGTGAATTTCTTCACAAATCATATGTGGTCAGTCAGTCACAGGTAAGTGCATGTATCAGGCCGGTGGTGGGGGAAAATGCTGTTTTTACACATAAAGCTTACTAATAGTCAAAATATTCCCCAAATCCCAATATCAACTTTATTTTTAACAAAACGTGATTTGTAAAAAAAAAAAAAACACAAATATATCTGCATAGATATTATCACCTTATTTACCTCTATAGCCACCTGGTAACACAAGGACTGCATGACAGGCCTGTGGACAAGACACCTAAAAACCCACAAGGAAGGAACCAGGTTCATAATGAGGTAGTAGGAAAAGAGGCCGTTTTTACACTTTCACTAACTAACTAAGGTGAATATTGTTATTTACGATGGTATTTTCATTGTTAGTAGCCTCTTTTCCTACTACCTGCTTGACACACACACTGACCTATGAATGACTAACCCTATTTGATTTGTGAAAATATTCACCAATGAGACTGGTGAAAATGAGCCTGGTTGGACCTGTTTATATGGTCAAGTGTTTTATTAATCACTCTTGAGTAGGGCTGGACTGGTCATCTGGCGTACCGGGCAGTGCGCGGTGGGCCAACGCACATTTTTGGGCCAGCCCAGCGCTGTCATATTTTACCCAAAAAACGTATATTATGAATAATTTTTTATCGCCCGCAACATCCCATTGGTTGATTTTCTTGAAGGACATTGGGCTAATCCAATAAAACCTCTCAGCCCTCCTTGGCCCGCCCCTCCCTCCCCTTTTTAACCAAGGTTATCAGCTTTTCGCCATTTGAAGTGACCGGTGTTGGAGAGGAGTGGCTATGGACAAACCAAAAAAGTGCAAGGGAGCAAAAGCTCAGAGAAAAAAGGCAAAAAAGCCCCCAAGCCTCCTAAAATGGGGCAGCATGTGGCTCAGTGGGCTAAGCCTGTGTGCCTGTAATCACAAAGTCACAGGTTCAAACCCAACCTCAGCATGTCTGCAGGTCCTTGAGGAAGGCCCTTAACCCCCAGCTCCCTGGGTGCCCCAAAAGGTGGCTGCCCTTTGTGGACAGCTTGCTCTACAAAGAGTGGTCCCAGTCCGTCCCTGCTTTTGAGGATAAGAAGGCTAAGCATATATCGGGACATATCAGGGTGGGGGGTGACGTCAAAAATACCGAGTAACAAATTATTGCGCCATTTGCTGATGGACACGTTACTGCACTCTACAGATAAATGCGATGGAATCCCGAATCTCCAACTGCAGACTACATTTACTGCGATGATGAACCCTAATAAATGTTATCTCGTTAATTCAGAAAAACAAAAATATGCTATTTGTTAAACCTGGTTTATTACCCCATTAATTCGGAAAAAACATTGACGTTTTTTCAGCTGAACAATACGCTTCTGTTGAGAAGTACAATTTACTGCAGAATTTAGTTTAACAAACTCGTAAAATCCCTAATATGTGCACACGATATACTTTTATTGTGCCTTCAAATTGCAATTTCGAGTACTTAACCAAAACATGCTTACAATTTAATTATTTATGGTTTAGTACATTGTGCGCGCGAAAAAAAAAAATGTCCGTGCCCTCTTCAGAGCTTTATAACACAAGTAAATGTAGACAAAATATCACTGAAATCCCTAAATAGTTTTGCTTATGCATATGATGTTTTTTATATAGCTAATTAATATTCTAATATCTCTTTACTCTACTTCATGTTTGACTTGGGTTATTTGTGAATGCCTTTGTGCAGTTCTTACCTTTTCCCAGAATCTTACTCCCTGCCCCAGTCCCACTTCCTGAGCCCCCTCCCCTGTCAATCGCAAAGGTTTTGACTGCTTGCTCTGTGCTGGGTGGCTTTTCATGGGCCACCTGTCAGGAAGCCTGGGGCCTCGGAACAGTGGATCATGTGACCCAGGAGTGTGGGAGCACATGCAGATGAGGGATGCAGCCCCCGCTCCTAAAAACACCTCATGTGCTGTTTTGTACCTCAGAAAAAGCTGTTATTGTTGAATTTCTTGGATATATCGCAAATTTAAAGTTAGAAAACTAAAAAAAAGTCAAATGTCTTTATTGTCAATTCTGCCATATGTACAGGGCTCACAGGGGATTGAAATGATGTCACTCTCAGCCCCCACAGTCAGTGAAATGACAGTGACAAGCAAGACAGACACAAGGTTCAAAAATAAAACTAAATACTTTGTGCAAAAGACAATAGGACAATACAATACATCATACAGTACATCATACAATAACGTTGCTTTGAATACAAGCATTAGCCAAGTATAAACTTCACAGTAATGCCAATGAAAATGGATAAAGAAAAGGACAGGATTTCCCCAGCAATTTAGGCAGGACCCCCACCCCAGTGCGTCCTTGCTCTGCCTCTCCTGTTTGGATTCTCCTGGCCTTGGGCTGATTCCTCATCCTGTCTTTAACACTAAGACACTCCAGCATTCACTTCCTTCTTGGTTATTTTTATTGGTGTCTTTTGTTCAAGTCAGTGGGCTTGACTGTCATACCATCCAAATACAGGTATTCAATGGCAATGAGTAACATTCCCACAGGACCAGGCATGTCGCAGGGGCATGGATACCCTGACTGATTCAGGGGGCCCTTAAATACATAAAATTCTGCGTAAAATATGTGATGTGGGTGGGGTGGGAGGGAGGGGGGGGTGCAAAGTGACATCCTGTCAGGGGATCCAGAAAGTTTAGGTACTCCTCTGCCCAGAGTGAGTGATGGGGGGGGGCTTCACAGAACTTAAAGAGTTTAAAAAAGAAAAAACAAAGCACAGGACAGTGCAAAACAGTGTAGCTGGATACAAGGGATCATATGTGTATATGAGCAATAAGTGACACAGCAGCAGCATGATGGGGTATAAATAGATACATAGTATGAATTTAGTCTTTTCCCAGTGCAGTCCCACAGAGGCATTGTGAGATATGGTCGTAGGAAAAAGGATGGCCTGTCATGTGACTCGGGGCTGATTAGGCTGTCAGGGTAACATGGAGCCCTGCCTTTTTAGATGAGGGGGTCCTTTAGCTGCACCAAGCTCACCTTGAAATTGCAGTTAGACATGGCACTCAGTTCTGACGATTCCCTGGATCATTTAATGACGTTATGGACTGTAGATGATGAAATTCCCAATTTTTTTTTCAATATAACACTGAGGAATATTATTCTTAAATTGTTGCACTATTTGCCCACGCAGTCTTTCACAGAGCGGTGAACCTCTCCCCATCTTCACTGCAGAGATTCTTTTTATACCCAGTCATCTTACGGACCTGTTGCTGATTAACCTACTTAGTTGGAAGATATTCAACCGGGTCTTTTGATGCTCCTGTCCCAACTTTTTCGAAAGGTGTTGCTGGCAAAAATTCTAATTGAGCATATATTTGTCATCAAACAATTTCTCAGTTCAACCTTTGATATGTTGTTTTTGTTCTGTTTTCAATTAATTATTGGTTTTTGTGATTTGTAAATCATGGCATTCTGTTTATCTTTACATTTTACACAGTGTCCCAATTGTATAAAAATCTCTGACTGCCATCAAAAACTAAAAATGTCAAAAGTCTTGTATTTTTGTATTTTGTTTCGTTACTTGTGGTTAAGGTTAGGGCTGGGTAGAGGTTAAGGGTGTCATTGTTAGGATTAGAGTTTTCTCCATAGTAATGAATGGACGGTTCCCACAAAGATATCTATACAAACTGGATACAAATGTGTTGTTTGTGTGCGTGTGCGTGTGCGTGTGTGTGTGGGTGGATTTGAATAGATCACATTTGAGGACCAATTTGTCCCCAAAGTGTAGTAAAAACCTGAAATTTCCTTTTGAGGTCCCCGTTTGGATAACAGTTTTATAAAAATCTGTGAATGCAATCAAAAAGGTCAAACTACCAAAAGTCTTATATTTGGGTTGGTTACTTATGTTTAAGGTTGGGGTGGGTAGAGGGGAGAGTGTGGGGGGGGGGGGGGAGAGAGAGCGCCTGTGGCTGAATGACAGCGGACTTGGTTTTAAAATGCGTCCTGGGTCATCAGATCACAAGCAGACAGCTGAGACACATTAGTAAACAGACTCTTTGTTTACACCTTTATCTATTATGCATCACCAATGCGTCTAGATCACCACCCGTGTTCGATTTCCTTACTGCCTACTTTAATTCCAGTAGAAGGTCAAAGGGCCCCTGCTCGCCGTGATTGTGATGTGTGTGTTGGGGACACATCAAGACGCATTAATGTTTACGCTATGAAAATTATGTGGCCAATTGCATCTCAGACCACATTGGCAAAAGTGGCGTCGGTCCTTTAAACTCGTATTTAGTGCTGTGCCCAAGATGCAGTTTAATACTGAGTGTGAAAGAGCCTCTGTGTGTGTGTGTATTGCCCTAGATGTGTATTAGCAGCCACATTGTAATGAGCTTTGGCTGGGACGCTAGTCTTCTCTGTTGGTGCTGATTAGCATTCATTAACACTCTACCAGTGTAATGATAATTACAAATGAATGTCTTTGACTCGTTTCATTGGTTGTGGAGTTAGACCTCTATATTAACGTACTGGTCACTGAAAGTGATGCTGAGAGTTTTGTCATCTTTTTGTCATGTCATGCCTTAGGAAAATCATAACAGCCATTACATAGCGATGGACTGGGGTCATAACCACACAGAGTAATTCCAGTTAGCAAAAAGCCCATAATGTACCAACTCCACCACGGGCCTTCAGGCGAGCTGTCTGCACATTAATCGTGGCTTGTTTGAGCAGAACATTGGGACATTTAACACAGCTGGTAGTCGCATGCAGAGGGAGATGGTGTCAAGTTAAAGATCAGATCAAAAGAGGAGCATGTGAGCCCCCTGGAAAGATCACACTCAAGTGGGAGTGTATTCAAACAGACCAAAAGCTTGTCTCATTGCAGCTGAGAAGGCAGGAACTAAAGATCAAGACACTGAATTAAGCAGCTGCTAATGTGAGGGGATTCAGTCAGCAGCACAGCTGATCTGTCTGGAGGAGAGTGACCACATCCTGCAACGCATTACAGGTCTCATGCTGGAGGTGCCAGCGGCTCATGGCATTGGCTGTCAGCAGATGGGCGTGGGCGTTCGCCCTGGCGGCAGCCATCCCAGCCCCGGATAGTCGCTTGAATCCCGAATGTGGACAGACGCAGACCTGTGCGGGATGGTGACCTCACCTCAAGGCGGGACAACTGCTCAGCACGGCGTGGGCGACTCAGAGTGTCCCTCCTGCGGGAGCCCCACCCTGCTGGCGAAACACTCAGACCAGCATGAGCACGAGCCAAGGCCAGTGGCCCTGCACACCACGACGATCGCATTACAGCCCTAAATCCACGCTCGATCTCTGTAAACTCTGTAAGGTCGGGGGGGGGGGGGGAGGGAGCATGAAACACCAAAGAGCAGGTCTGCAACCAAATGCTTTCAGTTCACATTTCAGGGGGGTTTGGGTAAAGACCAAAATTTTTGAAAAAAATAGAGGAAGATTCTGATCAGAGCTACGGCAGATTGACTCTCAATCACTACAATGAGCCTGGACAGAAGCGGGGTGGTGGGGGGGTCCACATTGGCTTTAAGGAGACACCCAGCTGTACTTGGGGGGGTTAAGGTAACAATAATATGAAGCCTAAGCTGTGGGTGCAGGCAGAGCCGCGACCCCCCCACCCCCCAAATGAACAGCTGCGCCCTGTGCTGTTCAAGTAAAGAGGCTCTGCAGTCTAGACCAGTCTGCTGAAGGAGTCTAAGCCCGGATCAGTTCTGGGGCAGGACGGACAACCCACCCCCCTCCCCCAGCCACCCAGGAGGGCTCCCATGGGGGGGCAGGTACCACACGCAGCCTGCCTGACTGACCTAAACAAGGCCCCCACTCACTGTGGAGCTTGCAGTGATGTACATAGAGTTTTAAAAATCTACTCTGTATAAATGTACATAAAATTGAAGCAATTATTAAACATCCTCTTCCCCTCATTCCCATGGACACTGGAGCATGATAATAGTCACTGTAAAAACTCTTTATGTAAAGGGGGCATTCATTCATCCCTGGTGGGATATTGTCTTTTCATATACCCTCCATGAGACCAACAGACAGGAGAGAGCGAGCTTGGGTGTCGCAGCGCCGGGTCAGGCAGCATGCCACACTCCAGAGCTGGGGGCTGAGGGCCTCGCTCATGGCCCGAAATCGAAATTACCAACCTTTGGATTCAACCCAGGGCCCTTCTGATGACCTACAGGGCAACACACACCCCGTATAAAAGTAGCTTTCCTATCTATAACAAGCAAAAGATAGCAAGTCAGAGAATGAAGCACCATTCAGCTCTCTGGGTGGCAAACATTCAGAGGCACAGACAGACAGCAGCACGGTATAGACAGTAGGGCAGTGCCACCGCCAGCTCCTCATCCTGTTTGCACTACTATGGCATCGTGGCAGGCTTAGGAAACGCCTGTTTCTCTTATCTCCTGGTGTGCCGGCCAAGAAAGACGCTTGTCTTGTGAAGCAAAGGCATAAACAGGCTTTTGGAAGAGCCCAGAGACAGAAACAGGCGTTTCCCGGAGACGCTGATTGTGTGCAGGAAGGGGGGGGGTGTACGGTGCGCCTGCCACGGTACGGAAAAGGCCCTGAGGGATTCTGCAGACATCCTGCACATTTCCGAAGACACTCACTCATATCTGCGTAACCATGACCCATGAGACTGAATGCAGCAACGCAGAGCCATGTATAAATGCTTT
Organism: Mormyrus lacerda; assembly: GCA_015163995.2. Taxonomy (NCBI): domain Eukaryota; kingdom Metazoa; phylum Chordata; class Actinopteri; order Osteoglossiformes; family Mormyridae; genus Mormyrus; species Mormyrus lacerda. The sequence continues at coordinate 31,071,697 of JAABNX020000130.1, forward strand.
ATTCAAAGCATCATGCTGTCATGCAGTATCTAATAATACAGCTACAATCACAAATTAATTGCTAGGCACAGCTGCCATGTGCTGATCAAGGTTATCGGAGCCTGTTTACTGGGCCAGGAAATGCACAGCTTCTCTGCCCTAGATCGATTAAGCTTCTGTTTACACAAGTGCTGAAAACATGAGCGAGAGCTCAGTACAGCAGCCTGATCTTCTCCAATATTCCATAGTCATGCGCACATACACATATATACACTATACATGTCCTTTTCCAGCAAAGTTCTGGATCCACAGCCAAAGCAGCCCCCTTTGGTAGGAGACATTCCTCAGGAGCTGGGTCACGGTGCTCCTCCGTGTTTGTCCTGGGTGTTGGGTCACCTTCTGTAAAGATGGCAGCACCGACCCAGGCTCAGTCCACACGGGTCAGCAGTGCTTCTGAGTTAGGCTTGTCCACGCATGTCATCTTAGGCCAGAGAACACCCCCCCCCCCAACCCCACCCCCGCCTCACCTGAGGCTCAGCAATTCACACCTTGGTGGCCACGGTATGGCCCTCACACTTCTGGCCCTGTGAGGACTGGGAGCTCACAGGAGCCTCGGCATCCTTGCTCAAGCGGAGCAGCCGCAGGCACTGGGTGCGGAAGCGCAGGTCGAAAAAGGCGTAGAGGAAGGGGTTGAGGCAACTGTTGACGTAGGCCAGGCAGGTGGCATAGGGCAGTGCCATCAGCAGCCAGCTCAGGAAGCTGCAGGAGTTGGGCGCCAGCTGGAGGTAGGACAGAGCATCGGCGGTCTTCAGCATGTGGAAGGGCGCCCAGCAGACAGCGAAGACGGCCACCAGGGCGCTGATGATCTTCAGCAGCCGCCGGCGCCGCTGGCCCTCCTTGTGCACGGCACCGAAATGGAGGCTGATGGCGCGGCCAATGAAGCAGTAGCAGATGGTCATGGCCAGGAAGGGCAGCAGGAAGCCCAGCAGCGTGGACGAAAGGCTGAGGCCGGCGATCCACATGCCCTCCTGACCTGGGTCATCACGGGACATCACGGGGCTGAAGTCCATGCCGCAGATGATACGGTCGTGCGAGTCACTCAGCGTGGTGCGGAAGAGCAACGTGGGGGAGGCAAGCGTGACAGACAGCAGCCAGATGGCCCCCAGGGAGCCCAGCATCGTCCCCTTGGAGCGGGGCCGTCCGGCCGGGAGCGGACGCACAATGGCCAGGTAGCGGTCGAAGCTCATGCAGGTGAGGCAGAAGACGCTGGCGTACATGTTCAGCAGCACCACATAGCTGCTGATCTTGCAGAGGGCCACACCAAAGGGCCAGTGGTAGCCGAAGGCGGTGTAGACCGCCCACAGCGGCAGCGTGACCACAAACGTGAGGTCGGCCAAAGCCAAGTGTCCAATATAGACGTCAGTCGCCCGACGCTTGGACTCGGACTTCCAGACGGTGATGATGACGAGCCCGTTCCCCGACAGCCCCAGGATGAAGATGACCATGTAGAGCACGGGCACGAGTGAGTAGGAAGGTCCCCACTCTGCATACTCACACAAGGTGTCGTTGTCCTCCTCAAAGTAGTCCCCCTCCATCTTGACCAACTGGAGCACTGTTACTTTTCAAAATGAAGTGTGTCTTTTCCTTTACTGTCTGATCAGAAAAATAAACAAGGAGAAACCACAACCAACAATGAAGTAGAAAACAAAGACTCTTCCTGCAAACAGTAAAGGCGCCTTCCGGTCACTGGACAGCGAGCTGCACCCAGAGCCCAGCAGGTACCGGGTGCGTGCGCTGGCCCCTTTTAAAGCCTGTCGGCCCCGCCCACAGCCCCGCCCCTAGGGCCTGCATCACAACCCCTCCCTCTCACACATTTCACCTCATTTCAGTCATTGCTTATATTTATTTCATATATATTTCATCTACTTTAGCCGTATGTAATTTTTCAACTAGTTTGCTGGTTTTTTTTTTATTTGTTTGTTTGTTTAATGTCCCTACAATGCCTAGCCATACTGTGATGTTTTGTTAGTACCACGAATTTGTTTTGTGCTGTCTAATCCTGTTACATGTTGCTGACTGGATGGCACGAGTAAGGCAAATACAAAATTTTGATTCTTTATGCATTTGTCTGAGGTACTCAACCAAAAAATATTTTAGTTAGAGAGAAAGTGCTCCCAGAATAATTACCACTGTAAAAACGATTATCACAAACAAGAAAAAAAAACATGGGCACATGTCTCCGCAGGTATAAAATGATATATCTCGTGGCTGACATCTGTCTGACTAAGTTTTGGACTCAAAATAATCGATTCTATAGCAAATTTAGTGTGGTCATAAATTTAAGGCAACTTTTATTTTAATACGAACACGCATGTGAGAGCAAGGTACTGCTAATTAAGTAACGTGTTGCCCGAAACGAGACGCTGCGTGTCGGACTGCAAGTCGGGACAAGTTATAATATGATTTTAATGTGAATAGGCGGCTGTGGCGGCGCGGACCTGGTGTGAAACGCATATAGGTGTGGGAAGCATCCAGTCAGGATCCGGAGCATGCCCGCATCTCCTTAAACACTGCGACAACTTCAGCTTGAATACCCCAAAAATGAGAAAGATAAGTGCATTGTATATCTTTGGATATACAGGCCGATAAATATGAGCAGTTTGTACCTTAAGTAGACCTTCTGTAATTAAACCAAAATTGTAAACTACAAACTGACAAATAAAGAACCCGTGACATTGTTTATTTGCATTGTTTACAGCGTCGTTTACAAAGAAACTAATCAAAATAAATACAATGTTAGAGTGCAAAGAGAAATTCTTAAATATAGAATCAGAATCTTTATTATCGTTGTATAAGTATAACGAAATTGGGTGCAGTCTTTTTCAGTGCAGAACGATTTTACTAGGCAAAAAAAAGAGAAAAATAACCGAACTAAATTTCAGTTCAGTTGCATTTTAGTATTATCCCGATACATTTATTACTACCATTTCAAGAAGGAAATAAATAATCAATAGCATATTAAACTGCTCAAGTCTTTTTAGCCCCGTCTGATCTCTTTCTAACGTCTATCGTTTAAGAAACTTCTAGTGAGTAGCAGCAGCGAGCGGTTGGTCGCGGCATCTCCGCAGCCGCCCGCTGCTTGACACAGTGCTGATGTCAAGCGATCACACTGATCCTGCCGCGTATTCCTGCGTTTCTCTGCGCAGAGCGATCGTGGTCTGTTGCGTGTTGTTGTACAATTTTAAAGTCGGAAAATTATTTCGCTTCCAGCCGGCTCGATTTTAAATTTGTCAAATTATTTTGTTTCCGACTGCTGCAACAGCTAAGGGGCCCACCGGGAATTCTCTCCAATATACCAGTTGGCCCCTCCAGGCGTGGGGGTCACCCGGGTGCCGTAATTAGGGAGAGGGCACCGCTGTACCTGTCTTTGCGTTATATATCCAAGCAGACCAGTTTACTGCACAGATTCATCGCTCATCAGTTGGCTAAATGCGGCGCCAAGAGCTGTTCAGCTCAGACACAACTATCAGTCAGCACAGCGCCTCTGAGTGCCTCTCCTGTGGCCCCCAGATTTGGTGCCTCTGACCTTACCACCCCACCCCCCCCACCCCCCAACTAAACAGGGAGCAGGAAGGATGAATGAGCTCATTCAAAATCACACTTAATTTCTTTCCCGTTTGTGAAATGGCATCAGGGAGAGGATGCAGCGCATGGAGCCGGCCCGAACATCCCGTTTGGAAAAGCCAGCACCGATATTTTCACAGAGATATAGATAGAGGTTCAGCGAAGACAGACCACACACAGAGCGGACAGACATCTGCTGCTTGACCAGCTGTGAGCCAGTCTGAGCTGTAATCATCACAGCCAGCAGGCGGCCATGTCGGCCACCTTCTGCGGAGTCGTGCAGGGAGACTTGAACGCCCCTTCCGCGGGGCCGCTAATCAGATGCGCTGTCTGGGGCCCGAATGCTTCCTCTGGATGCGAGCGGCCCACCAGAACTGATCCGGCAGGCAAAGCTGCATGTTGTGTTTCCCGGCCGTGCTTTCACCTGTGAGACGTCCATAAGGTCCAGCCCACCCTTTCCTTATTTGGGCATGGAATTAACCCTGCTCACATGAACCCAGTCGCCATGCGTCTCTTAAAACCTGGGCCTGGCATTCTGGGAGCGTAACCCACAAAATGTCTCCTTTCTTTCACGCAAGAGCTCCCTCCACCCCAGCCCCCGCTGCCCAGGACTGACCTCATTTTCAAGTGTACAGGAAGTACTTGGAGATGAATCCTGGGCTCCGTGCTGTATGATGCTAAGAGACACGATACTGTACTGAATCCTGGTCCTGCTGTGTGAGAATAAGTAATGACATCAGGGGAAGGGAATGTGGAGTAAATGGGGTGGATGCAGGTACCAGGGGAACCTCCCCATGTACTTAAAACACAGTAAAATAGGCAGTGTAGAGGCAAAGATGTCTCAAAGAGTTCAGTCATTTCTGTGGGAGAGAATCTGAAACCCTCAGCTCTCGTGGTGTGACGTCATCGAAATGACACGCAGCTTCACATCTCATCATGGCTGCTCATCTTCACACAGTCCGTGTGACAGTCCTGTCGTGCCCGAAAAAGCAAACGGGATCCTGCTGAGGGGCCACTTCAGAAATACAAAAATGTCCCTGAGCTCCCATCCCACTCACACAGGCCTCCTCAGGGTTAGCGTCACCTGATTGGCCTCCTCAGGGTTAGCGTCACCTGATTGGCCTCCTCAGGGTTAGCGTCACCTGATTGGCCTCCTCAGGGTTAGCG
>JAABNX020000130.1:31093764-31105073 GCA_015163995.2 Mormyrus lacerda
CGGGCACAGCAGCCCTGACGAGGTGAAATGGAGCGCTGCTGGTGTGGGGCCCAGCTGCCTTCTGCACTCACAGGTTGCTCGCCTTACTTGTCAGTATCTAGGCAACTGCATGAACTTTGACCTTTTTGAAGTCATCTGAGATTTTAACTGTAACAGTGAATCTGCGTCTAAACACCTTCACAAGCCTGCTGTCATGTCACCTGTGCTTTTACCCTGTAGTGCCGAGGTCTTCAAATCTGAACCTTGATTCCAAATCCAGGCCTTGTTTTCAGTTTTCCCAGACAGTTAGTTTAATGATTACTGACTCTGATTGGCCACAGAGGCTTCACACCGGGCTCACAGGTAAAGGAACGCTGGAAAATCGGGGGTGCTCTGACCTTGAGGATCGTGATTTGAATATCCCTACTGTAGTACCTTCAGCAGTGAGCTGCTTAGATGGATTAGGAGAGAGAGCAGCAGCTTGAGGGAAGCTTGTGTTCAGTATCAGTCAGGAAAATGGTCTCCTGTATGATGCCTGTGGCCTGTAGTACGAAGCGGGGTTACCGGCTTATCGGGGTAATTTTGTGAGTAACTTGATGACGTGTGGTGTAACTTCGCAATTAACCCGTCCTACGAATGGTGGGTAGGTTTTACTCAAGGCATGCTGCCATGGCAATTTATGCTAAATCTCAAACCTGCTCCGAGCAGTTTTTGTTCTTGGTTAAGACGAGGTTTCTGCATAAGCCAGCCCGATATGAGCGCCGTCCCTAAAACCTACAATTTTACTTGAAGACAGTGCCGGTGTTGATGATCCGTACAACACTGGCGCATGAATCGTGAGGGGCTCCCTCTGTCAATATGTACAGTATGAAATGGAGCAACGGCTATGGTATAGTCTGTAGAGGACATGCATAAACTTTTTTTTTATCTCGAGATTCGTTATTTCGTTATCTGAGATTCCTTCTCAAGTGACAAACACTAATATGACAATTTTCTAGCACCGACAGTCACAGTGTTATTTCCTCATATCCATTGTTCGGTGCAATATATCTCGACTTTTTCCCACAGTTTGAAGTCTAACTTGGTTTTACAAACAAGTGCAATTTAACCACTTATGATATTGGTGCAATATACTTTACTGTGCAATATACACTTTTACTTTTCCTGTAACTTCTGGACAAAGGTACTTTAGATTCCTGTACAGAGATTTTCTATCTTATTTTATTTTTATTTTATTTATTAGAATGTTTAACAGTGCCATAATTTGTTTTTTGTTTTTATACTTATATTGAATTGTTTTTGTCTTCGTGTTGCGTGTATGTGATTGTGCAACTTGAGTAATTTACTCCGGGATTAATAAAGTCTTCCGATTCTGATTGTGATTGGGACAGTCCACGATCAAAGCAAAATCTGATGCATTTGTCCATGAGGATAATACCATATCTGTCACAGGATCATGGGAAAGTGACATGGGTTATGTCGAGATCACAAGAAAAAAATGTTGTGATCTCGAGATAACGAAAAGAGGGAGGAAAAAAAGTTTATGCATGTCCTCTACAGACTTCTGTAAATGGCATATAATATGCATACAATGTATTAATTAGTAACTGTTAAAGAGAAAGTTATTATGAACATCCAAGAGGTGTGTATTGTTCCCAGGTGCCCCTGATCAATGCACACTTCATATGACATGTTCATATTCATATTCATTTTGTTTCAGATCTATTAACCCCTTAGTGCGTTGCCCTATTTCACTTTAAATGGACACAATATAATAATTAATAACCATTACAGACAAAAATTATCTTCAAAGTGGGAAGTGCTTCAAAGATATAGGTAATCTAAAGACACACCAGCAAATTCATATAGGCAAATAGCCCTAGAAGTGCTCCCTTTGTGGGAAAAGTTTTATTCACGTAGAAGAGCAACAGATACACCAGCGGACTCACAGGGGAGAAGCCCTACCGCTGCTCGGAGTGTAAGAAGAGCTTTCGTCAAGTACGAGCACTAAAGATCCACAAACAGAATCATACAGGCGTGTGGGCCTAGTATAGTTTTTGTTAGGATTTTTCTTTTATTATTGTACCTGTTAATTCTGACATTTCTCTACTACATGGTCATTAACCATGCCCAACCTCTACCTTAATCAAGCCTGTCCACCCTGGAGAACCCACTGGGTTATATGTGACCCCACCTTTTATTTCTGCCTTACATTCAACCTACTAATCAAAGTTAAGAATTTTTTTTTTGCTTTTGTGTAGTACACCTTTTTGCAGGTCTGTTCTCAACTTTACAGACCGTGAGCCCACCCAGTGCAACTGACATTTTCCTCACTTCACTTTGAGTATCATAATTGATCAAAATCCCATTTACTTTCAGTTCTGTGACTCATGCTGTCACGGTGCGCGGGTCGAGCAGGCGGGCAGCAGCCCAAAAAGCAGTCAAGTAAGCAGGAACATGGGTGACACGGGTTTATAGGGACAGGCAGAGGAACGCTAGACATCACGTTACATCAATGACCGAACTGACAAGACTCATTCAAACGCGGACTAAATACACAGGACAAATCAAAAGGAACAGGAAACAGGCAATAACAATCAGGGATGAACACGAGGTAATGAGGTGGGCGTGGCACACATGAGGATCTGACGGAGCTGGGCGTGACACATGCCAAATCCAAATATTTTACTGTTCAATGACAGTCATTGCACATCCTAGTGTTTATTAATTCAGTAAACCATATTTCTATTAATCCTACATTGTCCACCCCACCTATCCTATTCTGGCAGCACATGAGTCTGCACATGGCCCTTATAAATGATTAATGAAAGAAGTTTGAACTTCATTTACATTATGCCCACTGGCCACCAAACCCAGGCAGCTATATCTCAGGCATGCTTCCGCCAATCCTCACCAAATCTGACCCTATACAATAGTAGTGGACTACAGAAAGATCCTCCAACATTGGTGTCAATCAGCCAATAGGGGGCGCTACAGCCCCTGTGCACATAAATCTAAGGTCCACCTTGAATTATTCAGATAAAAAATGCTTATGTCTCTTAAGACCTTGAAAGAATTGCCAATTTACCCTTAATCTGAGTCAATATTTTTAATTGACTTTCATTTTACTGTGGCTTCACTCATACAAATTTGTCAGAGTTAATTCAAATATATTGATACACTATTCCGTAATTGTGAGGATTGTGAAAGAAATTGGCCATTAGGTGGAGTCAGTGATCCATTTCACCAATCACATTCAAACCTTTAGGCCTTTGCGTTGGGATTATTTATCGCTGTTGTTTCGTTTTTAAAATGATGCATCACAGACTACTAAGAATGTTTCTGCTCTGTTCCCACTTTCCCATGAAGTCATTCAAGATGTATAGACTGCAGAATTTTTCCGGAGGATTCCATACCACAGAGAGGCCCGAGGCACGTAGTTGTAGCGCCGTTATATGGAACACTCTCGATATAGGAATATGTGAATATGGAACAAAGTCTGAATTTTCACAGCCAGCTTAAAGAAAGCTTAACCTGTAAGATCTTAGCCTACAACGTTAGGTAGGAAGGTGTTAGACCTTCTGGGCCAAACCAGACATTGAGTGCTTAATTATTATAATAGCCCCGTTGAATGTAGGGATGACTGGGGACTTTTTTTCTCCAGATTTATATTTTTATACATTTTTTTGTTCAATAAAATTTGTGTTTATGTATGTGTATGTGTACAATTTTTGTTACAACTAAAATTGTAACGATTGATCACAATAAAACCAACAAAATGAGCAACTGCAGCAGTTTTAATAAGTGAATGTGCATGTCTGCATGTGTGTACGGTGTGTGTGATGTTAGTCACCATCAGAATCTCAGTGGTGAAGGGTGTATTGAACTCCTCGTGGGCTACAGGCTTGATGGATCCATCTTGGACAGTCTATGCCAGAGTGAGAAGCCTGATCTATGGAGAGCCGATGTGGGTACAGCTTTCTGGGATGATCTCTCAATCAGTCAATAATAAAACGTTGGTTCTCAGCTCCAGTGGGGGGGGGGGCACTGTTACTGGCTGATGGTTCTGGGTCGCCCCAGAAACCCTCACCGGCTCTCCATGGATCAGGTCCCCCTGCCCTGGTTTATGTATGTCGCCCAATTTTCCTTTGACTTTGAGGTGTTTCATGCACACAATACCGAAGCCTCCTGGGTTGGAGAAGTGGTCTGGAGGCCAGTTGGGAGAAATACCATGACAACTATCCTAGACTGTGGTGCCCATGAACAAGTCTACCATGTAGCCATGAGCAACAATATTAGCACTCACAGCGTGCATGAAAAGGTATTTTCAAAGGCAAATCATAAGAATGATTTGTGATTGAATGATGTTGGTCCAAAACTTGCAGCGCTACTTTAAAAATGAAGTAAAAAACTAAACTGAGCATGTGCAGAGTGAAATATCTGATTTGTAGCTGGTATCTGATTTGAGAAATAGACTTTGTTACAATGAACCCATGTTACATTCACCCCGGTTTCCGTACTATTTATTGATATAAAATTATACATCGAGGCATCATATTTAGTGTTTCTAATGGCCTTTATTCATAACACAGCAAGTGATTTCACAGAAAAGCCATGAGCCCACTGATTCGATGCAGTCAAATAATAATTGATTCTTTATTGATACTCGTGGGGAAATTCTCTTTTCGCCACCCCCACCATCATCTCTCTTTAAGTTGGAACAAACAGGCTGCTAAGCGACAACGAAGTCAATTGCTGCTCCTCTTTGACCAGCAGGTGTCGCTACTGTGCACCGTGCTGTGGAGCTTCGAATATAATGACGCTTTCCGAAACATTTGGAAAGGAAGTTTCGATATCAACAGGTCCCAGCGTCCTCTAGTATTTTCTGCCTAGAGTTGGTTGACTGCTTGACTGTTAATGATTGACACTTGCTCCTCCTTTTACCCTCTATTAATGTGCAATGTCCCAGAAAAACAAAGTGCTTGAGTACCTTGACAGTCTGAGTCCAGAAAAAAGGCAGAGACAGAAGAGAAGGAGGAGGTGTGCTGAAATTCAACAGGAATTAAAGCAAAGACTTGCAGCCAAAAAGCAACTGAGAGGGAACAACGACAGAAGGAAGTTGGAGGCCAGACTGAAGAAAGCAGACTTTGACTGTGGGAAAGAATTTCCCAAGATGGAGGAAGAAAGGAGGCTTGGGGTTGAGGAGATTCTTGGGGGGAAGGTGATTGGGAGAAGGATCTGCCATATCTGGTTCAATGAGGAAACAAGGAGGGAAACAAATTGAGAAGTACAAAAGAAGAAGGGGGGACTTATGTTACTGGTTACTGGGGGGATAATGAAAGTTATGATGATGATGCTTCTGAATATGAGATTTCAAAGTTCCAGCTCGCTGCAGATTTGGTGTTGAGTTATTTGACTCTGCAATAATTAGTGAAACATCTGATCTGTCTTATGAATTTAAATCAATCTGTTGTTAATACATGATAGGATTTTTTTTAATTTTTGGACCAAATTCAAACCTCTAGGAATACTATAGTATGAACATTTCAATTTAATTCAGGAATAAATAAAGGTTCATGACAACACACAAGGTATTTGCTACTTTTTTTTCAAGAAAGGTCGCATTCCTTAATAACGAGTTTCAGTAATTAACATAATTACATGGTAATTAATGATTTGATACCCTTATACTGGAATTAGTAGAGAATACAACAATTTACATTTCCTGAACATTTCAAGGCAATATCTTTAAAATTAAAAAAGTGTAATTAAACAAAAAATGTGTAAAATTTTAGGCTGAAGGTCACAACTTACTTTCACTTTCAGTAGAAAACAATGTACATAATTAGGCCTTCAAAGTACCACCATTTTGTTAATACTTAACCTATCAAAATGTTGCTGGTACCATTTTAAAGGTATTTTCAAGCTTTTTACATCTGTGGTATTTGTTTTAGTATTTACCCTTTTTGAAAATTTTGTCAACATACCTATTATAATACAATCCGATATGTTCTTGTCTAAGTGCATATACTTTATTTGCAAGTTATTAATCTGATCTTAAAATATTTAAATTAAAATATTTGAATCACACTGGTTTTCTGAATATTTAATTTATTTGTGCACTGTGTCAGGCTTCGCGGGCGGTGAGCAGGCAAAGGAGGAGAGAGAGCAGCCAGTCCAATAGAGAACATAAGAACATAAGAAATATACAAACGAGAGGAGGCCAGAACACAGGGGTTTAATATCGACATGACGGGACGGGACGGGATATGCAGGACGAACACTTACGGCAGGCACGAACCGGGATTGACAACAATGACAGATCTGGGGCAGACTGATCGAGACAGGGACTAAATACACGAGACAAGCAGCAGTAACAAGAAACAGGTGATTACAATCAGGGATGAACACTAGGTAATGTGGTGGGCGTGGCACACAGGAGGATCGTACGGAGCGGTGTGTGACACACTGTGTACTTTTTAATTTTGTTTTCACTGCGTCTATTGCTTTTGCCATATGTGTACTGTCCTTCTGCCTTGTCTATTTAGCACTCTATGCTCGTCTCTGCTGTGCTGTGTTGCTACTGTTGGCACCAGAATTTTCCCCTGGGATCAGTGAAGGTAATGTTAATCTTAACTAAAATATTATTTACAGAGGCCCAATTAGTAATTGTAAAAATATATGGAATGATACAATTACGGTTGAATTAAATTTAATATGAATTAAAACAAGTTTTTACATATGTCATTTTACGTCATCGGGTAGAAAAAATATATTTGGCCAAATTAGTTATGCTGAAATCATGCTTCCCGGACCTGGAAACTTTATTCATTAACTGCAAGCCATTCTACTCCCCCTGCAAATTTACATCTTTTATGCTGGTATGTGTTTATATTCCACCTCACGCCTCTTTGTATGATGCTCAGAAAAAACTCGCTGAACAAATAATTTGTACTGAACAGAGGAACCGAAACTCTCCACTGATTATTATGGGTGACTTCAACAAAGCAAATCTGAGCCTAGACCTTCCCAGATACAGACAGCACATCACATGTGCCACAAGGGAAAAAAGAACTCTCGACCATCGCTACACCACAACCAAAAATGCATACTGCATACTGCTCCATTCATTAGGAAACTCTGACCATGCAACAATTCATCTAATCTCAGCATACAGACAAATTTTGAAAATGACTAAACCTGTTGTTACTACAGTGAAACACTGGACATGTGGGGCTGTAGAGCAATTAAAATCATGCTTTGACTCGACAGACTGGAATGTTTTCAAAACTGCTACTAGCAGCTTGGATGAATACACAGACACTGTAACATCATGCACAAGCTTTTGTGAGGACTCTCGCATTCCCAAAAGGTCTGTGGTCAGGTATAACAATGACAATCCATGGTTTACAGCTGAACTCAGGCAGCTTCTTAAAACAAAAGATGAAGCCTACTGGAGTGGTGACAAAAAACCTGTTCAAAACTGCCAAGCGCAACCTGGAAAAGGCGATCAAAGCTGCCAAACTGGAGTATGCTAAAAGGCTGGAAAAGCAGCTCTCAACAAAGAAGCCATCCACAGTCTGGAAAGGAATGCAGACATGAACCAACTACAAAAAGAAAAATGCCACCCAGCTACTAGACGACCATCAACTGCCCAATACATTAAATGAATTCTACTGCAGGTTTGAAAAGCTACATTCACGCATCATACAGCCCTGACATTCACAGCCCAAACCCTGTCAATGGCCTTCTTCACACCTGGGTACCTTCACACCTCACCCACACTCTCCGCAGCTCACCCCCCCCACCCCACGTCCAGCCACCTCCCCATGAGAATCAGCGACAGAGATGTGAACAAGATCTTCAGGAGTCAGAATAGAAGGAAAGCTCCTGGTCCAGACTCTGCCTCCCCAGCCATTCTGAAGCACTGTGCAGATCAACTGTCACCTGTCTTCACAGATATTTTCAACTAGTCACTGGATTTTTGTGTTGTTCCAGCCTGTTTTAAATCAGCCATAATAGCACCTGTTCCAAAGAAACCCAGAGTCCCTTGCCTTAGTGACTACAGACCGGTGGCTCTCACATCTGTGGTAATGAAGGCTTTTGAGAGACTTCTGCTGTCATACTTTATAACCATCACGGACCCATCGCTTGACCCCCTACAGTTTGCCTACAGAACCAATAGATCTGTGGATGACGCAGTTAACACTGGACTCCATTTCACGCTCCAACACTTGAACTGTCCCGAGACATATGTCAGGATTCTGTTTGTGTACTTTAGCTCTGCATTTAATACTAATCTCCCAGAGCTAATGCGGACTAAAACTCTCACAACTATCCGTGCCTGAACCACTATGCATGTGGATCTATAGCTTCCTCGCAAACAGAACACGACGTGTGAGAATGGACAAACACACCTCAGAACCACGACCCATCAGCACTGGAGCTCCACAGGGCTGCTTGCTTTCTCCTCTGCTCCTCTCTCCGTACACAAGCAACTGCACATCAGGGAACCCCACTGTAAAACTCATTAAGTTTGCAGACGACATAACCCTGATCGGACTGATTCAGAACAGAGATGAGTCAGCGTACAGAGAGAAGATCAACCAGTTGACAACATGGTGTTCTTCAAATAACCTGGAATTTAATGGCCAAAAAATTGTTGAGACGGTGGTGGACTTCAGGCGAAATGCCCCAGCAAGTGTCCCCCCCATAACCATACAAACTGTACGTCACCAGAACCAGGAAACGAGCATACAAAATCTTTGAGGACCAATCTCACCCTGCTCACCACATTTTTCAAACCTTACCCTCCAGGAGAAGACTCAGGGCAATCAGAACCAAGACCACGAGACACACCAAGAGCTTCTTCCCTCAGGTAGTGTTTCTCATTAACCAGCCAGTCTCTGAATGGACGGTCAATTAACCGTCAGCTGCAGTGTAATATCGACCAGAATTACTGGTGAACTACTGATAAACTCCATCTGTGGTTAGATTCTGCACTCTTGCACACTATGCACACATACTGCTAACTCTCATGGGTGACAAAGTGGTGCAGTGTTGCCTCACACCTCTGGGACCCGGGTTCGAGTTTCCGCCTGGGTTACATGTGTGTGGAGTTTGCATGTTCTCTATGTGTTGTCGTGGGGTTTCCTCTGGGTACTCCGGTTTCCCCCCACAGTCCAAAGACATGCTGAGGCGATTAATTGAAGTTAATAAATTGTGCATGTGTGACTGAATGGTAACAGTGTGTGAGTGTGCCCTGCGATGGGCTGGCCCCATGTACAGGGTTGTTCCCTGCCTAGTGCCCATTGCTTCCGGGATAGGTTTCGGACCACCTGCGACCCAATAGGATAAAGCAGGTTGGAAAATGAATGAATGAATGACTGCTAACTCTGTGTACATATTGCACTCTCACACATATAGAGTTGACTTGGCTGCTATTTAATAATTGCAGTATTTAAGAGCCCTTTAATTTATTATGTTATATATATACAGTCTATATTCACATAGTTTTATATTTATACTACAATTATTACTATAGACATACATACACATACATAATTACATGTTTAATTATCATCATTACTGCTACTGTTAAAATTAATTACCATATAATTATCACATTACCCAATTGCCAATCTAGTATTATTATTTTCTGTACATACCTCCAAGGCAAATTCCTTGTATGGAAACACACTTGGCTAATAAAAAGGATTCTGATCTGATTCTGAATTGGGGCGTGGCCAACACAGCAGACGCGTGCGCGACGTCTTACGTAACGAGTCGTTATGGCCGATAAGTCTCGGCGTCGGCAGTAAAGGAGCTGGAAAGAAGACGAGGGATGTTAGGTGAGTACTATGCACGGGCGATACCAAATAATACCAAGGTTGATATCCCGGTGCGGGACCAAGCCTTTTCGGGGCCCTACGGTTTGTTACATTTGTGGTGTTGCACACATTTATTGGCTATTTTACACATATTATTTACATTCTACCGATCAGGGACCGTGTAGAATGACGACAATAAAGAACTGAGTTGAACTGAAGTTCTGCAGGAAGGCATATTCGAATCGTTTCTCAAACTGAAACATTCAACCGAAAGAATCAATGGGCATCATGCAAGAATTGTCAGTCAAAATTGCTTCAAATTAATTAAATATACTATTAGTAATTAGTGAGAGAATTAGGTTTGGATAATAATCTACGGCAAGTCTGGTCCGCTTATAAATTTTGTTCGTATCTAAGACAACATTGAAGTTACGAGAATGTTGGTGAATGCAGCAAGTTATCCTAAATCACTCTTACGAGCTATATGAACGAGTCTACTCGTTCGCGGGTTCTTGCATGAGGCCCAATATTTCAGTATTGATCTGGACATCCTAGTGAGTAAAGTGCAGCCTTAGCAATTACAGAAAATTTGCTTGAGGTGGCCAGAGTCAGGTGTGTTTATTGTCTAGGGAGTAGAGCCCGACCGATGCAGAATTGTCCGATACCTATTTTGATATTTGAAGATTCATACAATCGGCCAATACATAAACAAAATATATTTTCCCAAATATTTATGTGTAGTTATTTAAAAGTTCTTGCCCTAATGCAGTTTATTTTTAAACTTGTATTTTCATAAATAGTAATTTTATATAAAAAAGTTTTTGATGAGTCAAATCATTTAAGAAGGTTAGAAATATATCAGGCTCTATTCACAAAGCATTTTATCTTACTGCTAAAAGTACTCCTAATTCACACTAAAAGTTAGGAGGTTTTTTCCTAAAACCTATTCATTCACAAAGTGGCTGAAAGCAACTTTAACTTTGAAAAAGAGCCGACTCCTAAGATAAAAGTCCCTGACGTCAGTCCTCATGCATAAACTTGCCTGCAATAACTATGGGGACTGCTTGATGTGCTAGTGAAAATGTATGTACAACATCCCATAAACACAACTGCAGTGGAAACCGTTTAGTGATCATGGTTACAGTGGTCAACTTCTGATATGGATCAAAAATCATTCCTGAACAAATACTCCTTAAATAATTCACTTATGGTAATGTAGTAGTCCTCATTTTGGATTAATACATTTTCATATACATACATTTTTTATGTTTTAGTAATTTTCTCAGTACTGCACAATGTTTCAGTGTAGTACCATTGCAGTCAATTGCATGAGAGGCCCAGAGGTAAACAAATCATTACTTTAGCTGAATAGTATTAAAAAACCTTAACAGGAAGGAGTTGAAGTTTGTTTGTATTTAAATTTAGATGATTGCTTCTGAAATGTTTATAGCTGTTATTTAGTTGAAGTCTTTATTTTGGTATCTTATTTCAGCTCATGGA
>JAABNX020000130.1:31113587-31126957 GCA_015163995.2 Mormyrus lacerda
CCGGATCATGCCAATAATCACCGTAGGACAATCATATTCCGGTACAGAGACGTTATTCGACAACTTCACCCTCATAGTTCCAACACCATCAGACAAATCCCACTCGTATTCATAAGCACCCACACGCAAAGCCATTTTCTGCTTCATTTCAGTCTCCCCACTAAACACCATATTCAACCTTCTCACTTAACCGCATTAAATAAATAAATAACACCCGCAACAAATTTCACACCCTGTGGTCACGCAACATCTGGAAATAATTAACAACACTAACCACTACTCCTGGACCGACCCCCTGTGACCCCAAACTCTTTGATCTTCGTGACCTTTGACCTAACCTGTCATTTTAATGAAAGTGGTATGCATATAGTCCCCATCCAATCCTGCAGTCACACACTGCTACATTAGACAGGACAAGTTTCCAGATGCTTTGGATCTTCATCCTGATGATGCAGTTAGAGCAGAGCTGAGAACATCTAGCCTGATGGTGTAGGACAGATATATCGGTTGTATCAGGATTCTTGTAAATGAACAGGTTCAAATCATGTTCATCGTTCCCTTTCTGCTCACAGACGTCCCCCTGCAGGGCTGTGGCCAGCTGCAGCATGGACCAGAAACCTCCCCAGCTAAGTGTGGCAGATGTGAAGGAGGAAGCGCAGGACGTCCTCATATCGGATGTGGACGGGGCCGGGCACAGCAGCCCTGACGAGGTGAAATGGAGCGCTGCTGGTGTGGGACCCAGCTGCCTTCTGCACTCACAGGTTGCTCGCCTTGCTTGTTAGTATCCAGGCAGCTGCATGAACTTTGACCTTTCTGAAGTCATCTGGGATTTTACACGGTCTCGGTGTGTCCTGCATACAGCCATGTAACTATGACAGTGAATCTGCCTCTAAACATCTTCACAAGCCTGCTGTCATGTCACCTGTGCTTTTACCCTGTAGTACCTTTAGCAGTGAGGTGCTTAGATGGATTAGGAGAGAGAGCAGCAGCTTGAGTTCAGTATCAGTCAGGAAAAAATATGTTGCCTAGTAAAGATATTGGTAGACCTGACCCTGCCTCTGTGTGTGATGTTAGAATGTGTCGCTTTCAGTCCCATAGACCAGTTGAACCATTAAGAGAAGGATTTTATTGACTCTGTTCTCTTTTCCTCAGAAAGCAGAGATTACAGTGTGTCCCGTCTTTAATGAGGAGCTGAAAGAAGAAACAGTATTTCAGGACGTGACTGAGGAGAAGCTGGATGGGAGTGTCAGACCTCCAAACCCAGGTGAGTGTAGGAAAATCTATCAGCTTCCAGAAAATTCCACATGCTGTATCACACAGATACCTAGTGCTTTCTGAGATTCATGTTCCTGAATTCTTGCTTTCTTAGACTCCACTGCCATTGGAATTATTTCTCCTGAATTCAATACTTTTGTTCACATTACTCAGTTCCAAACTTACTTATTTTCTCATTTCCATGCCTCTATTCAGATCAAGCTCTCTTACCAAGGTGGAAAATGTTCAAGTTCTCCTGTCCTTACTGTCCTATACTGCCCTATAAGTCAGAAACCTACCTCCAGAGCCATATCAAAAAATCTCATCCTGAGAAGTTTGACCCCAGTGTGATACTGAAAGTTCATTGCTGCTCCCACTGTGAGAAGAGCTTTAGTCATTTAAGCACCCTAAAGAAGCACCAGCGGATTCATGCAGACATTAAGCTCTACCGATGTCCAGAGTGTTCAAAGAGTTTTAGCCAATTAAATGATTTAAAGACACATCAACGAACGCACACAGGAGAAAAGCCGTATCACTGCTCAGAATGTGGTAAGAGTTTCAGTCAGTTAGGCAACCTAAAGGCACACCAGCGAACTTACGCATCCAAGAGGCCCTACCACTGCTCCCAGTGTGGGAAGAATTTCAGTCATTTTGGAGCCTTAAAGATCCATCAGCGGGTTCACACTGGGGAGAAGCCATACCAGTGTACTCACTGTGGCAAGAGCTTCAGTCAAGTAGGAGCCCTAAAGATTCACCAGTGGATTCATACAGGTGAGAAGCCCTACCACTGCTCTCAATGTGCAAAGAGTTTTCGCCAATTAGGTGACTTAAAGACACATCAGCGAATTCACACAGGAGAAAAGCCTTATCACTGCTCAGAATGTGGTAAGAGTTTCAGTCAGCCAAGCAACCTAAAAGCACACCAGCGTACTCACACAGGAGAGAGACCCTACCAGTGCTCCCAGTGTGGGAAGAACTTCAGTCAAGTAGGAGCTCTAAAGATCCACCAGCAAATTCACAAAGGCGAGAAGCCCTACCAATGCTCCCAGTGTGGGAACAGCTTCAGTCAGTTAGGACAACTACAGACGCACCAGCGGATTCATTCAGGGGAGAGACCCTACCGATGCCCCCAGTGTGGGAAGGGTTTCAGTCAAGTAGGGACCCTAAAGATCCACCAGTGGATTCATACAGGGGAGAGGCCCTTCCAGTGCTCCCAGTGTGAAAAGAGCTTCAAACATTTAGGAGCCCTAAATAAGCACAAATGGATTCACACAGGGGAAAGGCCCTACCACTGCTCCCAGTGTGGGAACAGCTTCAGTCAGTTAGGACACCTACAAACACACCAGAGAATTCACACAGGGGAGAAGCCCTACCAGTGTTCAGAGTGTGGAAAGAGTTTTCGCCAGTTACGTGACTTAAAGATTCATCAGCGAACTCACACAGGAGAAAAGCCTTATCATTGCTCAGAATGTGGTAAAAGTTTCAGTCAGTTAGGCACTCTAAAGGCACACCAGCGAATTCACACAGGAGAGAGACCCTACCAGTGCTCCCAGTGTGAGAAGAGCTTCAATCATTTAGGAGCTCTAAACAAGCACCAACGAACTCACACAGGAGAGAGGCCCTACCAGTGCTCCCACTGTGAGAAGAGCTTCAGTCAATTAGGAACCCTAAAGGTGCACGAGCGCACTCACATTAGGGAGAAGCCTTACCAGTGCTCCCATTGTGGGAAGCGTTTTAGTCATTTAGGAGACCTAAACACACACCAGCGGACTCACACAAGGGAGAGGCTTTACCAGTGCTCAGAGTGCGCAAAGAGTTTTCGCCAATTATGTGACTTAAAGACGCATCAACGAACTCACACTGGAGAAAAGCCATATCACTGCTCAGAATGTGGTAAGAGTTTCAGTCAGTCCAGCAACCTAAAGGCACATCAGCGGATTCACACAGGGGAGAGGCCCTACCAGTGCCCCCAGTGTGGGAAGAGCTTCAGTCAGTTAGGAACTCTAAAGATCCACCAGCGGATTCACACAGGAGAGAGACCCTACCAGTGCTCCCAGTGTGAGAAGAGTTTCAGTCAAGTACGAGCCCTAAAGACCCACAAACAGAATCATACCAGGGAGATGTCCTAATATTGTTGATGTTATTGTTATTGTTGTTGTTATTGATGATGATGATTAATACTAATGATAGTGCCTTTAAGGACACTCAAGGTCCTGACGTTGTTGTGAGCTTTCAAACAGATCTATTCGAAGTGAGTATTCCAGTTTAAGCTCTGCATAAGGTCTGTCAGGTAGGGTGGGGTAGTGCTGGCCACTATACCGGTTCATACCGAAAACCGTTTTTATTATTGTTATGATATGAATTTTTTTTATACCGCAATACCGGTTTAAATAGTCTACACAACGTTCGGAAAATGGTGCGAAACAGCTGCAAACTGTTTAAGGGGAGGATCTTTTTTACAGCTGCACCGCTAAAAATGTACCACAGAAGATAGCTGACGCTGGAGTTGAAAATAATGAGACACTGGGGTTGTCAAAAATTGATTCTCAAATACTAATCGATATTGAAAATTAGTATCTGATTAGATACTCATTTTGACCACTATTGATATTAACAGTGCGGTTTTCGCCTCATTCACCACACTTCACACAGCACCAGTACAATGCATGCACGCACTCGCGCAGCCCCTCCCCTCAAATCAGTAGCCACTGAAAGGATTCAAGCTGGTTATCACATACCAAGTTGGTCGAACATGGCATATGCTGCAACTGAAGGCACTTTGCTTTAGTACAAAACAAAAAAAAATAAATCAAAAGTGCCATTTGGAAGTATTTTGCAGACAGGCATGGAAAGGCTAAGGATGTCGATACGCCTCCATGCAAACGGTGCTACAAAGTTGTGGCGACAAAGTCAAGTAGCACGTCAAACTTGGCGAATATGTGGTAAATGCCCAGTCATACTCTAAAAAAATACCATCGTATATCGTGAAACCGATATGACTTTGAAAAACACCGTGATATAAATTTTTGGTCATACCGCCCAGCTCTAGGATGGGGTAAGATTAGGTAGGGTTAACATATTAACAGCAGTGTTTTGTAGCGTATTTGGTGAGTCACAGGGAGCCAGTGGAATTGAATAAAGAGAGGTGTAAAGTGTGGTTAGAATAGGTAACTATCCTGGCTGCAGTGTTATGAATGAACTGGAATCACTGGGGAAGTTTATTCGAGATACCAGAGAGAGGCATTGCAATAATCTTATGATGATAAAGTATTGCTCAAGACTTAAGTACTGAGCTGTGTGAGAGCCGGACAAAGTCTGGAAATGTTTCAAATATGGAAAGAATCAGTCTTTGAAATATTATTTTTATGGGGGTGGACAAAGCATGAGGACACACAGCCTCTACCTGTGTGGAGATGGATATAATGGTACCATCCATTGAGAACCTTCTCAAACCTTCTCAAGTGCTGATTTATTGTCAGTTTTATTGCAGTTCAAGAAAATTGTCACTCAAGTCATAATGTGTTGATGTGTCAATGGGGATATCAGGGAAAAGAACAGAAATGGGTTTGGTGGACAGGTAGAGCCTCGTTACCCACAAGCAGATGGAGACTATGACCGAAGCAATTTAGCCACGGCCGCCAGGTCTGGGTCCTGCCATCACGGTGTTTTAAACCTTAGTAGTTATGCAGGAGATTATATTCTCATCTAGTGGCCAGTCAGCCAAGGCATCAGCAGTGTGCTTCTGAGGTGTTCATGAAGTCGTATTTGAGCTTGACCACATGTCTGTACAAATCCGACAAAGCGGCTCAGCCGCATTAGTGGGCTCTCTCCCTTTATTCAGGGTGTGTTTGGCTTGACAACCTGTCTATTTTCTTCTTAGCGTTGATTAGACCTTTTAGGGCAGGGGTGGCCAATCTTACCCACAAAGGGCCGGTGTGTATGCAGGTTTCTGGGATAACCTGTAGGTCAGCTGTTCAGACCTAGGTGTGAGGACTCTTCAGCCAATCAGTCCTCTAATTAGTAATCTAATTAGGGTGTTGCAGTGAAAACCCGCATAAACACTGACCCTTTGCGGATAAGATTGGCTATCTCTGTTTTAGAGCAAGTTGTCGAAATTATGCCTCCATTTTTGGTCGAAACTGTTTGCATAAATAGTAGTTATCCTACATCAGCTGGTGAAGGGGCCTACAGTTTCCCCCCACATAAGGATACATAAAGTGCTGCAAAGTCTCATGAGACAAACAAGTAACCTGACCCCTGTATACGACCCCAGAGTAAGCTCATTGTGCAACTTAGGATAGAGAAACTGAGCCCAAATACAAGTCTGATATACACAACCACATGGAAGAGTCAGTCCAGCCATTCTTCTGAACTGGACCAAATCCTACAAAAAACTTTAAAATATTACCTATTGACTTACTAATTCTATTTTTGGTAACAGTTCCTATTTTAAATATGCATATGTATGAAATCAGTAAGATTTACATAATTATTGGTCTGCTTTCTTTTCTTAAACTTCTAAACACCCTTGTTCCAGAGAAGAATTCATAACTTTTAACAATTTAAAAATGTGTTAAAAGCAGCCTACAAAATCTAAAACTGATAATACCTATTGATAAAATTTACTATTATAATCATCGTTTAAAAATATAGATTTTTATGTAAATGCTGCCCCTTTTGAATTGTCTCAGATTTTTGTTGACTCAAAACATAATTTAATCAGAAATAAGTGTCAGCTGAATCTAAGGACCCCTGCATCACTTCCTGGTTTTGAAAAAGGAGGGAATACTGCTTAAGTATTGGTCGGCTCTCTGTTTTTAAGTTAATGAAATAATATTGAATCAGGTCAACTCTGTAGCCCCTCTAAATCAAAACTAAATTAAAACTAAATTAAAATAATGGTCTAACGATGCATATTTTGATTATCATTAAGAGCACTCGGCAAAAAAATAAAATGGCTATTCACCAAAAATATGCTGTGAAATTGCAAAATACAAAATATAACAATATTGTCAGCTCCATCAGATATTCTATAGGCTTTGATGTAACAGAGTTATTTTAAACAACCAAAAATAATAGATTCATGTTTGAAATGGCATTGTGTATGTTTCCAAAATTTTAAAACATTTGTCTTCCATTTTGTGTTCTCCATTATGTGACGTCAGCTCCGTCAGATGGATTTTTTTCTGTTATATTCATTAAACATATGCTTCAAATGACTTTAAAAATGAAATTGTCAATAACATTTTCTATTGTACATCTACTTTGTGTTATAATGTATTTTATGCTATAATATAATATTTTTCTGTCACTAACGAAGTTGACTAGATTCAAACCCTCTGCCACCAGACATTGCTGTAATGGTTGGCCCATTACAAAATTTAATAGCCAAGACTTTGGTCTATGAAAATATATTTTCTTTGCATGATTGAAAAGTAAAAACATCCTCCCAAAATAAGGTTTTGTCCCTATTCTCAAGATTGAGTGAGTCCTGTGTTTTTAGAGAATTTTTGGAGAAAGAAGGGAATCCATTATGTAATTTATTTACATGTACATTTTAAAAAGCTTTCTTAAGCACAAAGATGAATAAAACTTTCATTGGTTAAACTCATTAACGTTCATGTGAGTGTGTGTTTAAGAAATGGGGAAAGATATTTCTGTATACATTCATATAAATACCCATTAAGTAACTGGAACAACAGGACAGAAACTAAAGTTGGGCATGTACTCTGGGAACTTTTATTTCCACTTGGCATGATTTTAGGTAGGCCTACTTCCTGTCGGCATTTGCAATTTTCTTTTCACGTTGGGCTTCGGAGTTGATAAGGTTTGTCTGGCGAGTGGCCTGCTAGTAATAATCTAAAGTAATAATTAAATAAAAAAATAAATAAAAAATCCCAACGGCACATACATACCAACCTGTCAATTTTTGATTTATATTACCTTTAATTAAATATTAGTTTCCTCAACTGGCTATATGCCCAGACCTGTCAAATTTGATTTATTTGATCTTTGTGACCTTTGACCCAACCTGTCAATTTGACAAAAGCAGTATGCCTCCGTCTCTATTGTATGTGAGGGCGCAATTAAACTTACTCAAAGCTGCATCTTAACCAAAACTAGGAGCACTGGGAGAAGCTTAAGTCACTCTGGAGAACTTAAGAGACACCAGCCTACTTCAGCATAGGTGAATCAGTGATACTGTCATTAATGATCACTTTGCTATATAGAATCACTTCTGGATGCAGTTGTCATGGTCCATGCTGCTCTTAATGGCCACAGACGAGGGGCTGACTGAGGAGGAATCAACTGCAGGAATCACACAGATCTTTGCCTTTAGCTTTTAACCGCAGGCTGTCCATGTTCTTCATGTCCTTTATTGGCTGGTGTAATTTATCATTTCATGTTCTTATTGTTGCCAGTTTTGGTTAAGATGTAGCTTTAATTAAGTTTGAGTTCTCACAGACAATCCAAAGAAAAGAGATGCTTTTATTTTGCTGGGGCAGTAACTGGAAAGGTGAATACAAATCAGTCATCCACTTCCTGCACACTTCCCATATATTGTATATATTGTAAAGCTTTACATTAAGTATAACAAACAAACAAATAAAGATATAAATCTCTCACTCTGATATAATCATCCCCCACATATACACACAAAATATGAACATGAAATCTATGCCCTTGATAACAAGTCGTAGCACATAATCACATAGTACGGCTATTTAGGGATGCCAGTTAGCAAAACTGGATCTCTCTAAATTGTGGGAGAAATCCCTCACAACATGGGAGAGAACATGCATAAGTGTTGCTATGCAGATGAAACTGAAACAATGGATAATTGAATTAAGTTACTGTATATAATTGAATGCAAATCGCAGTTTTTGATTAATTGCTTTTCAGAAGGAACCTTTGGGGTATTTTGACATCTTTTATGTGAAATATTAAGAACTGAAATGAATAGTAAATATAATTTAGGACTTTGATGTTTTGAGGTCATATGATTCTTGCACAAATGTTGTTCAGTTCTTTGAACAATATTGACCAAAATATGTTTAGGGTTAAATTAATAAAAACGTGACCAGTTTTAATAAATGTTTATGTTAATAAATGCAGAAGCTGAGTTAGTAATGGTAAAAAATGTATGGAATTTATGCAATTGAAGTTTATTTTTATTAATATTTGACATGACAAATAAAAATAATCACTTTTTGACAATGCATTTAATGCATGTTGTCTAGTAGAAAATACATTCGGCAGAAATGGGGCGTGACCATGTACGTCACAGCTGGCGCGTCGCGACCTTAGATATCTAAGCTTAAACGTGTTGCGCTACACTTCATTACGGTCGTTACTTCTTCGCGGCAAGTTCTGCTTTGCAGTGGAGTGGCGGGTTGGAATATTAAGCAATTGGGGTGAGTTTTATGGACAGGCGATTCCAAATAATACCAAGGTTGGTATCCCGATGTCGACATTCGGTGTCAGCCAAATGTTTTGAAGACCTTAAGAAAAGTTTGAAAAGCGGGCTTTTTAAGTTTGCGGGGAGAAATAAAAGTTAAATCGGTACTAAAGGAATCTCACACATATCCCATACGCGCCACACCACTACATACTGGTCTTCACAACTGTACTTTTGCACATTTTGGCTATATATTATAATATTTGCATATTATGTTTTGTCTTGTCTTTTTACACCGTGTAAAATTGCTGTGCGTTGTGCCGTCTTAAGTGACAACATTAAAGGATTGAATTGGAATTTGCCAATGAGGCTGAACTTCGCTACTTATCTGCAGCTTCCGATTTATTTGGCTACTTATTCGCCTCTGTTAGGAAACACTGGACTTAGCCTGCCCTCGATTGGTTTTGTACACGAAAAACAGCTGGAAACATGTGATTCATCCTATTCATCTTGGCCCAGGCTAATTAAAGTGTTTCTTAAGTGGCATACCTGCTGTTTACTATGCATTTAATATGTTAATATTAAATTAAGACTAATAATGTTGTTTACATATTAAATTTGCATGGCTAAAAAAGAATAAGACCTCCAGATTGCGATTGGAAATGTGGCTTCTTGTTTTAAATGTAGTTGCTCACCATGCCATGCTGCCATTTTATTGCCATCCGATCATTAACATTACAGGGAGATGTGTGAAATACATGAACGTGTTACACGTATAAACGTTTTAGTCATACGTAATTTTGTATTTTCAAAATGAATAAGGCTCTGCAAATAAGAAGCCAACTGAGTCGGAAGCTGCGAATTGCAAACTTCTGCCTTGTAATTTGCCGAGCAGGAGAGGGGATGCCGTCGGCCCCCTGGTGATTTTCCTTTTTTTCCCTTTCCTATATATCCCTCCTTGTCGGCGCCCCTACCTGGTTGGAGGTTATATCCTGGGGTTGCATTCCTGAAAGCGAGTTTAAACCTTAACTGTCACTGGAATGCCCCCAGAATCAACTAAACATAATTATCGGTTCCAGAAATGCTGATTACTGTTTTGGGGTCTGAGTTTATTTAGCTCTGAGTATTAATGCTAACTGAAGTGGGATCTCGTGGAACAACAAAAAGCCATCATCGGCCGATCGCGGAGAGAAATGATTCACCATGGAAACGGACGCTAAAATGCGTAGTGCTCCGCGATCTTTGCAGTCGGTAATGCCTCTGCTGTATATTAACGTCTGCGTATGCCGGGTATCAATTTATTTTAAATAATAGAGAGAAACTTAGTACATTGTGCGCCGAAGTACATTGCGTTGTATTTATCTATGGTCTTTTATTTTTTTTACAGTATAACCTCATTTATGATATTATGCTGAATCTTTTAATGTCTTTATTTTGCTTTCTTTATTTATTATGGCGGATTTGATCACCTTGGATATTGCCAGCCTTGCTGTATATCTTGCAGATGACAAATGAAACCCTTGAATCCTTGAGTTATGGGAGTATATTTAATGTAGTTGCACTCCACCTTGGGCCATAAGAGCTTTGCTGCAAATTATAATGAAATATAAAAGCATGTCGGGCCTGCCCTGTCCACAGGAGTCATCCAGCGGGAAGCAGCGCAGGAACAGGGTTACATCAATATTTTTATTATTTAGAATTGTGAGCAATAATTTCTGACCAGTAACTTTATATTTGGATCGATTCCGTCTCTCTAAACTTTCTCACGTGCACGCTCTCATTTCCAGATCTCCACTGCTGTCAGTGGCAGATTCCCTGCAAGTCTCTTGGCCAAGTTTCATGCCTGTTGGAGGCTCGTCCAGCGATACATTGAATCATATCATGTCCGATCATACTGCACCACAATAGGGGCGAATCGAATCGTATCACCATAATTGTTGCTTCATATGTATCTTTGACGTGTGGGTGTCTTGGCAATGCATTGACGTGTGTTTGCATCAAAGATGGAGAAGCACATCCCTAATGCTCACACCGTTACAGAGCACAGCACTTTGCGGTACTATGGAACCATCTCTTTGCGAAATATACCGTTTTACTAGAAACTACTTTGGCTTTGAATTGATAAATGCTTTTCATATATATATCTCAACAAAGCAGCTTGAACCCCACTCAGGTAAGTTCAGTTTTAGTTTCATTGTCATACCAAGTTGAGCTTCTAATAAGGATTTTTTTGGGGGGAGTTGAGGAGAGTTTCTAGGGTGGCAAGAGACAATAGACGTTAGGGGGAGGGAGGTAGGAATGTGGCAAATGAGGCTTGTCACAGAGATGCTTTAATGGCTAAAAGGGTCCCTGTGCTTCAAAGCCTTTGACTCCTTACTCTACGTCAACAGGTACTGGTCAATAAGAAATCCTACACTCTCTGCGATTGTTTTTCTAAATGAATGTGTCACTCACACATTTGATCCATAAGCTCCCTATTAAACAAAGCAGCATACAACATTAACAACTGTTTTAAGTTATACTTGCATTCATACCTTTCTGTGTAAGGATTATTATGACTTGGTTTTACTGGTAATGCTGGCCCACTGACTTAGAATTAGAATATGCAATCATTAAGATATGCAAAAGTCTAGGTTTAACGGGTTTGTTACTGAGTAGCCCACAAAATATGCAAACAGAGAAACACGTTTACACAGAAATTGACTTGGATGTTTTTTTTTTTTAAGATTTAAATTTTTTTGTTGTGCTGCACTGGAGCTTAACCTGCTCCTTTTTTGACTAATGACATCACCAGCTTTTATAAAGATGTGCTCATAGACTGCAGAAGCCACTGATGGAGCCAGGTATTAAAGGGCCAGCGTACAGAGGTGGGTGTGTATTGCTGGATGTACTTGTCAGTAGTTCAGTGGATCCTCTGTTACGGGTTTATATGCATCAACCAGATACCTGTTTGCCTCCACTGTGGCACCAGCAGTGCCAGTATGGATTCTCTGTGTCCCACTGACCGACGAATCACTGGAGCCTGGGATGTAGACACCGGAGCTGACAAAGACACCGGCTCACTGGCTGATCGAATTAATGAGGCACATTCACCAGTCATATATTTTTCTGCCGCCTGTGCATTGTCTGCACTGGAAAAGCCATGGGTCTTAAATCTGGGGTCCAGTAGTGTGGCCACTGCCAGTGCCTGAATATTTTCACCCATAGCTTTAGCAGCTGCATGTGTTGCTTGCACTGCCTTCTCTGCCACTTTATGTTGTGACATTCCAATAACTGGAATTGCATCAGATGCTGAGCCCCTTCTCCTCCTTGAGCAGCTCAGCGGTGGCACATTTGAATGGTGCCAGTCCTCCAAAGAGAGTGGAGGCATGTCGCTCTTGTCAAAATGATGGGTTGGGTCGGGTCAAAGGTCATAAAGGTCACATAAATCAAAAATGACAGGTCTGGGCTTGTAGCCGGTTGATGTAACTGGTGTTTAATTAAAGGTAATATAAATCAAAAATGACAGGGTGGGGTTGGTATGGAGCCAGGTGACGTCACGACTAGTGAGAGGGTGTTTTTTTAATCAATTTATTTTTTTTAAATTATATCATTTATTTGTTTTTAATTATTTTATTATAATTTTAATTAAATTTTATTTATTATTATTATTATTTATTTTATTTTAAGGTGAGTGAAATGAAGGTTCAGTGAATTGTTTGCTTGTGTGTCTGAATAGCCCCCTTGAGGGGTGATGGCTGACGGCGCTGAGCGGGTCGCACACCTGATGGAGTGTGAGCGGCGTAGGCTGGGTCTGCCTGTCGGAGCTTATCCCGGTGCTGCTGCGCGAGTCAGAAAGAAACTCTGTGAGAATGAGAACGTTGGAGCTAAGAATGAGAGGAGGAGGTGGGTCTGGGAAAATGGGTCTGCCGGTATCCTCCAATAAACGCTTAGCAGCAGCAGTTTGGCCGTGTGTGGTAGGATTTTTCTCAGACCTGTGTCAAGTTTGTGTTTTTCTCTTGCACCCGCTATGTACATCCCGGTAGGTCATCCGGGTCATCTGTAATAATATCACCACACATGAAATTGGACATTTTGTCTTACAGTAAATTTTGTTTGAAGTTTTGATATTTTTCCTGA
Organism: Mormyrus lacerda; assembly: GCA_015163995.2. Lineage (NCBI taxonomy): Eukaryota > Metazoa > Chordata > Actinopteri > Osteoglossiformes > Mormyridae > Mormyrus > Mormyrus lacerda. Next base: position 31,126,360 of record JAABNX020000130.1, read on the forward strand.
TATGCCCATTATGTACATCCCCGAGTCGAGCGTATCGTCTGCGCACAAGTACAAATATGGAGTTAAAAGAAACACCTCGACGTACAGCAAATAGACTTAATTAAGAAATGCTAAAAAATAGATATTTTTTTTTTGTTTTTAATTTTTTTATGCTCCATCCATACCTGCTGATTCTCTCGTACATTAAAAAAAAACAGAATACCTATTATTAGAATAAGTTATTTTTAATGTATAGCGTTTATCATAACACATGTATAAAAGAAATAATATACTCACTCTATGCAAGTCCCGTGTAGTTTTCTTTTTCCAGTGGGGTAAGGCCGCAGATGATACTTAGGGGGCTGGGGCGGCGTACTTGTGCTTCTTTACCAAAGGAGGAAAACCCCGCTCTGCGTAATAAAAAAAATACCTGCAGCTGGTTGCGTTTCTTAGGATTCTTTAAGGAGAAATATACAGCCTGTCAAGTTTTTTTTTTTTTTAAGTATTTCTTAATTAAGTTTGCTGTACTTTTGAGGTGTTTTTCTTTTAACTCCATATTTGTACTTGTGCGCAGACGATACGGTTGACTCGGGGGATGTACATAACGGGCATATCGGGG
>JAABNX020000130.1:31126967-31140394 GCA_015163995.2 Mormyrus lacerda
TAGCCTGCTGTCATGTCACCTGTGCTTTTACCCTGTAGTACCTTCAGCAGTGAGCTGCTTAGATGGATTAGGAGAGACAGCAGCAGCTTGTGTTCAGTATCAGTCAGGAAAAAGATCTCCTGTATGATGCCTGGTAAAACCATCTGTACTAGAGATGACTGAATTTTCTTGATTGATTTCCGTTTTTTTTTTTTTTACAATTGTGACTGGCTGATATTTTTTGATTTTGCTGATTCCAATTTTCTTTTCTTTCTAAAAAGTATAATTCACGGCATAGATAAACTTTTGTTCAATGCATATTTTTATTTTCATAACAAAATTACAATTTCCCATAAAATGCTTACAGGATCTTCTCTCACTTAAGTCTCAGAATAAAGTGCTGTGAGGCTGGAAAGAGGCACAAATAACAATCGCGTGAAAATGAGCTGCTGTTCACCCGACTTTATCTGACATTTTACTTAACCTTCCTGTGGTGTTAGGGTTGGCACCGACTTAATTTTATTTATTATTATTATTATTTATTTTATTTTAAGGTGAGTGAAATGACGGTTCAGTGAATTGTTTGCTTGTGTGTCTGAATAGGAACTTCTATTTAAACAAAAAAATTATAATTTCACTAAATGATTAAATGCTCTGGTCAAGATTATAACAGCTCTGTTGTTGGGGTCGGCACCAACCAATCTAACATAAAAGATAGGAACAGAAAGCTAACACAGGACAAAGATTAAACATGTCACTATGCAAGGATATGTGTAATCTAATATTTACGTTGGTTAATTCAACATCCTTCTGTGCCCGACATTCTTCTATGGCTTAAGGTTGTGCGCAGGGTCTACATGTCCAAAAGCGAATTCTCGTATTTACCCAGATTAGGCACCTGTAGTGAGGCTGATGCACATCTGACCCCAGTGAAATGCTGTACCTTATCCTTTGTCTCTCTTTTGGCCAGGCGGGCGGTCTTACTCCTGTCTAAGCCTTGAAAAGATCCACTGCTCAATTAGTGACACCAGCAAAAAGCTTTACAATATGTTTCCTGAAGTATTTTACAAGCCTATGACTATATGAGTTGGGCTGCATGCATCAAACAAACTGGTTTGGTATCAGAAATACAGGAGACTGATCGGCCGGTCTCCAGTCTGGGCCAAGCACGCTGAAAATTGCCCTATTCTGGTCTCTGGTTGATCGATCAGGGCATCTCTAATTGGCAGACCCAGCCCTGCTTCTCTGTGTGATGTTGAAACGTGTCGCTTTCAGTCCCATAGACCAGATGAACGCTCAACAAAAGAAATTAATTGACTGTTTGCTTTTTGCAGAATGCAGAGATTACAGTGTGTCCCGTCTTTAATGGGGAGGTGAAAGAAGAAACAGTGTTTCAGGACGTGACTGAGGAGAAGCTGGATGGGAGTGTCAGACCTCCAAACCCAGGTGACTATAGAAACACCTTCCAGCTTTCAGAAAATTGCATATGCTGCATCACGCCGATATGTTTCAGATTCTTACTGTATTCTTGCTCTATTAAGGCTAGTTCATATTTCACTTTTCCACATGTGCTTTTGGGCTGTGGACAGTCATGCAGACAGTAGTTTGTATTCACACTACATTTGGCTGTTTATGCTGATGGTCTTGGTCGCTGTATGCATACAGCGGTAATATTTCACCAGACCAGCAGAGGGCAGATGCATTGCAGCAGATACATATTTGTATTAGTTGGGTGAAATTTGAAGGAATATGGAATTCAGCAGCATTTTCAAAACCCAAATTTGAATAGCAGAATTAACCATGACCCCCCCCCCCGGTGAATTTTATTGCCAAGATTTCAAAATGCAGGAATGGTATTCGTTTTGAAAACACCTCATACTGCGGTATAACGTCTGAACAGTACATATGATGTGGACATTAAAAACTAGATATGCGGTCATCTCCACAAGTCCTGCAACTATTCTTCTACTATCTTTTGTTTGACCACTGCTCTATGAAGGTCACTGTTGCTCTCCTGCAAAAACACCTAGTCAGTGTCCTCGCATGCACAGTCAACGTCCACAGATGCACATGATTTCTGCCCCTACAAAAAAGTCTGGGCTACGCAGACACCTTTAGTAGCTGTGCAGCGCAAACTCCTGATAATGAACCTTACATCACTTCACCCTGTGCACAACTGAAAGTGCATGCAGAAAAGTGAACTGTGAATTAGCCTATAGACCAGGGGTCACCAACCTTTTTGAAACTGAAAGCTACTTCACAGGTACTGAGCCATAGTTACTAGTTTGAAACGCCCTCCTAAATTTATCTAAACTTCATGTATAAGAAACATGTTTTAAATGTTTGTTTTTAGATATTGTAATTTTCAGATCTGTATAAATGCAAATGTGATTTAAGAAAAATAACAACAGGATGAAATTAAATTTTAGACGCTGCTCACTGGTGAGTTGTGCTATTTTTAGAACAGGTCCACAGGTCACTCATGTGGTCCTTGGGGGCATCCTGGTGCCCCGTGGGCCCAATGTTGGTGACCTCTGCTATAGACTCTACTCCAGTGGACTTTATTTCTTCTGAATTCATCACTTCTGTTTCCATAACCCATTTCCAAGCTTATATTTGCTCTTCTCGCCTCATCTTGCCTCATTATTCAGTCCAAGCTCTTGTGCCGGAGAGGGAAATGAAGAGGTTCCCCTTTTCTTACTCTCTGCCATCCTACACATCAAACCCGTATCGTCACATCATGACTCTGCCAAATGCATCACAGGCTTACATCCAGAGAATCCTCAAGAAATTCCACCTCAGTTTGACACCGAAAGGTCACTGCTGCTCCCAGTGTGGGAAGAACTTCCGTCGATCAGAAACCCTAAAGACACACCAACGGATTCACACGGGAGAGAGGCCCTACCAGTGCTCCCAGTGTGGGAAGAGCTTTAATACATTAGGAACCCTAAAGAACCACCAGCGGATTCACACAGGGGAGAGGCCTTACCAGTGCTCCAAGTGTAAGAAGAGCTTCAAGCAATTATCTTCCCTAAAGAATCATGAGCGGATTCATACAGGGGAGAGGCCCTACCAGTGCTCCCAGTGTAAGAAGAGCTTCCATTATCCAGGTTCCTTAAAGATCCACAAGCGGAGTCACACAGGCGAGAGGCCCTGCCAGTGCTCCCAGTGTGGGAAAAGCTTCATTCATACAGGAGCCCTACAGAAGCACCAGCGGATTCACACAGGGGAGAGGCCCTACCAGTGCTCCCAGTGTGGGAAAGCCTTCATTCATTGTGGCGACCTAAAGAAGCACCAGTGGATTCACACAGGGGAGAAGCCCTACCAATGCTCCGAGTGTGGAAAGAGCTTCAGTCATTTAGGATACCTAAAGAAACATCAGTTCACTCACACAGGGGAGAGGCCTCATCAGTGCTCCCAGTGTGGGAAGAGCTTCAGCCAGTCAAGCAGCCTAAATGCACACCAGCGAACTCACACAGGAGAAAGGCCTTATCACTGTTCTCATTGTGCAAAGACTTTTATTCGATTAAGAGATCTTAAGACACACCAACAAACTCACACTGGGGAATGATGCAGCCGGTGTTTTTGTTGTGGGAACAGTTTTACCTGCTTTGGAGTGAAAGTCAGACTGACTCACACAGGAGTGATGCCATAGTAATGCTCCCAGTGTGAATAAAACTTTTGTTGGGATTGGAAACTTTGTGACAACAATGATAGACTCACATGAGTAAAAAGCTTTATGTGTAGTTCAGTGAAGTAGGAACCTAAATGTTCGCAAGTATATTGACATTTGGAGAGAAGAAATGCCAGAGGTCCCAATGTTGGAGTAATAGTGAAACGCTGCTGTAGTAGAGGCTGGTCCAGGCTGCTGGAAGCCCCTCTCTGAATCAGGGGGGGTTTGCAGACTGGATGGGTTATGCTCAGAGTCCTGCTGGGGTATCTGAATGGGAAGGGAGTAATCATGTTTATCACTGGTCAAACTGGGTAGTGATGGTAAAGCCCTGGGTAATATCAATAATAATAATAGACAGGTGGACCTTAAGGAGGAATGCGGATGAAACTGCAGGAAAACCTGATCCCTGAGTGGGAAACACACTGGGATACTCGGGTCCATCACAGGATGATCCTCCTGTCATATTTTACTGGATGGGCGTCACACAGATCTTTGCCTGTAGCTTTTAAAGGCAGGCTATCGCTCCAATTTTTATGCTAAATCAAGAGGAACTGCTATCCTTATTCGTAAAGGAGTCCCATTTAAACATAAAATGACTATTTCAGTTAAAGAAGGGTGATATGTTATTGTTCTTGGGGAAAAAATTTCTGTGCCTTTAACATTAGTTAATGTGTACGGACCAAATTGTGATAACCCTGAGTTTTTCAAAAAAGTTTAATTCCAAATATTTCAGATACAAATCTCATAATTGGGGGCGATTTTAACTGTCCTAGACCCGTATTTAGATAAATCCTACTCTGCAAAAATAGTCAATTTCGACTCCAGTAAATTTTTTAATTCGTATATAATTAACTGTAACATGTTTGATGTGTGGAGAATTTTTTAATCGACGACCAGGAAATGCTCTTTTCACTCTCAAGCTCATAATCTATATACACAAATAGATAAGTTTACCATCCAGAAGGAAATATTGTCCCAGGTCTGTACAGTGAAATATTATAATATCTCCAACCACAGTCCTGTGACTTTTTCCTATTAAAATAGATAATATGGAGAAACCACAAAGAAATAGGGGGCTTAATTCTCATTTACTTACAAAGTCTTTGTTAATCACTTAAAACAAGATATAAAAACCTTTTTCCAATTCAATGACAAGCCGGGCATTTCTATGGGGGTGTTATAAGACACATTTAAAGCATAAATTAGAGGGTGTATTATTATCAAGCATTTCAGAGGAAGAGAAATGGGGCTGAATCAGAGATATTAGAAATTCAAATTGGTGAATTAGATAAGGAAAATGCTAAACGACCATGTATGGAAAAATATTAAAAAATGTGTGCACTTAAATATAACCTGAATCAAATCCTCTGTTCTAGAATTTCAAAATCTTTTCAATATGTAAAACAAAAATACTACGAATTTGGTGATAAACCTCAAAAACCTCTAGAGGAATTGGGTTCTTATAGACCGATTTTCTATCCTAAACTCGGATCAAAAAATTCTGACAAAAACTTTGGCTTGCAGGTTAAACAAAGTAATCAGTAAATTAGTACATCCAGATCAAAATGGGTTTTATACCAAAACATAACTCTTCTTATAATCTTAGGCGTCTTTTCAACATAATTTATTCTTCTAGTGGCTCATGGCAAGATCTAGCAATTCTGTCATTGGATGCAGAGAAGGCATTCGATCAAATTGAGTGGCCTTACCTTTTTGCTGTGTTGAAGAAGTTTAATCTTGGAGATAAGTTCCTTTCTTGGGTTAAGCTGTTGTACTCCAGTCCGTTTGCAAGAATTCTGACAAATCAAACAATGTCTTCTTCTCATTTTGAATTACACAGAGGTACAAGACAGGGCTGTGCACTGTCACCACTTCTGTTCACATTAGCGATTGGGCCTTTAGCTGAGGCCATTAGAACACATACTGGAATTAAAGACTACAAAACTAGAAGTACTGATAATAAATTAGCATTATACGCAGATGATGTTATTTTATTTATTTCTGAGCCCAAAAGTAGCATCCCAAATATTCTTAATTTGATTAATCACTATGGCACATTTTCAGGATATAAAATGAACTGGGATAAGAGTGTGCTGATGCCAGTCACTATCAGAGATTCTTCTTGGCTTCAGCATTTACCCTTTAAAAATGCTTCAGAACGATTTACATACTTAGGAATTGAGGTGACAAAAAAGTTTTCAGACTTGCCTAAGGCCAATTTTCAACCCCTGTTGTCTAAACTTAAATCCATGATCAATTTCTGAAGAACACTTCCTATTTCTCTTGTGGGTAGGGTAAATGCAATTAAGATGATGTTTCTTCCCCAATTTTTGTATCTAGTGCAGAATATTCCTGTATTTTTTTTTTTCTTTCAAAAAACTGTACTCTATCCTGGTTCCCTTTGTCTGGAACTATAAAGCCCATAGGATTTCTAAACACCACTTATGTAAACCCAAAATGCAGCGAGGACTTGCTGTCCTTAATTTTCTTTATTATTGGGCCGCAAACCTTGGGGCCTTCATTTTATGGATAGATTTTATTTCAGAGGGAGAGAATTGGTTGGTGTTAGAACAGGAGGAATGTCTTCCATGTTTGATTAATGCAATACTTTTATCACCTAAGGTATAATTAGTTTACTTTATAATCATAACCCTGTTATTCATAATTATGTTCGTATTTGGAAACTGGGAAATTCACCCAAATGTCATTTTTGCTCTCCATCTCAGCAAACCCCTCTTTTCGCCCTTCGATGTTAGTGCATTTGAGTTTTGGAAAAATGTAGGGTTACGAATCGTAGGGGATTTATATGTAAAAGGAACATTTTGCTTCCTTTCAACAGCTGTATGGAAAAATGCAGTATTCCTTCTAATCACTTTTTTAGGTACCTTTGAATAAGAGACTTTGTGAAGTGTAACATTTCTAATTATGTCACGGCGTCACCCATGTATCTGGACACATTTCTGGAAAGATGTCTTAGAGAGGGTAGTACCATTTACCTGTTCTACAAGGGTTTAGAACAGGTGAGAAGTCCATCTGTGGAGAACATTAAATCTGCCTGGGAAGGAGAACTTGCAGTAGAAATTCCCAGTGAAATTTGGGAACAAAGTTTTGAACCATTAATCCATTAATGCAAAACATTGTCTCATTCAGTTTAAAGTGCTTCATAGGCTTCATTATTCCAAGTGTAAATTGAATAAAATATTTCCAGAAGTGTCGCCATTGTGTGACAAATGTAAGTTTTTAGATGCCAATCTGTCTCGCCCATATCTTATGTGTCCCAAACTACAGGGTTTCTGGAACAAAATATTGCAAGTTATTTCAGATACACTAGACATTCTAATAGAGCCTGATCCTATGTTAATTATATTTGGAGTTAACGAAAAAAAATTGAGACTTACATGGGTACAACAACAGGTTGTTGAATATGGGTTGATCTTTGCCAAAATACTTATCCTTTTATTTTGGGAGAAAAAAGAAGTTCCAACGCTTAAATTATGAGTTAACGGGTACATTACATCTGGAGATCTAAAAATGAGGTATACCCTAATAGACAAGCTTTTGTAATTTGAAAAAATCTGGTCCCCTTTCATTTCCTGTCTACAAACCTGTGATTAATATGCTGACTATGCCTCGAGTACCTACTTTTACCATTTGATAGCACTGGTGGGTGGGGTAAGTGTGTTTAATTTTTGTTTAATTATTTTTATGACAGTTGTTTTCTCATTTTTTTTAATGTTCAATTGTTAAAATATAAGTTTTATGTTTTGTACTTAAAGTGTATTTACAAGTGAATGTCTGTCGAAATTTCTACTAATAATAAAAATATTTAAACATAAAGGCAGGCTGTCCATGTTCTTCATATCCTAGTATAGGCTGGTGTAGTTCATGTTCTCATGCACAATTTGTTTCCAGTTTTGGTTAAGCTTTAGTTTAATTGAGTTTTCACAGACAATCCAAAGAAAAACGATACTATTACTTTGTAGGGATGGTAATGGGAAAGGAAATCAATTTCCCGCCCAGTAGCGCCCCCTAAATTATAAATATACGAATGAATATGAATACGGAATATACTTATGCATGACCGAATGAATGTATAATACATTGTACACCTTTTTGCAAGCATTTCAATTTGTTCCAAATATTTGATTCTAAAGATTATGGAATCTTTCACTTGCCGATTTATGAAAACGTTCGGGAGTCTGTAAAATATCTGCGGTTTCATGCTGCAACACTCTTGACTTTTCCCTTCCCACCTATATGAAGCACATCATAATTACATTTTATTCCATCTGGCGTCCTTTAGCTTTATTGAACACTGGCTACACTTTTTTTATGTTTTACTCCTCACTAGGGCTGTCACGATTAGTTGACGTAGTCAATGCTGAAAAGCGTCATCAATATTTCAAATCGACACATTGTATTTTTTTTTATTATCCATCCATTCATCTTCTAAAACCATTCACCCTATTCAAGGTCGAGGCTATGGGAGCAAGCCGGGGGAACAAATATGGCAAATGTTGTTTGTGTTGTTTTTCCATCTTACGAATAATTCAATGCAAAACATCAATTCATATGCAAAACACTTAGATCAAACACCCGCATTACTGTAAACGACAGCTAGGCTCCATTATACCAGACCCTGAAACAGTAAATATGAATGAATGTTGCTACACGGTCGCCCTCTGTTGGCCAGCCATGGTATTCATTTAGCATTTCTGTCCCTTTTCCTGACGCTTATCTTGCACAGGGTCGCAGGTGTAGGGGCGCTGGAGCCGATCCTAGGTAGGGTGCCAGTCCGTCTCAGGTCACACACATAATCACACAGTGTGGGCTATTTTCTGTCTGTCAACCGAGGAAGAACGTGTATCTGTTGTTATGCGAATGAAGCTTAAATAAATGTATGCTATTACAGCCTACAAATGGGCGCAAGGGCAATAGGAATCGAAATATATGGAATTATTCGGTTGCGGTTGATTTTCACTAATATTTGATATTATATTTGATAATATTTGATATGATACATTAAAACAACGAGTTTCTGAGAGACAATCCAACTTCAGGTCCGGCAAAAAAAATATATTCGGTAGAAATTGGGCGTGGCCATGCACACCGACAGCAAGCGGACAGCATTGTGTTAAACGTATTACGCAATACGTCGTTACGTCTAGGCGTTTAGTTCTGCTTGACAGCGGAGGAATAGGGAGGAATAAGAGCTGTAGAGTGAGTATTATGGACGGGCGATACCAAATAATACCAAGGTTGGTGTGCCGGTATTCGGTACCAGCCAAAACTTTTTCGGGGTTCTAAGCAAAATGTGTATATTGGTCGGATTAAATCTGCGGGGGTGAATAAAAGCTTTATAACCCATATCCCCGCGCCATACCATTACATGTTTTTATAACATTTGTAATTTTGCACATAATTATTGGTTATTTGTCTTTACATATTACGTTTTAATCCTTTGTTTGAATGGTTTGAATTGGAATTACTAACTCCCTAATTCTAAGTCTCGCTGTGTATAAAATGACGAAAAATATGACTGAAATTTGCAAGCGGGGCAGGACAGGAGAGGGGGTGCCGCCGGGCCACTGAGTCCCCCTTCTTTCCTTTCTTCCCCGTTATGCGCAGCAAGTATGATTTCATGTCCTGTTATTATAAAAGCCAACATCAACGTTTAAATTACCAGGTAACAAATAGATATTTTAACGATAGAATCGATTCTTAAAGTTAAACATTCAGATTGAAAGAATCAATATTTCAGCATCACTCCGCACGAGGGGCTTTCAGACCGAACGAGGCGCGCGCAGCAGGGTCCAACGCAGAAAGCAGGCGTGGTTCTCATAACCTTCTCCTGTCATTTCGCGGTCAGTTACGACGATGTGTATTTCGCATGCTAAAGATGGTAAGCTTGTGTCATTCAGCTCCTGGTACTCAGACACGAGTATAAGTTTCTTTTCCATTTCCATTTCGGTGTCTTGTTTGTATTGGTCGCGCGATAATGCGCCAAAGCGGTGCGCAGCGCAAAACCAACTGGTTTGAAACCCCCTTTATATCGCTGCGGTGGCACCTGCATAAGATTTAAATTGGCATTGCCATCAGCGTCCAGTTAAATTTGTTGGGGTGGGCTGTGGCAGGTTTATTTTAATTATGATTCTTGCGCCTAACATCCGAAAGGCAATCGAAAGAGAAGTAAATAATTTAGCGTCAGTAATCCGTTCAGTGTGCGACCGGGGTGCCGAGAATCGGTGCTGGTGGATCCGCCTAATTTATCGATGTTGGGCTGCATCAGGGATTACCCCTAGGCAGAATACGTCTCGACATGGCTTTGTCCTCCTTACCATTCGTGGCCAAAGGATTTGAGAATGACACAAGTATTGGTTTTCACAAAGTTCGCTGCTTCAGTGTTTGTAGATCTTTTTGTCGATTATTTCTGTGGTATACGGAAGTATAATTACAAACATTTCATCAGTGTCAAAGGCTTTCATTGACAATTACATTAAGTTTATGCAAAGGCTCAATATTTGCAGTGTTGGCCCTTCTTTTTCAAGACCTCTACAATTCACCTTGACATGCTGTCAATTAACCTCTGGGCCAAATCCTGACTGATGGCAGCCCATTCTTGCATAATCAATGCTTGGAGTTTGGTTTTTGTTTGTCTACCTGCCTTCTGAGGATTGACCACAAGTTCTCATTGGCATTTTGATCTGGGGAGTTTCCTGGCCATGGACCCAAAATATCGCTGTTTTGTTCCTCGAGCCACTTAGTTATCATGTTTGCCTTCTGGCACGATGCTCCATCATGCTGGAAAAGGCATTGTTCATCACCAAAGTGTTCTTGGATAGTTGGGAGAAGTTGTTCCCAGACGATGTTTTGATGTTTTGGTACCATTCTTTATTCATGGCTGTGTTCTGAGGCAAAATTGTGAGTGAGCCCACTCCCTTGGCTGAGAAGCAACCGCACACGTAAATGGTCTCAGGGTGCTTTACTGTTGGCATGACAGAGGACTGATGGTTTCTTCTCTGGACAATATTTTTTCCAGATGCCCCAAACTACCAGAAATGGGATTCATCAGAGAAAATGACCGCAGTCCTCAGCAGTCTAATCCCTGTGCCATTTGCAGTATATCAGTCTGTCCCTGATGTTTTTCTTGGAGAAAAGTGGCTTATTTGTTGAACTTCTTGACACCAGCCCATCCTCAAAGTCTTCGCCTCACTGTGCGTGCAGATGCACTCAGACCTGCCTGCTGCCATTCCTGAGCAAGCTCTGCACTGGTGATGCCTCCATTTCGCAACTGAATTAACTTTAGGAGATGGTCCTAGTGCTTGTTGGACTTTCTTGGATGCCCTGAAGCCTTCTTCACAACAATTGAAACTCTCTCCTTGAAGTTCTTGATGATTCAATAAATGGTTGATTTAGGTGCAATCTTACTAGCAGCAATATGCTTGCCTTTGAAGCTCTTTTTCTGCAAAGCAATGATGACTGCGCATGTTTTCTTGCAGGTAACCATGGTTAAGAGAGAAGGAACAATGATTTCAAGCACCACCATCATTTTAAAGCATCCAGTCTGCTATTCTAACTCAATCAGCATGACAGACTAATCTCCAGCCTTGTCCTTGTACTCTCATCTATGTTAATGAGAGAATCACTGAAATGATGTCAGCAGGTTCTTTTGTGGCAGGGCTGAAATGCAGTGGAAATGGGTTTTTTGGGATTAAGCTCATTTTCATGGCAAATAGGGACTTTGCAATTCATCTGGTCACTGGTCTGGTCTGGGGTATATACAAATTGCCACCATAAAAGGCAACAGACTGTGAATTAATATTTGTGTCATTCTGAAAACTATTGGTCACGGCTATACATAGACAAGTGTGCACCTTTCTTTATTGTGTCTAATGAATTCAGTTTGGCACAGTCCAGTCAAGTTGTAGAAGCTTCTGAAGGACTGAAAGAAGTATGGTGCAGCAGAGCTCAGCTGCAGGTGTCATTCCAAATGGTCTGAATGCCTATTTAAATAGGATATTTCAGTTTTTTTGTTTTTAATAAATTAACAAAACGTTTGAAAAACCTGTTTTTTGCTTTGTCATTGTGGAATATTGTGTGTAGACTGATTCTTAAAAATATGAATTTAATCCATTTTAAGATGAGTCTTAGACATAACAAAATAAGGACAACTTGAGGGGTCAACTCTTCAGCCAATCAGTCCTCTATTTAGTGACCTAATTAGGGAGCTGCAACGAAAACCCACAAACACACCGGCCCTTTGCAGATAAGATTGGCCACCCCTGATTTATACTGTCTAAACATTATAGCCCTATTATTCAAATCGAGGTCCGAGAACTGCTGGTTTTCCAGCCTTCCTTTACCCGTGAGCCAGGTGTGAAGCCTCTGACCAATAAGAATCAGTAATTATTAAACTAACTCCCTGGGAGGACTGAAAACATGGCCTGGATTTGGAATCGAGATCCAGATTTGAAGAGCCCTGCATTAAAGTATGTGGTATTTATAACATCACTCTTCCTGCATTTTTAAATCTTGGTGATGCAATTCACTGAGGGGGGAGTCCCAGTAAATTTTTTCATGAGAATTTGGGGCTTGATAATGCCACAGTATGTCATATTCCTTTAATACCACACAAACAGAGACTACAGATGACATCTTTAAAAGTGTTTGTAAAAAGCCATTACTGTCTCACTACATTGTTCTGTGTTTGTTGCAATACATCTGCCCTCTCCCGGTCTAGTGGAATATCGCTGAGTATGTGCACTCACCGCGTCCAGAGCCGAATGGTGTACGATCACAAGATTCCTCGACACGATCATCTGTAGCCCAAAAGATTCAGGATTTAGATCCTGTCCTCTTGATCAGCATCTTTGGCAGTCAGTTGGAACGATATATTAAAGCTTCCCTTGTTACTTTGGATTTGTTATTGTCGGATTCCCTGAATGGGAATACGTAAGGAGTTGGGATTGGTCAGGCGTGCGGACTTGTATCCTGTTAGTGTGAAAACTCAGAATGTATGTGTATGTGATCTTTTTCCATCAAACTTGGCAGACACATTATATGGAGGAGGACTTGGAACTCACTTCAGTTTTTCATAATTTTTGAGGCAAATCCCACCAAATTTAAGCAGTGTTACTTAGTGGTGGCCCCTGAGAAGCCTGAGACACATATACACTGGTGAACCTGATTACATTGTGCCAAATCTCACAAAGGGAGGCAGTGATGGTGCTGTTTGGGGAATAGACCTACACTGTTGTCATTTCCACAGCATGGGAAATTAAATTTGTGTGTTGTTTTTCAACTCACAAATAATTCAGTCCCTCACATCACAGGCAGCATTATATATGGGGGTTATTTAGGGATGCCAGTTAGCAAGATTGCATCTTCAGAAGTCCATCCAGCTATACGTGGACTGGACTTTATTTGCCATTTGACCAAGTATAAGGGAATTCCTTGCTGAAGGGCCTAACAGTGATATGATTTGCACTGGCAACCTTTGCATCATAGGGACAAAGTCCAATCCTGCAGACCCTCACAGCGCCGCATTAGGCAGAACAAATTTCCTTGGGCTTTGGATCTTCATCTCGATGACTCATTCCAAGCATAACTGAGAGCTCTGAGCCTGAAGCTGCAAGACACATGCATTGTCTATCATGATTCTTCTAAAAGATGTTCATTCAAAACATGTTCATCTCTCTCTTTCTGCTCACAGACGTCCCCCTGCAGGGCTGTGGCCAGCTGCAGCATGGACCAGAAACCTCCCCAGCTAAGTGTG
>JAABNX020000130.1:31140494-31158381 GCA_015163995.2 Mormyrus lacerda
GCCTTGCTTGTTAGTATCCAGGCAACTGCATGACCTGTGACCTTTCTGAAGTCATCTGGGATTTTACAGTCTTTTGCCCCTTTCAGACATGCACTGCTACCCTGAACTTTCCCAGAGGGGCTGTATGTTTGAGCACAAATGTCCAAATCAGTTGTACCAGACATTAAATGGACTCTTTCCTGCCTGCTCCCTAGTACAAAGTCTGGGTAATTTCCCATTGACCCCATGTTTGAATGGAGCTGGCAATTTTCCAGAGAATTCACTGCGGGCGAGTGGGCAAGTTGATGACATTTTTGTCATACAGCTGGTGTGAAAACAGAAGAATACGCCCATCCCGGTGTGAAAAAGGGTCATTTACATGAGCCTTTATATTGAATTCTGTTCATCTACTGATATTGCTAATACATCCAAATACATGTAGAACTGATATCAACGCAAAACACAGTCATCATTGTGGATGAGTCCATAGTCTTATCTATTGGGCTGCATATCATTGCATGTCAATTAAATGGCGCATGTGTGGTTATCACCAGGGCTTTAGATGATGGGTGAAATATTTATTCGGATGCTGGTTTAATGGTGCTATACTTACACCCACAGTTTGGCGAGCAGAGTAGTGGTGCTCCTAAAATATTACCGAGAGGCGTGTTGTGACGCCCAAAAGTTAGTAATCTGTGTAACTCTGCGTATCCTTATGTTCAATAAACGTGTCGGACTATATACTGCAAAAAGTATCGTCACATCTCTAGCAACTATTCTCTTTCTTTATCCATGATACCTCCTCTTTCAAAAGATGATGTGCCTGCTGAGCTGTCCCTTTCTTCACCCCCACTTCAGTACTTATCGCTTCCATGATTTATCTCAGCATTTATCTATGATTTATCTATGTCGTGCTCCACTAACAGAGTTTAGTAAACAGCCGGCTGTTGCGTTGTGATATCATGCAGCCCTACATATCTGCCGTCTTTAATGTGCTGTAAAGAAACTGAATGCTTTTTGAGTCATGTCCCGCCTCGTGCATGCTCTGCCCAAGTGCTTCCTCCCGTCATCTAAACAAACCAAAGTATTTCTAGTAGGTGTGAATGCGTCTGACACAGACAATCTCTGGCTGAGAGCCACGTATAAAATGGGCAACTTTGGAAAATGCCTGTGTAAGCTTCATTGGGGTCATCAGGTGGGCACCCTCCTTCACTAACTGGTGTTTCGATTGATGACAGACCCACTGCACCTCCAGAGGGCTCAGTGAGGTCTACCCCCCTCTGCCTTCAACCCTCCTGACCCTCTGTTGTTACTTTGGGGCCCAGGAGTTGTCTCGCCTTTTCACCCACAGCCATCAGCTTGCGTGCTCTGCTGCTCCTGAGAGAGCTTTGATGGCCTGTCGTTGGGGTGGCCTCGAATACCAAGATCCTTAAGTAGCCTGATGGTTGACTTACCCTTGAATCCTCTGTAGCAACTTGCACTGGGCAAATCTTGAGCTTCCAACCACGCTGTTCGGCGTCTGCCGCTAGCTCCATGTACTTTAGGCTCTTGCGTTCGTGGACCTCCCCCATAGCGTCCTCCCAGGGAACAGCGAGCTCTATGATGTACACAAAGCGGAGCGTCGAGGACCAGAGCACAAGATCTGGTCTGAGGTTTGTTGTGGTGATCTCAGATGGGAAGCAAAACCTTTGATTCAGATCAGCCACCAACTTCCAGTCTCGTGCCCCTCTGAGCTGGCCGATGTCTGATGTTGTAGGAACTATGGCTGGCTTTGCCCCTTCTCGGACGAACGCTCTAGCAGGTGCAAGATGGGATGATGGAGGACGAGCTTGGCATTGGTCTTCGTCCTTCTGGTGTCTAGAGCAGTTGCCAGGCACTTCAGGACATGATGCTGAAATGCGGTACCCCCTTCACATCTGTGAGGGTGAGGCGTCAACGGTTCCTGCAAATGTGAAAATTCACTAATAATAATTGGGCACCCACAACCTCTACCCGTAGCAGTCTGCTAGCTTGAGCGATAACAAAACTGTCTATTTATTACCAGTTTCTAAACAAGCAGCACTGTACTCTACACCTTGCACGTCAAGTTGCTTTGTCATTTCCTATCAAGTCCTTTTTATTTGATATGCAAACCATCTGAGTAAGAAGTAGAAAGTTACTACTGAATGCAGTGAGAGCGCTACGTTTTGGAGTCATTATTAAAAATGCAAAATTAATGACGCTGAAAAGTTTAAAAGTTACTGTGAGAAATGCAGGATTCCACAGTCACAAAGACAGCCGACGTGTGTGGGAGGCTGGTTGCCTAGACAGAGATACGCAGTGTATTCAAGCCAAAACTTCTTTATTAAAGGTGTAGTATGCAGTTACACTAACAAATATCATACACCACTAATACTTATACATTATATGATTTTGTGATTCAAATCATTTTCAGTATCGTTTCTGGCATGTTGTCTGAGTTTCTGCAATCTTGCGAATAATCAGAACTGCAAATGTCAGGTAAGCCAGTGTGACGGGGTTACTGTATATATGAATTTCCAGTGTCAAAATTGCTTCAAAGTAATGAAACTTGCAATCCATTAAGTGAGATACTTTTTGGTCTGGAACAGACTAATTGCACATAACGACTACGATAGATCTGGACGCTCATAAATTTTGTTGGTACCTAAGAGAATATTCAAAATTCAAGAATATTGGTGAAAGTTCTCCTAAATCATTTGTTTGAGCAAATTACGAATCTGCTCATACAAGTGGTTCATGCATGAGACCCAATGTCAGGAGATCATGTGTCGAAACGGCTGCTGTGTGTCCTGCATACAGCACTATAACTATGACAGTGAATCTACATCTAAATACCTTTACAAGCTTGCTGTCATGTCACCTGTGCTTTTACCTTGTAGTACCTTCAGCAGTGAGCTGCTTAGATGGATTAGGAGAGACAGCAGCAGCTTGTGTTCAATATCAGTCAGGAAAAATGTCTCCTGCATGATGCCTGGTAAAGACATTGGTGGATCTGGCCCTGCTTCTTTGCGTGATGTTGAAACATGTCACTTTCAGTGCCATAGACCAGATTAACTCTTTACAGAAGAATTTTATTGACTCTGTTCTCTTTTCCTCAGAATGCAGAGATTACAGTGTGTCCCGTCTTTAATGGGGAGGTGAAAGAAGAAACAGTGTTTCAGGACGTGACTGAGGAGAAGCTGGATGGGAGTGTCAGACCTCCAAACCCAGGTGACTATAGAACAGGGGTTTCCAACTCCGGTCCTGGAGAGCTACTTCTGAAAAATTCATGGTCTATCAGGCCTCACTGTCCGTGAGCCGATGTTCCGGCAGCGGTGCACCGTGATGCCAGGCATGGGGTGGCGCTGTAGAGCAAAGCTGCTCTTAAGTCATGCTTATGAAGTGTGGAATGCATATATTATTAATAATATATTATTAAAAATATGCATCTTATTAAAACTAAACAAAGACAGGTTATTATCGTTAATGAAAATGGGTTTATATACTGAAATAAGCTACAAAAAATTATAAACACTAGTGTGAAATATTTTCTGTTACCATTTTAAAAACCTATTTCAATAAAATAATGATTTGTCTTTCATGTAATGCACTTGAACGACAAAAATTGCCAACAGCACTAGATCGACATTTTATGGTAGCTATTATAGTCCAAAACGTAATACTGAAGTCCTAATATAGAAAAACCTAAAATGTATAAAACTATTTAAACTAAAACTTAACTGGATTTCAAACGAAATATGAAAATAACATAAAACCTAAATTAAAAAAACAAAAATATAATAACGCTGACGCAAGGACATACACAGGTATAGAGCGATAGTTACCGACAAATTTGATCTTAGTTTGCAGCAATTTGGGAGTCTTTATTATCCCTTAGAGAGGAATTGTTTAAATGCCGTATTTCTGGACTTTCTCAGCCAACCTTTGAATTCACTAGCTCTTTGTTTTCAATCTGATCATCGTCCTTTTGACTTTCTGCTACTTTTCCCCTCACATTCCTATGCCAATGAATTCTTGCACTGAATGTTGGCTGCATACATCAACCAAAATCAACAGAATCAGTGTTGATTTAGCAACAGAACAATGTATGTGCAGTAAATCACTGTGGTTATATCACCATTTCAGCACATTACCTTATACTGGCCCCCAGAGACAAAATTTTTTTTTTTTTTTTTTTTTTTTTTTTTTTTTTTTTTTTATTATTTGGTCTGATCCTACCTATTGACCACAATTAGCCACACAAAACATATGGTCTCTTGCATCACTTGTAGCCTGAGATGTTCTTCAAGTAAAAACAAAAGGCTTTTCAATCATGAATGCCTTTGAAGGAGGACTTGCTGGACTTGGGCAAAATTGTCCACATTTATATGAAAGGTCAAGTTGAGATTTTAAAGATGTGCTGATTCATGTGTAAAAATTGCAAATAAGCATATGTTTCTGTGTGATCTAGTGTTCTGGCATGACATAAAATGAAGAAGGAGAAAGTGTGTTCGAGTTTGTTTTGTCCAGGTCACCTTTAGTCTCTGCTGCTCTGGACGGTTTTCCTGAATCCATCACTTTTGTTCCCATTACTCGGTTCCAAATGTTCCTGTGTGCTCTTCTCCATGCCTCTTTATTCATTCCAAGCTCTCATGCTGGGGAAGAGGGTGAAAAAGTTCCCTTGTTCGCGCTGTTCCACGTCCTACACGTCAGAGACTTACTTCTACCGACACATCAAGAAATCCCACCCTGAGGAGTCTGGTCCTGGTGGGGTACCGAAGGTTCACTGCTGCTCCCAGTGTGGGAAGAGCTTCAGTCATTCAGAAGACCTGAGAAGACACCAGCGGATTCACACCGGGGAGAGGCCCTACCAGTGCTCCCAGTGTGGAAAAAGTTTCACTCAGTTAGGAAGCCTAAAGGTGCACCAGCGTATTCATACAGGGGAGCGACCCCATCACTGCTCACATTGCGGGAAAAATTTCACTCGGTCAGGAATCTTAAAAAATCATATGCGCACTCATGGAACAGAGAAATCCTATTATTGTTCCCAGTGTGGGAAGAGCTTCATTTGGTTCAAAGATCTAAAAACACACCAACAAGGTCACTTAATAGAGAAACCCTACCTCTGCTCCCAGTGTGGTCACAGGTTCACATGCGTTGAAGAACTAAAGAAGCACCAGAAAATTCATGGTGAGAAGCTCTTCCAGTGCTCTCAATGTGGGAAGAGCTTCAGTCAAGTAGGATCCCTAAAGGCACATGAGCGGATTCACACAGGAGAGAGACCCTACCAGTGCTCTCATTGTGGGAAGAAATTCAGTCAGTTAGGATCCCTAAAGGTACATGAGCGGATTCATACGGGGGAGAGACCCTACCAGTGCTCCCACTGTGGGAAGAAATTCAGTCAAGTAGGATCCCTAAAGGCGCATGAGCGGACTCACACAGGGGAGAAATCCTACCATTGCTCGCAATGTGGGAAAAGCTTCAGTCAAGTAGGAGCCCTACAGACTCACCAGAGAACTCACACAGGAGAGAGACCCTACCACTGCTCCCAGTGTGGGAAGAGCTTCAGTCAAGTAGGAGCCTTACAGACACACCACAGAACTCACACAGGTGAGCGACCCTACAAGTGCACTGATTGTGGGAAGAGCTTTATTCAACAAGCACACCTAAAATCTCACCAAAGGACTCATGCAAGAAAGAGACGCTACGCCACTGCTCAGCATGGGGAGCGCTTTGGTCAAGTAGGATCCCTAAAGATGCACAAACAGACTCGCACAAGAGAGAGGCCTTACCAGTGCTCTCAGTGTGGGAAGAACTTCAGCCAAGTAGGAGCCCTAAAGACACACCAGAGAACTCACACAGGGAAGAGACCCCACAAATGTTCCCATTGTGGAAGAACTTCACTCAACAAGCACACCTAAGATCTCACCAAAGGACTCTTATAAGAAAGAGACGTGGGAGGAGCATAGGTCATTTATGAAAGATGGAAAAACACCAACGAAAACACAAGGAGAGAAGCCTTAGCACTACGCAGTGAGGAAGGAACTTCACTCAGTCCGATTTAAAGAGACACCGATGTAAGTAAATCTACTCTTCAGGGGCAGTTTGTAGCCAAACACTAGTTATCAATACACTGCTTGTTAAGTATTTAAATGGTAGCATTTCCAATATCAGGACATTGTTTGGTTAAAAATTACAGTAAACATTGTACAAAACAGTTAATAAGTAATTATTATTATTATTATTATTGGTGTTGTCATTTATTTTTATATAGTAATAAAATATTTACTTGGAGGTTATAGCCAAAGATTTCAAACCATTTTGGACCCTTCTGTATCATAACTGGAAAAATGTCAGCTTGTACCCTAAACTCTTCTTTGCCATTAGCAGTGACCATCTCTTGATGCCATATGCGAGTGCTGTTCCCCACAAGGAGCATTAGGTGTGTGTTAGATGCAGTGGTTTATAATATGCCGTAAGTAATTGTACCATCGCCTATTACATTACACCCTTTCTTGATTTTCATTTTTAGATTTTTTTTCTTCTTCCTTCTGTTTGTTATGAATTGATTTCACACATGATTACCATCTGTAGCTACTATACTCTGTTTCCCTTGTTTTCCCACAGGGTCCAGAGGACCTGGGGCTAATTCCGGGCTGCACCAAACTTTATTATTGGGATTTTTTTTTTTCATTTGAAATCCATCCTTGATTTCACACACTTGTCACCCTTGTCACTATATGGCTCCCGCTGATTCTATAAAATATAAAAGAACAGTGTCATGGTAACATACAGTGAGTATGTTATACAGGTCTTAAAGCATTTACTTTTGGTGTCTTTCAGTGACTCACAATGACCTGATGCCTTTTGCCACATTTGTATCATAACATCGAGTTTATTTCAGTCTCTTGGAAATCACGAGCGTGCCACAACAGCATGTTTTCCCAGTTTGTACAAAATGAATGTTTGTCTAAAACAAAGCTGGGTTCGGTATCAAACTGTCACTGTCACAAATGTAAGATGTTTCTTAAAATCCATCCTAGCAATGTTTTACATGTTCTTTTATAAAAGTTTCATAAAACAGACAATCACATTTAAATACAAATTTGACAAAATACAAATCTGAATGTTTTACAAAAGGACAGAATAAATCATTATAAAAGAAACAGATGCAGTTCCTTGGACGGACCTCAAAGCTACATGTAAACAGCACAGGCAGTTGTTACATTTCAGGTTGGTGTGGTCGGGCACCTCCCTCATTACCTGCTTAAGCCAGTGTTTTCCAGTCCAGTCCTCAGGGACCCATAGATACTCCATGCCTGTGGACCATCTGTGGGTCTCTGAGGACTGGGTTGGGAAACATCAGCTTAGGCTACACAAGCTACAGTAAAATCACGATTCTAAATTAGAACAGCAGTGCAAAACATTGACGTTTATTCATTACATTTTTAAGAAACACTTGAACATGGTCGGTGTTGCTGCTTAAAGTTGGACGAATGGTCTTGAGAAGTGGGGCTTCCTGCAGCCGCGCTCCATTTTCTGAGTTCTTTGGTCATGTGAACCACCTGTTTCTCAGCTCCAATCACCACGCATCGCCAGGGAAATAGCAAGAGCACGTCCCAGAACACAGTTTTGTCCTTAATGCTTCAGGGCTAAGAGCAGGAGATGAGAGCTTCCTCACATGACCTACCTCCTGGTGTTGCTTCTTAAATGCTGTGGCATGTCCAAAAAAAAACGATACGCTGTGCTTCCTCAAAGTGGAAATCAAATTTGTAAGAGGACAAAGGTGTCTGAATGTCTAACGAAGGTGGTGGACGTCCAGCTTATGTGGCTGACCCAGGTTGGTGTGAAACCTCCATTTTCAGTTGCCATTGGTCCCGCAATCTCACATACAGACTTTGTCAGAAACAGCATTCATTCAGCAAAAACAGCAGCACTCAAGCTCTGTCTCACTCCAAGGTATTGCATTTTACAATTATGTATTGCCTTAACAGATCTGGAATAATATATCTTGCTTCAGCCATGGGTGATGGGAGCTGCACCCTGTCACAGGCATTGCAGGGCATGAGGCTGGGCATACATCCTGCCAGGGCATCACAGGGCACCTACTGTGCACCCTATGGAGAACAGTCTGGCTGCAGAATACTGGGCGACCTCCATTAGGCAGGCCTCCATTGTGGGGCTGGGAATCACATGACCTCCACACCAGGCCAGGACATACCGGTAACGCTACTGAAGAGAACTCAAAAGGTTGAACATGTGGACGGATTGCACCTGAAGCTACATGGAGGTCAACATTTTACACCAAAATATCAAATTTAAAATAGACTATTGACGCCCGTACCCATAGATTTAAATGAGATTAATAACATCCTTTCCTGATGTAGCATTAATATCACCAAAATAGCAAATGCATAAGGGCCATATCCAGTGCTATTGTGGAGGTCATGTGATTTCGAGCCTCATAGTACCATCCTCATACCTGAAGTTGCCATAATGTCATGTCCAGGTCGGTTGTGGAGTTCATGTGATATATGGCCCCACAGTTAAGGTAACTCTAGTGGAGGTCGCTTGGTGTTCTACAGCCAGATCCTCTTGACTCTGTTGGGACACCCAATTAGCCTAACCTCACGGACTGTGGGGCTCTCAGCTTGAAGGTCACTCTCTTCCTGTTTATTGCCCTTTATAGCACAGGTTGACAGGTTTATACTGCTGTGCCTTGTGGCAGTGTTAGTAAAAAGTGAAGAAAGACAAAGGAACCATCTATAATTGGGTACATATGACATTATCCATTGCCATCTACCATGGTATATATTAAAATTTAAGGGAATTGTGGTAAAACATTAATCTGGAGTTTGTGACGAAAAAATTCAGCTTGCCATAATAGGCTATGTGTCGAACAATGTGGGCTTTTCAAGGCACAAAAACATGGATATAAGAAAGGAGGAAAACAGGAAGGAAGCTAATGACTGGGTGGTTTTACAGAACAGAGAAGTACCAGGGCCTCAGGCTTTGAGGGTGATATATAAAGCTCTTGCTTATGTGGTGCTGATCAACAGCCCCTGGCAAAAGCCATCCCCATTTTCCATCCCTGCTTGTCCTATTCAGGGTCATACAGCCTATCCTGTAAGCTACTGGTGCAAGGCAGGGATTAACCCAGGCTCCGGTGCCAACATGCATATGCACACTCAAATTGGTAACTAATTCACTTTAGCGTGTCTATGGGGGGAAGAATCGGAGACCTCAGAGGAAGCCCCACGATGACGCTGGGAGAACATGCAAGCTTAACACACAGAGCAAGGGCCAAGACCCTGGTCCCATACTAACCAGTGCAGCTCCACACCGCTCCCTCTTCCCATTTTAGCTTAATTAATAGCCTAAATAAAGCTTCTTTCCTGGACAGGTATCCACGTTACATGGGTCCCAAATCAGCGCATGCCAAACTGTTGGGTTAACCGAAGAGATTCAGAGCATGCCATGGTACGAAAGCCCTGGTCTTAACGCCACTCTTTTCTCTAGCACAGCTATTCAGTCAGTACCCTGAGGCTCTATCAAGTTAACCCCCACCTGGTGACATTAAATTCTGCCATCAGATGAATCAGTTGCCACAGGGCCCACTTGTTCCCTGTTTTGAAACAACGAAAGTAAATAAAAGTAGTCAAAATGGAGATTCGAAGTAAAGTGAAACAAAACAGCAGGACAAAGGCAGACACCACAAAGGAGTATGGGATTATGTCGAAAGAGAGACCAAGAAATGAGTGAGCGAAGGCTGCTGTGCAGGAAGGGGGTCAATTAAGACTGTCCAGGAAATCACAGTGCTTAAAAGGATGCAGTGCTGGGCTCATTCTGCACTGGAAAGGAGTTTTGCCGACGTGTGATGCGCCGGAGGGTATGGTAGTCTGCTTGAGTGTAAGCATGTTCTTCAGGGCCATGGGTTCCTGCACGACTGCTTACTGAAAGAAAAATTAACAAGGCATTACAGAGGACAGTATATTGTGTTGCAGGATAAGAGCTGAGGGACTCACATTTGCTCTGGGAGTCCATAGTGGCATGGGGGTGGGTGGTCATCTTCGGCTCCCGTCCATCTGCCATGCTGTCCTTCATGTAGCTAAGCCCTGTTGTCTTCGTGATGATGGATGCTGGGCAGGAGTCAGTTGAGTCCCATTCATAGCTTTCATCTCCTGAAGTCCTTCTCCTGGGAAAACACAGTGAACTGTTGCCAAAAGTGTGAATTGCATCCTGCTCTTGTATGCCAACAAA
The DNA here is from genome assembly GCA_015163995.2 of Mormyrus lacerda. NCBI lineage: Eukaryota > Metazoa > Chordata > Actinopteri > Osteoglossiformes > Mormyridae > Mormyrus > Mormyrus lacerda. The sequence goes on from JAABNX020000130.1 coordinate 31,150,734, forward strand.
GGTTGTACATCCCAAACTATTTAGTGATCTCCCAGGAGTGTAAACCAGTGTTATTGCAGAAATCAAAAACAATATAAATATTATGATTTTTACAGACCTCTTCTCTTACTGGAGAAGAAAATGAATATACAGCAAAATTGTCCCAGTTTGTCAGAATTTTGGAAACAATGGAAATAACTCACATAACAATATCTAAATGTGTGAATGAATATATATTTACAGTATGTAAGTCAAATGACTAATTTGAGTTAAGTGTCTCAGGTGTTTGTTAGTGTCAGAAAGAAGACCTCACCCTCTGCTCTTAGGCTGCACACCCAGCTGCTCCATAAGTCCTTTTCCCTGCCCAGGGATATCAACACAGCCAGGTTGGTTTGGCGTTGGAGAGACAGTCTGGGTGCTGGTGGGCCCCAAGCTGCCCCTACCACTGCTCTGACTGGCAAAGCTATCCCGTTCTTCCTTGTCCTCTTTGCGGTCCCCAATCTCGATCTCCAGCTCCATCCCCTGCTCCCGTACCTCTTCTCCTTCACTTTCAGAGTCTCCTTGATGGAAGAAGACTTGCCCCCGTGATGGTAAGCTGTATCCCGTTGGCCGGAAAGCTTTTGTTGGCTTAACTGCAGCATCTCGAGGTCTCAGTCGGCCCATCTCTGTGCTTAGCCTGGAGGAGCCAAGGGAGATTGAAGATCTGAGTGGGGTCAGCTTGTGGTGCACAGATGTCAGAGCCTCCTGGTAAGATGTGGGCCACTTGGAAGTATCAGAGAAAAGGGTGGCCTGTTGACTGTGGTTTGATGATTGTTGGTCTGTGGATGTGGAACATTCTGGCTGCCTGTGCAAATCAATGACTGACCTGGAGGAGAATGGAGATGCACAAGCTTGGCTCTGACTCAAAGAGTCAATCCAAGCATTTGGGTCTAGAAATTCTTGAGAGGCAGATTTTTTCGATGAACCTTTCTCAGAACCAAACTGATCTAATATTACTGATTCCTTCAAAAATGACACTGGTGATATGCATATCCTGGAGGGTAAGTCACTACCCTGAATTTTGGAAATTTGAGAATTTCCACTTGGTAAAATATCCCCTATTTGATCTGTGTCTCTGATAGGACTGTCCTGTGTATGAGTACTCCAATCCTTCGGAACCACATCTGGTTCACCTTGCAGGGATGTCCAACATTCCTGGTCCAAGGAAGGACAGCAGTTTTTGGAGGTGGCAGTGTCTGATTCTGCTACTGGTTCATCAACACTCATCTCTACAAACCCTGGGAGGTTCAGGTATTCCAGAATTGACTTTGGAGGGGACGGCTCTGGGTAAGGGCTCAACTGATCCCAAAGTGGACCTGAGTCCGATTCTTTGTCCATGTTAAATCTGTCTGTGGTAGACTTTGGTTTAAAGTTTGACTGCTGGGAACCATAAATTGGTCCTAGCTCAGCAGGCTGGGTGCCTGTATTGGCATTATCATCACAGTGTTCAGCTTCTTCCTTCCACGCATAGCTATAGTTTTCATTTGGACATCTCTGTCTGCTGCTGAAGTACTCAGGCAGAAGGACAGCAGTATCACAAATAGGTAAGCGGTGGGAGGGAGAGGTCCGCTTAGAAAAGGAGGACTGAGATAAGTCCTCCCAATCAGTGTCATCCCCTTGTGGTTGTGTCCTTAGCAGCCGCTTAAAAGGTCTGGCTTGCTCCATCGATCTCTGGACAGGAACCAGACTGGTGAATGAGGTAAGGGGAGTAACATCTTGCAGCAGGTAAGCAGAAGACACCTTCTTCCCCAGAGTGTTGCATGTGCTTCCCAGATGAAAGGCAGGCTTACTCTTACGAGGAAGGGTGGCATTACGTCGTTTCCATATTGGCTGCTGGTCCGGTGAGTCACTCTGCCAGGCTCGGACCCTCAGGCTACTTGTGTACTGCTCCAACTCACGCTCCAGCTCCTCCCTCTCACGTGCCAGTTTCAGACATTTGGCAAGGTTTCCCCTTTCTCGTTCATGCTCCATCTGCATCACCAGAGTGCTCGTGGCAGTGAGTCGACCATCTCTTTCCAGAGGTAGGTACACAGGGTCCTTCTCCAGTCTGCTCAGGTCCGGGATGACCTCTCGGAGATGCTCCACATAATCCCGAACACGGTCCTCTTTGCCCTCGGAGTGTGACTGCTCCAGCAATCCCTCAGTCAAGCCTTGCTTATGGTCTTGGTATAAGCGTGCATGTTCAGAGAAGTTCCTGGCTAAGCCCCGCACTCGACCCACTGGCACAGGCAAATCCACAGTGAAAATGGGAGATGTCTTTTTCCTCTGCTCCTTCTCCGACCGTGGAGAGTCTGACTTTAGGGAGTCTAGCTGAGATGCGTGGCTGCTGCCTGCATCAGAGCTTTGTGTGAAGTCTGCCCTCAGATCTTGCTTATCCTCAGGTGTGTTGGGGGGGCTATTCTCTAAGGGATGGAGAACAAATCGCCCATCTGGACCTCTGGAGATGGACTCCAGGGTAGTGGAGGAACACAATCCAGCTGGGGGGCTTTGCGGAAAAGTATAGCGAGGTGGAGGGCTGGAGAGGAGGCGCTGGTCCTGCTTGTGGTCTTGGAATTCACAAGTGATCTTGTCGAAAGAAAAGCAGTGAGACTGGGAGGGTGAAGAACCTGGATGGGAGATGGTGCCTGGGGACATCTTCATCTTCAGGATGCTATCTGGACTTTGCCGGGACAAACTACTCCTGAGGGAAAGAAAGATGGAGAGACAGAGAGAGAAGTAGGAAAGGCAGAGGATGAAAAACAAAAAAGGAAAGGAACAGAATATGCAGTTTATTACCATTGAAAGAGGAGCATCACATCTGGTTGAATAGATGAGCGGGAAGAAAACAGAAATAAGGTTAAAATAAATAAGACAGTTTGACTCATACCTATCTGACAGGTCATTCCATGGTCATTCCAAGTAGCATTCAGCCTGGGTAAACCTTCTCATGTCACACACACCTTTGCCTCTCTTCACTTGCTCCCTACTAGTTCTTGCATTGTGATCAAGTCCTTGGTACTGGCTAATAGGTCCATCAATGGACAGGTAGCTATCTCCATCAAAAGGCTCCCTAAAACCTATGTCTCATCTTGCCCCCTCCAAACCAATGCAATGCTGCTTGAAGCTCCCCCCACCATGTGAGAAGTGTCACTCCAGGTGGTTTTCTTGTGTGGTTCCCCTATAGTGGAATGAGCATCCAAACTACATCTAGTCATCATACTCCCTCTCCACCTTCAAGAAACGCCTCATAACTCAACTGTTCCATGAATTCCTCTACTAGCTTGATGCCTGTTTTATGTTCTTTGAATGATCTGATGTTGGCCTTCTGGTCCTTGAATAGTCTTATTAAGTTCTTGCTTTGTTAGTCTTTGCTGCTCTGTTAAGTTCTTGTGTAGCTCCTGCTCTAGTGCTGCTTACACTTGTACCTGGACTTTCATGGGAAGCTGGGCCTAGCTGCCCTTATGCTTAGTTGACTCCTCGACAGAATATATGTTTGTAATATGGTATTTGCCTCACTTGTATGTTTCTTTGGGCAAAAATGTCTGCTATATAAGTAAAATGTAAATATAATTGACAAACTTATTGTATTACTACCGGCTGAACAAACAATAGTAGGTACTACTTACTCAGCGAGCTGACTCTTGTGCAGCGCTATCTGAAGATCTATAAAAAACAAAAACAAAAGAGCAATATCAACTCCAGGAATACACATAGACTGGCAAAGGACCAAAGTGGCAAGATGTTGGCTGAGGACCACACACGGCATTTTAACAGCAGTACAGCTACCAGTCCACACCTTCCCGCCTCTTCCTCCGCCGCCTTTTCCTCCTGGTTCTCACCGCACAAGCCATCCCCAGGGAGAAGAGAATAGCTACACAAAGGAAAACTACACCACCAGCTACACCAGCTAACAGAGGCTCTGGGACGAGGTCGCGGACCTCGTGTTCTGCTGGGTATGCCTCCATTCCTGTGGTGATATCAAAGCACACAAAAATCCGCTCAAAAACTATAGTGAAGACTCACTAGGAATAACAGCAGCTGTATAACTTCACAATAGCCTTCAGGGAGGCCTACAACATTCCCAGCATGATCATTAGCAAATACTCAATGGCTATCATGACCGGAAAATGGTCTGTTAGCAAGAATGTGGGATGATGCTGACCCCTGGTGGAGATGTTGACTGACACGCTGGGCTCCCCCACCAGCTCATCTTGGCGAGAAAACATCCTGAGCTCATAGTTGCAGTCCTGCAGAGAGCAGAAAGTATAACCATCTGGAAGGAACCAGACATCACCAAGTGGGTCTTGGTACAACTAACCCTCTCAGCTCTCAGATTCTGATTAGGTTTTTAAGTTAAGGTGTTACGTGCCGCTTTAATGTCAGCTCCAACCACAGCCATTCTCCACTCCATTCATCCTCCATTCATACCCTAGACTGGGGCTCGTAACATAGGACATGATATCATCTTGGGTTAAAGGAATAACTGTATATATTACCTTAAGCAATCCTTGCACCAGCAACTCGCTTGAATTGGGGCTGATATCCCTTTCTAGAACTAGCCAATCCCCTTCATCATGCCGGGCTTGAAGGACAAAGCTGCTGATTGGTGGATACTGGGGAACTGGCGGTGACCATTGTAGGACAAGTCCCAATGAGCTCCGATTGGCTACAAGTGATGTAGGTGGTGCCAAGTTTGGAATTTTAGCCCGCACTAAGGGAGGATCTGCAATAGGGACTGAGAATGAGAGAGACAATGGAATAAAAAAAGCTGTTGGGGGGGGGGGGCAGCAAGTCACATGATCAAGTCTGAGAAAGGGCCCTTCTGTAAGCACTTAACCTAAATTCCTAAATAATCCCCAGTCATGACAAAGACGACGTAGGTACAAATTCAGCTTCCTGCTATACCTGAGACCCCATGTCTGCAAACAAGTCTGGTCACCCACTGCTCAACAGAAAAGATCTGAGTCTATGGACAGGGTCATTAAGCAGGCTCATCACAAAAAGAAGAGTTTGCTGGGAATGTATCGGTTAGAATTACTAAGCCAATGCTAACTTTAGCATCAGCTATATGCTACACGCTGACATGTGCAGGCTGGGCAAATGGCTTCCTCAGCTCAGTAAAATGTTCTTATGTTACTTGGCAGAACACAGATACTTACCCAGAGTTCTGACAGTGATAATCTCGCTGAATGGTCCTGTTCCCATCTGGTTCTGAGGCAGCACACTGAACTGGTAGCTGGTGCCAGGCAGAAGACCCAAGACCAACAAGCTGGACGTGAATGGAGAAGCGGGTAGTGAAGTCCACTCCTGCCTCCCTGTGGAGCCCTGCTTTAGCCTGGGTGAGACACACCGAGACAGACAGAGGGCCTCAGAGTTTGCCAGAAGATGGTGAGCCTGCATGGAAGGAGAGTACGCCAGAGACTGACCAAACAGTGAACTTCTGGATGAAACCGCCATCAAAGCCAGGCTCCCAGGACACATTGGCTCGATCGGTCCCGGGAACGACGAAGACTGAGCTCACAGCATGAGGACTGGTGCCTGTGTAATGGACATAGGGAATAACAGAACAAAGTGCAGTCTTAATGTCAGTACAGACCCTTTGTAATCTGCATGTTTAAATGTCTATCATGTTCCAGTATTAGAACTGACCCCCTTTATGTCTTTATGTACATCTGTCATCTCCAAGTATCAGTACTGACCCAATGTATATCTTTCAGCTGGATTTTGACTCCCAGAAGGCTTTTCTATTATAAGCTGTTGCTTTCTCTGTTTTTTGCACTCTGCCAGAAATAACTTACATTGTGTCCATCTGTAATACTATGTGTCCAGTACTATGTTGGGTGCATAGCGCCCCTGCGTGTTGTTGTGAGTGCCACCTTCTCACCCAGCACGAAGACCTCTGTCACCGTGGTAACAGCAGCCACACGATTAGCGGCACTGCACTCCCACACCCCCTGGTGGTCCTTGCTGAGTGGCCGCAGCACCAGGGAGCCGTTGGTTGCCACAATATATGGAGAGCGAGGGCTAGATCCGACCTGCAGGAGGCAAATGGTTAAAGGACAGTGACCTTAAAAAAAACAACAACAAAAGCTGACAGTGCACAGAATGGAGACGGTGGGTATGAGAGTATGCAGTGCAGACTTTGGAGTAATCAGTGTAGAACTGAGTATCACGTTACAGACCTCTTTATAGAACCGACTATCATGTTACAGACCTCCCTATAGAACAGAGTATCATGTTACAGACCTCTCTATAGAACTGTCACATTACAGACCTCTCCATGGAACCGAGTATCATGTTACAGACCTCTCTATAGAACCGAGTATCACGTTACAGACCTCTCTATCCTTACCTTTCTCCAGGTTATGTTCACATATTGGTCTCCATCTGCCTGACAGGGAATGACCAGCTCTCTGCCGACCTCCTGTCTGTACTCCTCCTGGGGGCTGACTGTGAATGTGGGGGGGTCCTGTAGAGGCAGGAAAAGGCTGTGGCAAAGTTTGCAAAACCTGGCATGCCCTGGGAAACCTGTGTCTGCGCAGCAGTAAGGGGCATCCCACAGAAAATGAGGTTACAGTGTAGCAGCACAGCGAGCCATCAGTGAAGTGGGTAGGATCACTGTCGTCTGTACAGAAGACCTAGTTCTGAGTCTTGGTCTAATACATTCTGAAATACCACAGCAAGGATATTCCTAAGAGTCCTAGTTACTCCGTGATCCATACCATATGAAGATGAACAGAGAGGGCTTGCCTGCAGGACTGTGGTGGTGGGATCCGATTGACCCATCGTCCCGTAGCTGTTATAGGGGGTACAGGCATACACCCCCAGTGCATTGTCATTGGCTGCAGCAATCAGGACAGCGCCCTCAGAGTCCAGTGTCCAGCCAGGGAACTGAGACAAGATGAAACAGGATCTGAGCTCCTCGGGGCTCATTCAGAATGCCGTGTGGCCCAACAGCACTTCTACATACAACATCTGCTGAACAAGTTGAGGGAGTTATATTCTATGTGTAAAATGCTGCAGTGTCCTGTGAGGCACACGGGTACTGACCAACTCCAAGTCCAAGGGCTCCCCGTCCTTAGTCCAGATCACATAAAGCAGTGGGGGTTCAGCTCGCACAGGGCAGGGAATGCGCCCCCCCATTCCGGTGGGGAGGTAGGTCTCCCTGGGCATCCGCAGTGCCTGTGCAGGATCTAAAAATGGACAGGAAGAGAAGCGTGGCCATAATGCTGGAGGACTGTGTCCCTAAGGCCACTGTCACCTGATGGGCGCTGAGTGGGGTCTGTCTTTGTACAAGAGCAGCATCGATGGTACGTGATGCAGAATAAAGCTCTGAGCGGCCCCCTAAAGCGATCGCCTCCAGCGACATTCTTTTTCTGTTTTTATCCGCATTATTATTAATTCACAGTTAATTGTATTGTTAATGTTTTTTTCAATTTAATACATACTATGTTACAGAGGGTAGATATTGTCTCTCCCTGCCTTAATACTGACATTTTCCCAGGCAGACATCTTTTCTTCTAGATCGAAGTACAATTTTAAAGTTGTGTTATAAAGCTCGGGCAATGGCTCCACATGAGCCGTGAGCTTCTCCTCTGTTGTTCTATTGCTACGTCGCCGTACGATTTCAGCTCATGTCACATACGGCTCT
>JAABNX020000130.1:31167777-31181166 GCA_015163995.2 Mormyrus lacerda
CACCACGCTCTCTGTGAGAGGCTGAAGGTGTGCAGCGCTGTGGCCAGAGTGTGTCACGCTGAGAGGAAGTCACCACGGTCTCTGTGAGAGTCTGAAGGTATAGCGCTGTGGTCTCTTTCACTGGTTGTCCTTCTGTCTGTAAAACACAGGTTAACCCCCCTTCCGGCTTTGAAAGCAGCTAACACGCCTCTTTAACCTAGTCACATGGTAGCGATATTTTGTTGGTTTTAATACCTTTCCCAGAGATACCTCTGTGCGTTTTTATAGTGATAGGCTGCTTCCAGAACTAAAGGAGGACCAGCAAGGTGCTGATGCTTCATGAAAGCTTAAATGTCAATGTGTGAGCTGCTGTGTGTGTGTGTGTGTGTGTGTGTGTGTGTGTGTGTGTGTGCCATCTAATGCGTGATCATGTATTTCTGCCTGTGTTCATTCCTTCCCGTGTCCAGTGTGTTTACTCAGTTACGTGAGCCGGCATCGTTAAGGTGAGTTCTACTAGGTCCCTGCTAATCTGAGATGATCCTGCATCGCTCACTGAAGCGTGCGCCACTGGCCAAGCATCTCAGTGCGGGCTACACGCTCTGCATACCAAGCTCCACATGCTACCGTGGGCCTCCTCTGCTCTCCAGCACTCTGCGCGAGGGTCAGATACATGGCCTGGACATGTGATATGGGTGACAGAAAAGCATTTGCTGTGGAACTTCTCTGACATGCTCGTCTATATAACCGAAGAGTCACAAAGAACATTTTGAAAATCAAAGTCGCGTTTCAGAAGAATAGCTTTACAGTAATTTGTTGCATTTTTTTAATGGAGAAATTGCGCATTGAATCGTCTGGGTCACTACTGAGGAAAAGTCTTATCCCAAAAATCTGGGTGCCAAAGCAAGGAATGAAAAGAGTCATGGAGAGGTTGTCTCTGGGAGACACACAGACCATCCGTGCTTCCACCACAGAACATACGCTCTTCATTTTCTCAAATGGAAAAAGGGTTTGTTCGGAACGTCCTTATAACAGAGAACAGCCGCTTAGTTGTAAATGACCTTAGAAAAACATGAGGGCGAGGGCTGCCTCCCAAATGGGTATTGTGATAATAAACAAATTCGTGTTGGTTTTGCTCTCTTTATTTTAAAATGCCCTAAAGCTTACAGGGAGACCCTGACTTTTGGCATGACCTCATTAATAAACACTTACTGTTGGCCACTGCTGCTTCACTGGGCATTCCTGCACCTCAGAGCCTGACGTTGCTAAATTTGAGGGTCGGCTCTCAGGGTGTTTGGGGCGGCCCAGAGTCCATGAGGACTGAAGCGGACCTTAAAGACCTAAACAAGGTGAGACCCATCTACCGATTGGCAAAAACAAAAAATATGTGGTTGGTTGGCAGAGATTCAACAACACAACAGATACAATCTCACAACACAAGGCTGAGATCCCTGGCTGGTTCTGAAATTCAACACAAAACTGTAAAGGACCTGTAAACAGAAAAGGCTCCTGTGAGCTGGTCAGGTTTATGTAAATCTACAAATTAAATAAGACCAAAAATGGCTCACAGGCTGGCTTTTGGATGCCTTGGTGTGTGTGTGAGGGGCATGAGTGAGAGCAATCCATTTGGCTTTAGCTGTTGATTCCATTCAAGATGGTGACCGCGTTTGGACCTGGAAACTAGTTCAGCAGCCAGGACTTGTGTTGCACTGGCAGGTGGGAAAGTCCATTACTGAGGCACTGGTACGATGAAAGGCTAGATCGCTTTTCTATTTATCCAGACCCTCTTGCATTTAAAGTCTAGCGTTTCTACAACACTCACCGCTCCAAGCCGTCTGTTATTGTAAAAAAATAACAATAATAATGATAATAGTAATACTGACAGGTAACACGTTATTGCTTACAGTGAACCAAGCTGGGGAGTGTAGCGTAAGAGGAACAGGCAGTCGATCACCACAGGGACCTCCTAACATGTGGACTTTAGCGTCTGATCCACTTTACTGGGAGCTCAGCCGCTTTCTAACAATGCGCCACTATACGATGTTTCAGTGCACCTTTTATGCTTGTTTGGGAGGCGGATTCCCACAGAAACACCCTACAATGCCTGAAAGGGGAACAAAGGACACAGCACCATGAAAGCATTCAAGATTGATGAGCCAACAGGTCGTTTTACAGCTGGAGAAACTTTTGTTCTCTGTGACTAGCACGGAGGCAGAAATAAAACAACAAAAGTAGCCAACTATTTGATATTGATGGCGACGGAAAGCGAGGGTCGCGGAGCACTTTTACACAGTCAAGCCTAGACTCGGTCATACAACTAACGCCTTTTAACTTAAAAAGGATAAGCAGCGCCTGTTCTCTCTTTCTTCCCATAAGTTACAACGGTACACTTTGGCTACACACACACTTCTCTTTTACCTAATTAATTAGGAGTATCTTCACCGAAGTCAGAAATCAGAAATGCGTTCATTCAAATGTCACAAATAGAACTGCACCGATGCGTAACTAAGTGGCGGAGAGCTGAAGTCCACCGTCTTATTCCGCTGATGAGACGCTGAAAACGAGCCATTACTAACCGACAGACGGAGCTCCGTTTAATTCGCCCTGTAACTAAATGTTTTATTCACTTTCACCATCATGGACTACAACTTCATCTCGAATGTAATGTAGATCATTTAATTTCCTCATTCCCTTACAAACACTGATGTGATTTAACTTTATGCGTGTATACGCTCTTATGCGGCATGGTTATCTGAGGAATCTGCGAGAAATTAAAAGGTATGATAAGCACAATCACAAAGCTCTAAAGACATCATACTTATGTCAGACTTATATCACACTTATTTTCAGCCCCGGAGACGCGTTACTAACGACGCATTTCGGCGCCGCACCTAATGTCGCCGTTTTTAAATAATAACCGTATTGCGAGTACGCTGTCAGAGGCTATTTAAACTGTGCAGTAACATGTAGGAGATACATATCATACTTCGGAAACTACTTTCACTTAGTACGAGCTATAAAATAATAACGCAACTGAGTATTAATGGTGAATGTGTGAGAGGGCGAATGACTTACAAGACAAAGCGGTGCAGCCGGCTGGAGAGATGGGGAGCGTGTAAGTGACACCTCGCAGGCTGCTTAATCCCCGCAGCTCGGCATCCGAAGCAGACCCAGGAAACGCACCATTCTTCACAGCTTTGCTGCGCGCATCACCGGGCCGTGGAGCGCATTCAATTTCCCCGGTGCGTAGCAGCGAAATAAGCAGAGCATTTCCCCAGCAAGCCACAGTCCGGGTTTACAGAGACCAGCCCGCTCCGCCCGGCGTTACACAGACTGACCCGCTCCGCCGTCTCCAGGTTTATTCAGACCGACCGACTCCGTCCGGGTTTACACAGACCCACCCGCTCCGACTCGCTCCGCCGCGTCCGGGTTCGTCACGCGCTCCTGTCACTGTCTTACCTGTTGACCGGCGGCACACGCGCTCACTGTCTCACACTCGCACACTTTCTGTCACACAAATACATTCTCACACACCGACAAACACACTCACACGCCACGGACCTCAAGCGCAACAGCCTTACATCGCTTTAAGGATGCCTTTAATATAACTTTTTAACCCAAGCACCAATATTCTTTGGTCATTGACTGTATTTTGTACGCCCAATCCAATCAGAAGGTATACGCGGTATTTATTACTGTTTTAATTTGAATGTTTTTGTATTGCTGGCCAATGCCGTTGCACAATTATTTATAACAGCTTGTTTTATTTATTCGTGTGCAGTACATGTTTTCTACGCAAATACTCTGGGAATTACAATCAGAAGCAACAACGTGCGATAGTATAATGTCATTCCCTCCAGTTTTGGAATTTACTGTAAAACGTCAATAGAAACCCTCCCAGCATTTCCCCGACCAACTTTTTATGAATGTCTCCTCAGCCACCATTTTTGGAAACCTACGTAAATTATATTCGGAATCATGTACACGCATTTTCGTGTGATAAACATACAACTCCACGTGCCATGCCACATATGCCATTTATCCTTAGAATTAAAAATAAACGTGACAACGGGCTGTCTGTGCTTTAAAGCACGTATTAATATTCGTCTCTGCCCCTCGCGGTTAATAGTGCCCCGTTTTACAGTCGGGCGTGGTAATCAGCGCCGGCTCCTCTCATTCTGCCTCGTTTTGTCAGCAGATCCTCCAGCGTCCTTGCAGCCAGTCGATAAGGGCGTCTTGGCTTTGCCACACTGGGGATCCCGGCATCAGTGAAGCGATTCATGACTTCCATGTACACCACTGACGGAAAGACGGAAAGCCATGAACCCCTGTCTTCAGAAACTCTTTTGTGTGTCATCTCACAGAGGGACTCCTAAAGATTCACACAACATATAGGCTAGAATATGTGTATATGTAAGCATGATGCGATTTCTTTTCAGAGTGTCAGAGTTTACAACCGCGCGCCGGTGTTTCTCGGGTGTTATAACAGACCCAAACTGGGCGATGACTGCAGACTCTAGTTTCGGTAAAGACCTAAGAGAAACGGCAAACACTTTACTCTTCGGTGCCATATTTACCAGCAGTCTTCTAGCAAATCATCATCATCATCATAGTTAAGACCACAAGAAATGATAATCATTTTTAATAAATGATTTCTATATTTATCTGGAGCAATCAGATTATCACTTACTGCGCGATTAGGCTGGCATCATACAGGACAGAACACACCTTTTTAACATAAAAATATTCAATTTAATTTAATTTTTGGGAACATGTGACGTTTTCTGTATTAAACGTCGTACACAAATAGTAATTCGTTACCACTAGTGGAATAGAAATGTAAATAAACCCTACATTTCAGCAGCAAGGCACATTTTAGGTGAATTTAAACATTTACTTAGTTTGATGTATTATTCAATTTCCCCTGCATTAACAGTAAATTGCTACATGGATACTCTTGTTTTACTTCGGGGCTCTAACTCAAATACGACACCCAAAAAGATGATGCTCATTGAGCCAAGAGAACCAAAAAGAGATAACATCTGCATTACATCTATCACCAAATGTTGAATGTGAAACCACCACTGTCAACTCAAACATTAATTTTGGTGGATGGATAAATACCGGCTCTGTGGTTCCACCAAGACGACAAGAAACAAGTTGATACACAGTAGAAGAATTTACACAGCAGCCCATCTATATTGGCTCTCAAGCCTGGAGTTCGGTATTCTCTATACACCGTATCGTAAATCAGTGCTTCCCTCTCAAGACAGAATTTCAGTGCAGATCTGTACATTTTCTATAACAAACAATTAAGCATTTTATACAAGCTGGATAAATTGTCTTTAAAACAGACGCTAAACAGAAGAAAGACGCTTTTGCATTAAAATGTACATGATTGTATAAAGTCTACGCTACCGACGCGAGGTTGGGAGATAAACTCAAAATGCGAAGGGCTGTAGGGTGGCAGAGAAGATGCGGCGACAACTCGCTTCGCCATTGGCTACGAGTAGAGGCCATGTCGTGCGCCATTGGCTACGAGGAGGGGCCACGTCGTGCGCCATTGGCTCAGTGGTCGAAGTCCGGGATGTCGTCGAAGGAGTAGCCGCGGTAGCCTTTGGAAGCGTAGCAGGCGATGCGCAGGTGGTAGAAGCCGGGGAGGAAGACGAGGATGCCGACGATGAGGACCGGGACGGTGCGCTCCGGACGCTGGAAAAGACAGGCGACAAGTGCCGCAGGGCAGCCTCATATCAGCGACATGCCTGGCTCATTTTCTGTTTGATCAAGTGTAACCGGTATTGGAGGTTTCAAAAGCGACCATACCTACAATGTCAGTGATTCAAAACCTGATTTCCAATGCCTGTTATTCTGGATTTAAAAGTGAAATACAAACGTTGGTAATCATAATTAAATTAGTCTGACACGAGAGCACAATTTTATATTCAGTTTCTGCGTGGGACTCAAACTGAGATGTAGGGTCACTATAAACGAAGGACATCTGTTCGGATTTAAATAATTGTGTGTTTAGAGGTTGTTGGCTCATTGAGAAGAAGGCTCACATGCTATACAAAAACGGCACTGTAGGACTGAATTCAGATTGACAATAAGAGTTTCCTAATCTTAAAGCACTCCATCCCATCCACGCCACTGGAGAAAGTCGTTAAATCACTCTAACACACTTAGTGTCTTGTCATCTCATCATGCTTACGGATGGGGGGGGGGGGGTGGAATCTCACAGCATATACAACAGTCTTGCCGGCGCTGTCTGCACCGTTTGGAGAGCAAAAATACAGACATGGTCAATACCAGCAATAAAATAGGTGAAGAGTTAAGGATGTGTAAGGAAGACGGAGAACGAGTTGAAAGACACCGCGGATTTCAAAGCATGTGCACTTCCCTTTACGAGGTCCTACCAGCACACATTCAAACGATCAGCCACGGACCAGCAAAATATGCTCATTACTTATTAATACCGTAACACTCGTTTTCGTTTTTGAATATATTTATCTCGTTTTTCTTACACGATTTGGTGCCATTTACTTCACGAAATATAAGACAAGGCCCCTCTCAGCCTATTCCCAGTGCATAGACCTCCATTCGCCCGTAAGGTAGATTTATTTTTAACCAGTTACCATATTACGACGCGCCAAAAATATCTCCCGAGCTCCATTGTTCCCATTAGCTGTAGTGATACTATTCAAGCTATTACTGTCATTTAGATTGCTCACAGGTTGCTTTACGAGCCGACAGGCGAGTGTAGGGGAAGCACTCAGCGTAATGAGAGCAGATACTAGGGTGTCAGATATCGATTCTGTAAAGTTCAAGTTCATAAAAACAGTACTGGAAGTGCGCACTGTCTGGAGTTCACCTCCCTTTCATCTGCAATGGGGATTTGGAAACCAAAATAACTTTTGAAACGTTGAGACTGTAAATTTGTTGTAAAACTGTTACAGGCAATGCTATGTATATATGCCCGTTGCTGTACTTATCTAAATGTGGGCCGTCCATTCATTTCTATGGGAAAAACTCTAATCTCAATCACGACACTCTTAACCCCTACCCATCCCTAACCTTAACCATAAGTAACCAACCCAAATAAAAGACTTTGGGCATGTTTACTTTTTTATTGCATTCACCGATTTTTATAAAACTAAGGTTTTATAAAGGACCTCAAAAGATGTCCCCAAAAGTAGGGAAATTTCAGGTTTTACTACACTTTGGGGACAATCTGGTCCTCAAATGTGATCTATGCAAACTCACCCCCCCACACACACACACACTGCATTTTCCGAAGAATCGTCTGCTCTGGGCACCCACATTGCGTTTGTCATATCCCAGACCTACAGCCGGTGGCTCCTTCGACCAAAGTGGCGGCGGGTGGCTGAGCTCCATCGCAGCAGGATTTCAAAGACTGCTACAAGATGCTACCCACATCGCTATTATTAATGACACAACCTCAGCGCAATGCGATCACCAGCGCTCAGCCTAACAAGAGCGACCCCGCTAGGGGCAAAACAGGCTAGGGGAAGCCTGAGAAGATTCCCTGGGGACGGCTTATGCCGCACACATACATATGCGCATAAAAAGAAACCTAAACGCAGAATGAAACACACTAATATATCAATACGCAGACTGTTCATCACCCAGCACGTCAAATAGAACATATGTTTGGTTTGTTGCTCTTTTATGCAACGGCTTTTATGCGAGATAAATACAGTGTACATACGTGTAATGAGGTAAATCAAAATCTGCTTCGTCTAAGGTGGGCCACAATTAAATCCTTTATAGCTGGAAGCTGATTGTTTCAGTGACTCGCTAAGATAAGCGGTTGGAGGATGAATGAATGATTGTACAAAAGACTTCACCTCCGTGTCATGCAGGGTTACTGTAGAGAGTCGATTCATACACTAGAGGGCACCGTGGCTTTGGTTACTCACTGTGACTTCAATGTATCCAGCCAGGAGCAGGGCTCCAATTACAATCAATAACGAGCCAATCAGGAACAAGAAGGCGGCCAGGGCAATCGCCTTATATGGGACTTTGGGCGGGGTCTTCTTGAACTGCAAACATAAACAGGCACCTTTACTATAAAACAACGAACAAAGCAGGGTCTCTGCTAACTTCAGCCAGTTGGTGTCTGTCATCCAAGGGACCACTACAGTCCCTCGCCACTATTTAATTAAATAAAAGACAAAGGAGGCTCCACTGTCGGCACTAAACGACTGATTCTGTCCCAGATAAGCGGATGTGGAAGATGGATTTAATACTAACAGGCTAATCATCATTATCG
This sequence comes from Mormyrus lacerda, assembly GCA_015163995.2. Classification (NCBI taxonomy): domain Eukaryota; kingdom Metazoa; phylum Chordata; class Actinopteri; order Osteoglossiformes; family Mormyridae; genus Mormyrus; species Mormyrus lacerda. The sequence goes on from JAABNX020000130.1 coordinate 31,176,044, forward strand.
TTCCCAGCAGTTAAGTTAAAGCCTTCTATCAAAGGTAAAACAACCTGGCTGTAGGGGGAAACCTATTTTAATAAAAATCTGAATTTTTATGCACCTCCGCGATTCGGGTGCGGAAGCGACTCCGGGCTGGAGTCCGCTGCCGGGCTCTGCACGCCTAACGCTGGCGGAGCCTCACCTGTAGGTCGATGTAGCCGTCTTCGCCGTCTGGCACCCGGCAGTACTTAACATTGCTGGCAGGTAGTCCACCGGCCCCGGACATCGTCCCAGGCTGCGAAAATGCAAAGCGGCCGGGGTTGCAATGTGATCAGCCCAGAGCAGGCGTGGCTTTAGGGGGAGACGCGCCTGTCTCTTTCTGCAGCTCCTTCCTGCTTTCCGCTTCCCCTCCGACATAAAAGGGAAGCGACGCGGTCGCCATAGTGAGAAGGGAAAGTGTGAAGGACTCGTCAGGGAGCGTCATCAGCCCCCCCCATCAGCCTCCTATCCGCTAAGCAGTGACTCTGTTCGGTCCAGCCCAGTACCCAGAAGCAGGTGGAATAACGGTTTTATTCAGGTCGTGCTGTGGAACTGATATGAACCTAGCCTGACACTGACTGTGTATTTCACACACGAGTTAGAGGCACATTTATTTACATGTCTGCAGCTCAGTGGAAAGAAATGACCTCTAATAGATACATTGGGTAATCTCCCCTAGAGGACCGTCAGCAGGGACTGTTGTTCGTCGGTTAGATACTAAACAGCTTGAGGTCCTTCGCAGAGCACAGCAGAGGCAAAATGGTCAAGGACACCTCCTGCAGGCTAGACAGGCAAAAGAACATCTATCATGGTGATGTCAGCACCTCAGGGCAGCTCATAAAGCTTCCACTGCAGGCCGCTTCCACTTTCACTGCAGGCAGGTCCCACTCTCACTGCAAGTTATTCCCACTCCAGGCTCATCCCACTCCTATTGCAGGCCAGTCCCGCTGCAGGCACTACCACTCCAACTGTAGGCCATTCCCACTCTTACTGCAGGCCACTCCCACCGCAGGGTGATCCCAATCCCACTGGAGGCTGATACCACTGCAGGAACTCCCACTCCCACTGCAGGTAGGGTAAATGGTTATAGCATTTGGGGTCACATTATAACATGTCTCCCCCTCAGGAGGTTTTATGCTCTAAACTGCAGTCAAGGTCTCAGTGAAGACACATGGACAAAAGTTCACGTTGAGCAGATTAATCAGCTTCTTTAGCAGGGCTATCAGTAAAAATGTGGCATTTCTGCTGAATGTTTAGCACATGTTTCCCTCAGTTAAGCACCCCGATGTTCTTCCTTCTCTCTCACAGTCCTGAGGTGATGGCGGACAGCACAGCACAGCAAGTGTGTCACTTGTGAGCAATATGTTTAAAGGAGCACACCTAGAAACGTAACTTTGAAGCTGAATGACGACACCTAGCCACTCAGACCCCTTTCTGTGCTATTTTTATCTCTGGTGTGAGTCATAGCCAATAAGAAAGGAGGGGGCCGGGTCTCTGGCTCATGTACATGTTGTGCAGGTCGCGAAGCACTCTGCCGACATCCTGGGAGCTTAAGCTTTCACCATGTTTCTCCAGAAGGGTCTGCAAAGCACATAAACAGAAGCAAAACAATGTTACAAGCAAATTATAAATACAAATGCATAACAATGGATCAGTGCTGACAGCGTGTGAGACAGAGGTTACTAACTGCCCTCAGAGACAGTGCGTGTGTGTGTGTGTGTGTGCATGAGGATGAAATAGAGAGTGGGCGAAGAAGAATGAAAGGGAAAGAATGCATGAATGGAGTGTGTGAGTGAGAAGAAGGGAAGGTGAGAGTGGAGGAGTAAGTGTATTTGTGAGAGAGGAAGAGAGAATGTGTGTGACTGAGGAGGAAGGAGTGTGTGCACTGGTGACACTGGCAAACCTTCAGGTGTGTGTGTGTGTGTGTTGCACATTCTGATTTTCCTGAGTTAAATGCAGTGAATAAGGGAAGGGCTTGCATTCTCTTTTCTTTACCCAATCACGATCTTCATTGTATGACATCACCACATTGCAACCCATGTTATCTGTTAAGCAGCAAAGTACACAGATTTGTGAAGTACCTGTTTTATTGTACAGGCCAAGCATATAATCACCTGCAAAGGCAGTATGGAGCAATGTAAGGGCACGCCTTTATTTCATGACGATAATAATAAGCTGGGGTTAAGGACTTTGCTGATGGACTCATGGTTAGTCTGCTGAGGAAAGGTTGGAACCAGCAACCTTCAGATCACAAAGACAGAGGTTTCACCCACTGAGACACACATTACCCCCATCTGGATGGCTGGAAGCGTTAAGTTTGACAATGAAAAAAACAAACGGAGCAATGTGGTGATGTCATGCAATTGATGATTGGTTAAAGAGGTGAAAGACAAGCCCCTCTCCTGTTGACCTGGTGATGCGTTGACGTCTGGGAAAATCAGAATGTCCAGCTAATATCTATTACACACACCACGGCCGAGGGATGGTGGGACTTAGCTTGAAGCCACCAGCTCTGCAATATTATTTCAGGCCTGAATCACACTTTAAACCCCTGGGGTCCAGCTAACTGTCCTGCTAATTACCTCCACAAAGTGATCCTGGGCAGATGTGGGTCAGTCACTTATCCTAAGGCATTTCGGCCGCTGTGTCTCTGGTGTTTTTATGTCCTGATGTCTCTCTTTCCCTTTTCACTTGCCTCTCGTCTCTTTCATCGCCTGTTTTGCTAGGAGCGGCTGGAAACACACTTTCGACTGGAATTGCATTCTTGTTTCTTGTTAACCTCTGAATGACGGTTGGCCCTGACTGTTCCCCCCCGTCGCAGAGCCGCAGTGGCCTCATCTCAGATTGAGGCTAGCTGAACGCCCCCTGCAGGAACGCAGCTGAAATGCAACATAGAAAACCTGTCAAATTCACAGGCACACGTTTATTTAAGGAACCTTAAAAGTGCATCAGGGTTTTTATCAATGAACAGTTGCTGTAATTCAGCACACAAACTTTTGCAGAGACGTTCCCCTGCTCAGGGCTTGAGGCTGGAGCCACATCGCTGGGATACGCCTTGGAGAGGATACCAATCCATACCATGGCACATACACATGCAACCGGTGGGGTTCAAACCCCTGATTCCAGTGGGGTGAGTCTACAATGTCCCCATACATACCCCATAAATAATCCATCCATTTTCTGAAACAGCTTGTCCTCTACAGGGTGATGGCAGGTTCAGAGCCCATCCCAGAGATTAAGGCGCAAGGCAGGGAACAACCCAAGATGGGGTGCCAACCCATCACAGGGTACACTCACACATGCATTCTTATGGACAATTTGGTAACTCCGATTAGCCCCAGCATGTCTTTGGACTGTGGCAGGTTGCTGGAGTACCCAGAGGAAACCCCACAACGTCATGGGGAGAACTCGCACACCACACCCTCCCGGAACCATGGCAGTGACACGAATCTTGGTCTCAGAGTTTTGAAGCAATAGTGCTTACTGCCGCACCATTGTGCAGTCAAATTATCTACTTTATTTATTATTTTTTAGGCATTATTGGACTCAGTCACCCAGATTAAAGAAGAATAATATTCTGCACATAGACACTAACAGGAAGCTGAATTTATTTTATGATTTCATTGCAGCTGAATGTGTTTATTTCACAGCAGCTGTCTTCAAGGACCTTGTTTCTGTTGGCCAGTTTGCCTGTATGTGGTTTCGTGTGTCACTGTCATGTCAGTGAATGTATGTGTGAGGGTGCATTGACTCCAGCATCTGTCTGCTTTTTTTTTGGAGTTTTTAAAACTGCAGTGAACATACTGCTCTAGAAAAAGCTGAAAACACACCACAATATTTTGCTTCACTTATTTCTTTATTTATGGGTGTGTGTGTCTGTGTGTGTGTGTGCGTCTGTGTGTGTGTGTCTGTGTGTGTGTGTGCATGAATAATAAATTTTTTTCAAACTGGAGCCTGGTTCTTCCCTGTTTCTCATTAATGAAGGGCTTCTTCCTTGCTTTATGGGACTTCAGTCCTGCTTCTAGGAGCCTGATACAAACTGACCTTGCAGTGCACTTCACACCACTTAAATTTTCCCATTCCTTCTGAAGGTCAGTTGATGTCATCCTCTGATTCACGAGAAACCGTTGTATAAATTGATGGTCATGTCTGCCATTGGAAGGTCGCTTATATCCTCTACCTGGCTGGCTTTTGACCATTTCCAGTTTCACATTGTTGTTGTGTACTGCCATTTAACAAAAATCGTGTAGCCTTCTGCCAGCAGAACCAGGATTAAACCAGGATTTGAAAATGCAGATAGAAAATGGAGTGGTCTCTTAATCTTTTCCATAGCTGAATTCATTCAGCACTAGGACAATGAAGTAAAGAAATGTAAGAAATTTCAGTAAGAGAACATTGCTCCTTCATGGAGGAGCTAAAACATTTGAATGCGAGCCAGTCAGAGACTCCTCAAGCTGAAGAGCTGCAGCATCTTCAGAGGTGTGACTTGCCCCCATTTGACCTCCTTAGACACCCTTCTTATCCCATCATCTAGTTCCTGCGTAACATCCTAAGCAGAACATTTTAGGTTGCATTGTGACTTCATGCTCGGTGCCACCTGGGATAAATTCCAGCCCAAGAAGATTAACTTAAGGATGTTTTTGCCATAAACACAATATACTGGATGGAATTAAAATAAATATATTCTGGAGCCCAAAATCCCTACAAGATGTGTCATGCCTTGGCTCTCACCCTGACCCTGACACCCGGCCATCAGAGGGGTCGTGGATTTGTGAATAACTGTTGTCAAGGTGAAGAGTTGCAGTTGGGGATGTCACATTGCTTGGCTGACACCTACATTTCTTGCAGCAAATATCTGAATTGGATCAATCCCACCTCTCCCCCATTAGAAACACTGCCATTAGCCATTGGACAGAACATCCATGAGTTCTGTGCCAGCAGCGCCTACCAGACACTTCTAATTTGTATCTGATTAAGGCTGGAAGTGTGGGTTTTTTGAGAGGTTAGGTATAAGAATGTGTCCATTTCCAGCACGGTGTCACGATCCGCTCCGTTCCATCCTCCCGTGTGCCACGCCCACCTCATTACCTGGTGTTCCTGCCCGATTGTGT
>JAABNX020000130.1:31250687-31265999 GCA_015163995.2 Mormyrus lacerda
ATCCATCATCTGTGACAGGGCTGAGAGGAGTATCCATCATCAGTGAGAGAGCTGAGAGGAGTATCCATCATCTGTGAGAGAGCTGAGAGGAGTATCCATCATCTGTGACAGGGCTGAGAGGAGTATCCATCATCAGTGAGAGAGCTGAGAGGAGTATCCATCATCTGTGACTTGGCTGGAAGGAGTATCCATTATGTGTGAGAGGGCTGAATGGAGTATCCTTATCTGTCTGAAGGCTGTGAGGAGTTTCCATCATCTGTGACAGGGCTGAGAGGAGTATCCATTATCTGTCAGGGGGCTGAGAGGAGTATCCATTATCTGTCAGTATCTACTGAGTATTATGTGAAAGTTTCTGCTATAATATCATTCTGTGTGAAGAGCAGCTGTAGCATTTACAGCTGTGATGAAAATGAAGCAGATGGAGAGCACAATGAGTAAAAAATGATCTCCAGACAGTTGAGCGGCCCGTGGGTTTGCAGCGAAACTGACATAGACACATTAGTAACCTCTGAGCGCTTCCCCTTTCACAGCTGTGCCAGGTAACAGGAGATTAACCAGCCAATCACAGAGCCTCATAATGCACACTACCAAACGTTACAACATTTGCCAAGCATCCATTTTTCATCTGAAGTGATGCTACGCATTTATAAAGCTTCCTGTTTATTCCTGCTGTTTTGTTCGTGATGCCACGCTTTCTCTCTCACTTTACCTACTACACCACCTGCTGGTTGAATCTTTGCCTCCTGTCTGGTCAGCCTGACAGCATTGGGCCACTTTGATGGGGTCAGCGTTGATATCTGACTGAGTTTGGCAGCGGTTCAGACAAGCCCCATCGATCCTGCCCTCACTTTAAAGAAATTCTTCCCTGGATTCCATGAGGCTTGAGTTTGCCAGATGCTCCCACCTGCCCACTGCGGCTTGCTGAGAAAACTCTAGAAAAGGGTGGACAGCCATTTTAAAAACTGCTGCTTTTCAGCAAGAGCTGGAAGAGTTCAAGGAAACCTTTTAGCAGACACACACACACACACACACACACACACACACACACACACACACACACACCCTTGTGTTCATCTTTGTGAGGACTCTCCATTCATTTCTATAGGAGAAACCTTAATCCCAGCAATGACAACTTTAACTCCTGCCCAACCCTAACCTTAACCATAAGTAACCAAACAAAAAAACAGTGATACCTTGGAACACAAACTTAATCTGTTCCAGAAGGCTGGTCGAGTTGAGATTTGGTCGAGGTCCAAGTCAAATTTCCCCATAAAAAATAATGTAAATAAATTTAATATGTGCCAGACCCCCAAATGATTGCCTATTTAAACCTATCTACCTGTATACCTAATTAATGATAAAAAGTGATTAATGATTTAACAGTCAGTTTAAAACGAATAAACACATGAGAAAGCACACATACAAAAGCAACTAACATGAAATAAATGACAGTTTATGAGCACTTTGTCTGTTTTGAGGTGAGGTGATAGCAAACTAGCAGTGGCAGGTGGAGAGCAGGAGGGATGAAGGGAGGCACGTCTCAAGTTTTAACAGGTCTGTTTTGTTTTATCGTGTTCCAGATTTTCAGTCGAGTTGTGGCCAGATTTTTGTCTACCAACCTGTTTAAGGTCCGAATTGGTAGAGCTGAACGTGTCTCGACCCATACAAGTTTTAGTGAGAATGGTCGAGTTCCAAGAATTCAGTCAAGGTACAAAAAATTTGATGGAAAATTTGATTTCACGTCTGAGAATTTGACAGACCCGTTTCACGTCTGAGTTAAGAGGCGTTTGAGTTCCAAGGTTCTACTGCTCAAGACTTTCGGCTATTTTGATTTTTTGATTGCATTCATAGATATTTCCTAAAGTTTCCCCTTGCAGGGACCTAGAAAAAATGTCTCCACAAGGCACAAAATAACAGGCTATTGTAACATTTTGGGGCAGGGCTTGGATGTGCCTTTACTGAGGCTCTTTAAGCAACTTCGGCTAATTTATCACATCCAAGGCCTCACAGGGTGTGATTGCATTCCCTTGCTGTCCCCTCCCCGGACTACTGGAGCACCAGCAGGATTATGGGAAATCGATACTCCACTTCTGCGGTCCGCTTATTCCAAGGGCTTCCTTTGAAGTGTTTCGTAATTAGAATAGCAAGTACTAGGATTTGTCTGTGCAGAACGCCTTTGAAATGTGCCCTGACATGGAAACAGAGAAACTCCAGTATTTCTATGATTCACTGTGACAAACATGACCTTTGACCCCGTGAGCCCTCTGTTTGAATCATCTAAAGAAGGGGTGGGCAATCTTAATTGCAATGGGCCGGCGTGTAGGCAGGTTTTTGGGATAACCTGTAGGTCAGCTGTTCAAACACAGGTGTGTAGACTCTTCAGCCAATCAGTCCTCTAATTAGTAATCTAATTAGGGTGTTGCAGTGAAAACCTGCATACACACCGGCCCTTTGCGGATAAGATTGGCTACCCCTGATCTAAAGGCTTCACTGGCAGTATACTGACTAAGGAGGAATGACTGTTAACCTGGTAAATAACCTGTTAGTTATCCTATCTTGTCTACTGCTACATTTCCCGTCTGTGGCACATGATCACTGCCCTCCATAACTGTGTAATTTCACTGTAGAAGGGATAATGGTTTCTGCAATTAAGCAATCAAAAGAGTGCATGAAATTTTTATGAATACATTTCATTAATACTGTATCATCAAACCGTTATTCTTAATCTAATAACTTGCTTGGGCGAAGATCTCTCTGTTCATCCATATTTAATAACTAAGTTCACCAAATGAAAAATCCTCTTTTAATCACTGGAGCTGAGGTGAGATAAACACGCCTGAACATATATGCGTCTAAAGATGAAAACATAGACACCAATGACTCCGTGCTATGGTTTAAATATCAGTACTGACTCCCCGGGTCCATACCTGAATACACCAGTACTCAGGCTGTTGTATTACTGGTGTTGCTGTCATTTGTCTGGTTCTCTTTGAGGTTTGCTGGGGGCCTGATTGGTGATCAGGGTTTGCTGGGGGCCTGTTCTTTCCGATCAGGGTCACGAAGGGGCCCGGAGCCAATCCCAGGTAGCACAGGGCACAAGGCTGGGGTACAGCACAGATGGCATGCCAGTCCATCACAGGGCAGAAGACACCCTGGACGGGATGCCAGTCCATCACAGGGCACAGGGCAGGGGACACCGTGGACAGGATGCCAGTCCATGAGATACCACCTAAAAAAATGGTCCCCACAACATCAAAATGACAGGTTTTTATCACATTATAAATATATATGTGCCCCACCCTCTACACACACTCAGACACGCACACAGAATATCTGGGGGCACGGCAATGGCACCACACGCTGAGCAGAAGCAGAATTCGAACACCCAACACTGGAGCTTTGGCTGAACTTCACAGAGCCACTCAGGCAGAGAAACGAGAGTCAGATTGCGGAAGCAGTAGCACACTCAGCACATACTGATGTCCAATGGGCCATCAGCAGTCAGGCAGAGGCCACGTAGCTCAGGGGGGGCATGGGGTAGGGGGGGATGGGGTACTGCATGCTCCAGGCTTAGTGGGGGTGCGGGGAGCTTAACTAACCACACGGTAGCATTGATTTTACACTCGCAAATGCTGATTCTGATCCAGCATCAGCCGCTCATTCTCATTTTAACTAAAGCCTTAAAGAGAGCAGTTTCAGACAGAACCTTTGCAATTAGGCAGAAAAGCCCCAGGAGCCCCCCCCCCCCCGATGGCTTGTTGTTTCGTTACTGGAGGGGGAGTCCAGCCGGCTTGGCCATAACTCTGTGAGTGAGTTCAGTCTCACTGTGGTGTTCCCATGTGTAACGCATATTCTGCTGTCTCACTTGTAACCATGGGTACGTGGGTTCATTACCAGTGTGGGTTGTACTAGATGTTGTATCATGTCTTTATGGAAAAGATGGGCAATCCCTTTTTTGGAGAGGGATCGGTGTTGAGCAGGTGGATGTATTCAGACAAGAATTGGAATCAGTTTATATTCACCAAATTGGCAGCGTGTGGTTATCTGTGGGCAGCGTGTGGCTATCTGCAGGCAGCGTGTGACTATCTGGGGACAGTGTGTGGCTATCTGCAGGCAGCATGTGGCTATCTGGGGGCAGCGTGTGGCTATCTGGGGGCAGCGTGTGGCTATCTGGGGGCAGCGTGTGGCTATTTGGGGGCAGCGTGTGGCTATCTGGGGGCAGCGTGTGGCTATCTGCGGGCAGCGTGTGGCTATCTGGGGACAGGGTGTGGTTATCTGTGGGCAGCGTGTGGCTATCTGGGTGCAGTATGCGGCTATCTAGGAGCAGCGTGTGGCTATCTGCGGGTAGCGTGTGGCTATCGGGGGCAGCGTGTGGCTATTTTGGAGCAGGATGTTTTTATCTAGGTGCAGCGTGTAGCTCCGTGGGTTACGCTTCTCTGATCATTAGGTTGCCAGTTCAGGCCCAGCCTCAGCACATCTGTGAGTCCTTGAGCAAGACCCTCAACCCCCAGCTCCCCAGGTGCTGCTATGGGTGGCAGCCCTTTGTGTCTAGCTTATTCTCACCTACAGAGAGGAAGTTAGGGGAGGCATAAAGAGACTTTCCCCATGGCGGTCAATGAAGTATCAATTATTATTTACAATCATCAGATTAAGGTTTAGGGAATGCTAAAATCCCTCTAAATACATTAACCATAGAGGCAAATAACATTTCCCGCAGAAGGAGAAGTGCATCAAAGCTGCGAGGTGAATCCCATTCACGCAATCGATATCTAGACCACCTTCAGGTCAGGCTGGAATCTGCAGGCTGAATATCGAACATTTCTTTTCAGAATTTAGTGCACATGTGTTCAGAGGATACGAAAACACAGAGGTGCACAGAAGGTGAAGGAGCTAAACTGACGTATTAACCGAAAGGCACACGATTCACTGTAAGAACATAACTTACGCTCGGCAAGCGTGGTATTTAATGCGATACAAAATACACCACTGACAGTTTTCACTGACAGCTCACTACCAGGAATGCTGTGCAGTGATTTCAGGTGTCACATCCCACCCTTAGCATATTGATTTTGGGGTGGGTGGAGGAGGGACCATGTGGGGTAAGGGCTAGGCTTTGGCGGTATTATGGTAATACCCTATACCGTGCCCAAGTTTGCAGTGCTGGCAGTAAAATTTGCCAACTGGGTGGACGGGGATTATGGCGGTCAAAATTGCGCTTCATTTTACCTCCATTGAATAGTGGAGTGGTGCTTCATGACTCAAAGGTAAGCTGGTGACCACCTGACCATCCCATTTGACAATGCTTTCCATTCAGCCTTCCAAGAATGCAGTCAGAACAGTAAGGGGTCGCCTGACAGATTCCTGTTACAGCGCCATTACAGTCAGAACAGTAAGGGATCATCTGACTGAATCCCATTACAGTCAGAACAGTAAGGGATCTGAAACCCCAACATCAATTACAGCTTTAGGAATTTCTGAAAAAAATAAGATTTAATCTTTGTTGTTATAACAGATGGGCAGATTTTAGAGTATTTCCCATCAGAGCTTGGCACATAAATCAGATCCATAAATGTGACAGAAGCATGTGCAATGTCTTCATTAAAACGGCTTTTCTCTTCTATAGATTACAGCCGTTTCCCCCAGGGCTTCTTCTTTTTGGTGGAATATTTTTGAATTCTTGACCACTAGCAGATCACTCATTTGTAGTTACTTTACTGCCCCTTTAGTGGATTTTCTTGCTGCCCTCTTCCCCACTAGCAGGGACTTGTATCACAACGCTGGAGTTTTGGGTTAGCGAGATAAGATTAAAGTGAATGAAGATGAAGTCCAATTAAACTGGAGAGCATTAAATCCAATAATTAATCTCGGTAACCAAGAAATCTCGCTTAGTGACACAGGCCTTAGATTATTTGTTTGTAGTTGTTTTGTTTTTTTGGTGGTTTTTCCAGCCCTTTCCCTGTGTTTGTTCCGCAGCTCCAAGGCTACACGATGCAGCCTGTCCACTTGAGTGAATCCACTGCGATGCTATTATTATCTCCAGCAGGCCAAGCTGAGCACTATACTGAGGGGCCTCCACCTTCTCTGAGTACCCCAGGGTCCTAAAAGGACCCCCCAGAGCAATATGCAAAAACCCATGCAAGCATGATTCTTCAAAAAACCCAGGAGGAATTTTCCATAGTGCTGAAGCAGAAACAGCAGAAACTAGCTTGTTCTTCTTCTTGTCAATGTGTTATGGGTCCGGCAGGGTCCATAAACCTGAGGAAGAGGCGCCAGCGAGGCCCATTACCTCGAGAAGGAGGCCCCTCTGGGGCCCGGAACCCTAAGGCAGAGGCATAGAGCTCTTTTTATCCTTAATGTTAGTGCTGCACCTTCACATGATAGCCCTCTCCTTTGCACGCTCATTGCAGTAACCTTGGCAACCTCTCTCTCTTTGCTCTCTCTCTGCTTCTACTTCTCTGTTCTTTTTCTGTCTTACTCCCCCTCTCATTGGCAGATATAATGAGGAGGTGAAGATCTCCAACCTTGGAGATGTGACGAATGAGCATTTGGATGTGAGACTGCCAGACGAGCTACGTCCCCTTTTAGTCATGTGACTGACAGAAAAGCCCCGCCCCCTCACTGGACTGACACTCTGATATGCTGGTCCTCTGACAATCTGACACTGAAACTTAAACACCTTGTATTTGTCCTGCCCTGCTCCATGTGTCATTTTTCGACTTGGCCAACAGGTGTCACTGGTCATCTTAGCGCCTGTTATTTCCCAGGTTTGTTACAGTAGCTCCTAGTGTGTGTGATTCCTTGTATTTGCTCTTTGTTGTCTCCTTCTTGTAGTTCTGTTCCATACCCATGTTTCTAGTCTTTCCTAGTGTTCGTGTTCAGTTGTCGTACCCTGTGGTTGTTACCATGTGTTAGTTAGTGTTCTGCTCTGCTTCAGTCTTCCTAGTTGTAGTTTTACTGTAAATTTTTCTTGTGATTAATGTTAGTTAGTTCATGTCTTACCTGATTTGTTTTCGACCCCTCGTGGTCCCTTAATTTTCTGATTCTCCCTTTACGGTCTGTTTTGTGTAATAAAACCTTGTTTGTTTGAGAGCCGCTACGTGGATTGTTCTTCCCTTCTCCATTCCAAACCGTAACACCTTAATGCTCTAACACTCTAACACCCTGACTCTTTGACACCCTCACAGTCTGATAGTCTGACATTCTGCCAAGCTGGCAGTTTGACACTCTTACTCTCTGACACTTTGACACTCTGTCACCCTCACACTCTTAAACTCAGACACCTTGACACCTTGACACTCTGTCACCCTCACACTCTTAAACTCAGACACCTTGACACATTGACACTCTGTCACCCTCACACACTTACACTCTGACACTTTGACACCCTCACACTCTTACACTCTGACACTTTAACACTCTCACACTTTACTCCATTCCACATACAAACATCCTAAGTGCCTGTTTGTCTGCAGTCATGCTACTTTCTGTTATCCATATTCATTATGCATCTTGGACTCCTGTATTTATTATTTTGTTTTTAATGTTTATCTGGTATTCCACTCTCAGCTACGCTGTTCCAGCTATGGGGTTAATACAAGCTTTTTTTTTATTGCCATGTGCACATAGTACAATGTTTTTGGAGTGCAAAGTGGGTTTTCACAGTCCAAGACTGATTTTAATCTAACCGTCTCACGAGTTTAAGGTGAAGTTTCGAGTAGCAAACTTTCTCGCTGCTTCAGCAGTTGTCCGGCTGTAAGATCACGGAGGAAGTGCTTCTCAGTGTGACTCATTAGTCAAAGTCAAGCTAATGTGCACCTTGGGTTTGATTGTTTACACTGTGGAACTCATTTCAGTGTAGAAAGAAAAGTAAGAAGAACATGAGAGCAGACAGGGCCTGGAGGACAGTTCATGGACTGCACAGGCTGTACACTGAGAGGAACAGCCTCACTCTTCATCAATAAACCCCCCTCCCCTATCAGCACTGGCTCTCCCTCTGTATGGTCATACTCGGGTCAGAGGCTGCTGAAAGCACCGGCCTCCCGCTAGGATAAGCAGTTTGAAGATGGATGGATAGTTGGATGGATGAATGGATGGATGCCTTCACAGATGGAGATGCAATGGAGATTCAGACGACCCTGAATGCAGCCTTGATATATGTGGATCTATAGGATAGCAGTGTGTCTGTCTGTCTGTCTATCTATCTATCTATCTATCTATATATATATATATATATATATATATATATATCTGTCTATCTATGGCTGCTTGTTCATACGTGTGGGCAGCAAGTTCTAGGGACAGAGCTGCAGGTTTGAGGGGGAGCTACAGGGACCCTCCTGGGGTAAAATTGACCCACGCCTGGCCCTCCCTCCATTTCTCTGGTGCCTCCTACTCCTATTTTGAAGAATTTTGTATAACAGGGGGCGACAGTGAGGCAGGAGGAGCCATTCAGGTAACAGCTTGGTTACTGTTGCTGATCAAAAATTGTGGAAACCCTAACCATACCCATAACCCTCCTCTGTTACTCCTGACCAGGAGGTTGCAGGTTTGAGTCCTTTTTAAATTCAGCTATTTCAATAAAATTTTAAATCTGTGTACATAAGTAAAGGAAATATGGTCCTTTGAATTATATAGTCTACAAAGGCAAAGTAAACACATCTGTTATTTATTTGCATAGCTTAGCTGATACTGCGTTTCAGCTCTTGTTCCCAAAATTATCTTGCACTTGTTTCTGGTTCCTTACCAGAAGGTCAGATGTACAATCTGCCTCACTTATATATTGATTTGGACAAAACTATATGCTAAATAAATGTAAACGTAAATGTAAGCTGTCCTTCAGGATAAAGTACATTTAGCAATGATACTAGAGTAAACCACCAGGGGGTGCTCAAAGTAAGACTCAAACCGTGGTCCCTCACACAAAAGGCAGAAACTGTAACCACACAGGCAGCAGGGTGGGGCATCACCTCTCCACCCTCTCTTCAGACTTGGCAAAAGGGGAAAATACAGGGAAACACTTCTGTGCTCTGATCATGTTAACCCAGTGTTCTGCTGGTTTTAATCTCTGTGTTCTGGTTATGTTAACCCAGAGTTCTGGTGATTTTAATCTCTTTGTTCTGGTTATGTTAACCCAGTGTTCTGCTGGTTTAAATCTCTGTGTTCTGGTTATGTTAACCCAGAGTTCTGGTGATTTTAATCTCTTGTGTTCTGGTTATGTTAACCCAGAGTTCTGGTGATTTTAATCTCTTGTGTTCCGGTTATGTTAACCCTGTGTTTTCGTGGTTGTAATCTCAGTGTTCTGCTGTGTAAACCCTGTGTTCTGGTAGTTTTAATCTCTGTGTTCTGGTTGTGTAAACCCTGTGTTCTGGTAGTTTTAATCTCTGTGTTCTGGTTATGTTAACCCAGTGTTCTTGTGGTTTTAATCTCTTTGTTCTGGTTATGTTAATCCTGTGCTTTGGTGGTTGTAATGTCTGTGTTCTGGTTGTGTAAACCCTGTGTTCTGGTGGTTGTAATCTCTTGTGTTCTGGTCATGTTAACCCTGTGTTCTGGTGGTTTTAATCTCTGTGTTCTGGTTATGTTAACCCTGTGTTCTGGTGGTTTTAATCTCCGTGTTCTGGTTATGTTAACCCAGAGTTCTGGTGGTTTTAATCTCTTGTGTTTTGGTCATGTTAACCCTGTGTTCTGGAGGTTTTAATCTCCGTGTTCTGGTTATGTTAACCCTGTATTCTGGTGGTTTTAATCTTCGTGTTCTGGTTATGTTAACCCTGTGTTCTGGTGGTTTTAATCTCTTTGTTCTGGTTATGTTAACCCTGTGTTCTGGTAGTTTTAATCTCTGTGTTCCGGGTATGTTAACCCAGAGTTCTGATGGTTTTAATCTCTTGTGTTCTGGTTGTGTAAACCCTGTGTTCTGGTAGTTTTAATCTCTGTGTTCTGGTTGTGTAAACCCTGTGTTCTGGTTATGTTAACCCAGTGTTCTGGTGGTTGTAATCTCTTGTGTGCTGGTCATGTTAACCATGTGTTCTGGTTATGTTAACCCTGTGTTCTGGTAGTTTTAATCTCTGTGTTCTGGTTATGTTAACCCAGTGTTCTGGTGGTTGTAATCTCTTGTGTGCTGATCATGTTAACCGTGTGTTCTGGTTATGTTAACCCTGTGTTCTGGTGGTTTTATTCTCTTTGTTCTGGTTATGTTAACCCTGTGTTTTGGTGGTTGTAATTTCTGTGTTTTGCTGTGTAAACCCTGTGTTCTGGTGGTTTTATTCTCTTTGTTCTGGTTATGTTAACCCTGTGTTTTGGTGGTTGTAATTTCTGTGTTTTGCTGTGTAAACCCTGTGTTCTGGTAGTTTTAATCTCTGTGTTCTGGTTATGTTAACCCAGTGTTCTGGTGGTTGTAATCTCTTGCGTTCTGGTTATGTTAACCCTGTATTCTGGTGGTTTTAATCTCCGTGTTCTGGTTATGTTAACCCTGTGTTCTGGTGGTTTTAATCTCTTTGTTCTGGTTATGTTAACCCTATGTTCTGGTTCTGTTTATTTCTGTTTTCTCAATCTTTGGTACTAACTTGAATACCCTGCAGTCCTTGGGCCTCCAGCTGCATAAATGGTGCTGGGAGGGAGAGAGACTCCATATTATATAAAGCAGCAGTTCACGAGAAGGTCCCCAGCAGAACTGCCGACAATAGAGTCCCTTCACTTGCTGAAGGACGAATAGAATGCCTCAGAGTTCCGTGTGCGAGAGATGCAGATAAACTCTTTCTGTGTCCATTCGAAATGCTTGTGAAAATTCAAGGGCACCTGCTATTCAAATTATATTTATATATATTTAGAAAGATAAAGGGGAGGCTGGGCCCCATCCTGCGTCGGTACTGATGGAGAGACACGACTCTGTATATCAGGAGAGAGGACAGAAACAATGGCAAGGCAATGAAATGACATCGGCAGCTCTAACGGTAGGGGTCCTTGTGGTAGCGGGGGCGTTGGCTCCACCCAGTCCACCAGGGGGCAGCGTAGACATGTAACCACTCTGCCTAGCTTTGTCTCTCAAGTCGCTCTCCAACTTTGTTGATTCTTCTTCTTGCTTTTCTCTTGCTCTCTCAGTCAGAATGAGCTGTTTTGCCCGAATAAACCCAAGGATAATAGTGGCCATTCAACCACTGGTGAGTTTCAGACAAAGACCGCTCTGAATGTTTTCAGCTCCTATAATCTGGGCGTGCGGCACCTTCAGTGTACACTCTGCACTGAGTGGAAGGCGGCATTCATAGTAATGACACAGTTTCTTTTCTGAACCTTGTGCATCTTTGCTGGCCAGAAGGTTCCGAGTACAGAGAGTACAGGGAAGCTTTGAACAGATGATACTGTCTGGTATGTAGAAATTCAGATGTAGAAATGCACCTTTCTGAGAGACATGGCTGAAAGCTGGGTAGGAGTCTTCATGATGAACATGTCGCAGAGCTTAATGAAGACCTGAAACCTGTGGCCCAGTAGGAGCCCCAAACACTATGTACAGCAGCTGATGTGAAGCACATCAGTCCAGTGCGACTGAGACTGCAGCCCAAGCAGCAGGGCTGGGGACTGAGACGACAAAACCCTGTCAAAAACAATGTTGCATGAATAAGCACCAGATGACGCTGTCAAATAAATGCTGTGACAATTTAGCAAATATACAGATGCAGCCTGAGAGTGCGCCGATTGTAACGTGATGGACTATAAGGCACCATAATGTTCCTTCACCAGCCTGGGATGCTTCTAGCTCTTCAGGCCATGGTCATCCACCAGCTAGGGGGAGTTTTCACCTCCATGAACTTCATCCATACCCAGAATAACTGAAGAATGGCCCTCAATGGGTTTGGGGGTTATCACCTCTAAACCCAGGCCCCCTACAAGTTCATTTTAAGTATAAAAATAGAAAAAAAATATAAATAAAACAGAGTATAAAAGACTATAAAAATATAAATAAAACATAAAGTATAAAAGACTATAAAAACTATAGTGTGATACAAGAGAATCGTACAGAAGAACATCGTGTAGAACTAAAAAGCAGTTTAATGGGAAGGACGCATTCTGATCAGGACATCAGACAGCCTCGGCCGCAGGACCACACTTATAGACGAGAAGCTCTTAGTCCAAATGGCTTCCGTCCTGGGTCTCCCTGCAGCTCCTCCGCTCGGTTTCACGCTCACATGATGAAGATCACCGCAGCAGAACGACATATCCCGCTGGAAGATGCCTGCGGCGAGAGCGGACACAGAGCTTTCCAGGAAGAGCCACCAGCGGGATGTCATTCTGTAAGCTGCAGGGAACGCCCGATGAGCTCGCTTCTTCGATCAATCACACGGACGGGAAACACAGTGAGGTCTTCAGAATCCTTTATTTTCTCATGAAAACTTTACAAAACATTTCATATGATGAGAGAAGAGTTAGGGAGCTGGTGGCCACGATACAGATATCAACCGATGAGGAAAGGAACAGTGTGCAGTGATTTGGATATCAGCCGATGAGGAAAAGGACAGTGTGCAGTGATTCGGATATCAATCAGTGAGGAAGGGGACAGTGTGCAGCATACACAGCTGTAAAGAGGAAGGAGGGGGGCAGGATGGGGGGATCCACTGCACACAGGATGCACTCGGAGACACCAGGGACAGACTCCACCAGAGAGTAGGCAGACAGACAAGAGACAGGTAAAGATACAGACAATACAGACAGACAGGCAGTCAGACAGAGAGGCAGACAGACAGGCAGGCAGTCTAGAAACAGATAGAGAGATAGACAGACAGAGAGACAGGCAGGCGGAGAGTCAAGAAACAGACAGACAGACAGAAAGGCTGTACCATAGACAGACACATCTGGGGGGGTGTTCCCTGTAGTCCATACAGCCTGGTTTGGTGAGACAAGACAGTAGAGACAGGAATTATCTGTCTGCTCCCTTTTAATATAAATGATACGTGGCATGTGGTGGGACAGAGTAACAGAGAGACAGTCGCAGTACTGACAGTGCATGTGCGAGCAGGACCTCAGAATCAGGTCAGAACAGAGTGACTCCATGGCATGTTCCAGAAGGTCCTCATCTGTGGGGCTCCTTTAATATGCCCAAAGAGGTCCTGTTGATCACTATTGCTCCAGTCTGCCCTCATGTAAACATGGAGACCGTTTCTGGAGAGATGATCACTGATTATATCCCTTTGGTTTTCCCCATGCAGAGTCAATATTCAACCAGGTACATTATGGGAAGTGAGTCTCAGGAAAGTGCTGGCACATAAACGCTAGAGTGAGTGGAGACTTTCTCGTAATTTCCAGCATGTGACATGGATGCTTGAATGACAGACCCCCCTACTGATCCCCTTCGCCCTCACCATCCATACAAACAGCTCCCAGACACAGCCTTTGTGCCGTCCAGCATCAGAGTAACTTAGACAGTGTGATATTGCTCAGTGAAGCCTGTAAGCATGTTGCTCTTCCTTGAACCATATATGCGCTGTAATGTTACATAAACGTCAGTGGGGCAGTTTTAAGGCGATATACTGGTATATATTCTAGGTATTACTTTACAGGGCAAGTGTCGCCTTCCGGATTGTTCAACTTACGCTGTGAGAGCGCCTGTCTGTCAGAAATGCCGCCATAAAAACTCTTTCTTCTCCAGCTCGCCTCAGGCGAGACGAGCTTGCAGAAAGCAATTAGACCGAGATGGAAAGGGAGGCAGAGAGCAGAAGGGAAAGCCAAAAGGAATAATAGATAAAGGAATCGTGCATAAATTCCAGGCAAAGCAGCACGATGCCGCAGCTAATGGGAGCTCGACTGGATGGCAGAATGTCAGTGCCTCATCTTGGGGTTCTATCTCTCAGGGCATTGTGAGAAATCTGCTGATGCACATGTCCACCATGCGTGTGAGACACACACAGAGGCTGTCACTCATCGAAACATGCAGCAAGCCCACACACTCCTCTATAGGCCTGTCAGACACACACACACATGCTCTTCCAGAGGAGAGCCGTCAGTGGTCTTCTTGGGCACTGGGGATGAGAAAAGCGAGGCTTCAGGTTTTTGTAGATGCTGGTGAATTGTCCTCAGGAGCGTGTGGAGAAAGGCAGACGCGACTCAGTTTGGAGATTGAGGGGGCAGACGAGGTTTTCACGTTGGTAAAGAGCAAACTGGCCAAATATCACAGCATGACAGCTTAGGTGCTCTGTAAGCTGCCTGCCAGGACAGTGCCCTACATGGGCCCGGGGCCGGCCTTCAGATATTAGTGTATGTGTGTGTGTGATGGCCTTCAGCCCCCAACCCCCTGCCAAGTTCAGTGAAAACGTGGGAGGAAATGTGAGGATCTGCAGGAAACCTAACAGGAGACAGGAAACACAAATTGACAGAGTGAGTGCACCCCCCCCCCCACCGAGTCAGCCTAACCCTAACTCCCACCCCCCACTAAGTCAGTCTGTCCCAGACATCCCACCTCTTACGGAAGTTCTGGGTATCTCCCGCAACTTGACAGCAGCTCCCTGGCACCTGCAAATGATGCGTAGTATCCCAGAATTCTGTTGTTCTGCTATTCAGTGGTGGTAAAATGAGCCAGCAAAATTTTTTACCGTCGCAATCATGCCCCAAATTTTACCATCACTCTCAAGCCCCAGTCAGCTAATTTTATCCGCCTGGCCCAGTCGGCAGTATATATACGGCTTTACCTTCAATAGCAGCCAAGCACTGGCCAGCATACCTGCCATCACATTCACTTCTTATTTGTCTCCCTGAACATCCCTAAGGTGGGATGTCTGCTGTACATCCCACCACCCATCTGCATTTCTAACAAACACAAGAGGAGCCAGTCATGGCTGATGGCATGATCTTCAGATACCTCTCTACTTCTGTATGTTTCTTAAGAGTATCTTGAAATAAAAAAAACAGTCTATAGTAAAAAAGAGAGAAAACAGATTCATCATAAGCAAACATACACAAGATGGCCGACATCACACTGACATCATTATTGCCCCGCCAATAAGATAAGCTTTTATGTTAAACTGACCCTCTGCTCCAATCGGATGGTTCTTACCGCTGTGATTCCTGTCTCATTTGGCCCTCACTCGAAAAATGGCATAGAACATAACATTAATATCGATCATACAGAGAAGTCACTCTAAAGAGACAGACTAGGAACAATCACAATTCAAATCAGACTGAAGGCTAGTTTAGTTTAAACCCTTTGAACTATCTGACTGGTGATGCCTGAGACTTGCTTGGTCTCCTTAGTCATTCGGTGCCATTCTGTCTCTGGAGTTCCCTTCTGCACATGGCTCCAGATTCGGTGCCATTCTGTCTCTGGAGTTCCCTTCT
>JAABNX020000130.1:31266099-31285629 GCA_015163995.2 Mormyrus lacerda
CTGGAGTTCCCTTCTGCACATGGCTCCAGGTTCAGTGCCATTCTGTCTCTGGAGTTCCCTTCTGCACATGGCTCCAGGTGACTTGCTCCCTCAGCAGAGACTGGCCCAAAAACCGAGGATGCAAATAGCAGGCTGGAGTCCCGGCAGGAATGGCATTAAAGCAATGGTCCATGTGAGTGGGCAGGTTTGGGCTGATCTTCATGGCTGAGGTCTTTGGTTCAGGTTCCTTACAGCTTTCCTCTTAGCCAGTGATAACAAGATCACATTTATCCATATAGAACAGAGAAATATCCTGTTTGATGAGAGGCCTCCGCTTGGGCTCAGCAGGGGATAGTGCGGACCTCCTGTCCTCCATCTTTGAGACTGTGCTTCCAAAGATGCCATGACCTCATCCTCTTATGAGTTCCCTTTGCCTGGGTTTCTGACCAAAGCATAACTGCCATGCTACTCCCGAAGTCCTACCTGCAGGATGAAGTGTTTAGCTTAAAAAAAGACACGATATGACAAAAAATTGCTATAGCCTGGACGCTGGACCCTGGGGTCCTGCCCCTTCTCTCAGCTGTTCCTAGAGCGTCCACCATGGTGGAGGTGTAAATATGTGAGACTGGCCCCGGCTTACAGGAACAGAAGCTGGTGTAGGACTGCAGAAAGGAGGGGAATGGTTTCTCTGAATTCAGTGACACTGCCTCACATGAGCGTGGTCACGGGGTCCTCCAGCCTGCGGTGGCGCTGTTTCCAGTGTGACTTCCAAAACACACGTGTAAGTCCATTTCGGGTTTAAGGTCCAGAAAAAAATTAACAATTATTATTCAAGTTATTAAAATAGCAAAAACCAGGAGGGTGCCCTCTCAACCACTGAGCATGGCTCCTGCACTGGGAGCCAGGTAGAGCTTTTAGAAAGACAACGGACAGAAAGAAGACTTCTGTTCAGCTTGACTGACCACTCTAAAGAAGACAAGAAAGATGATGAACAGAAGGTGGAGCCCAAACACAATGTGACGGGTCCAACTCTTTGGAATCAGGGCTAAATTTACTGAAGATAATGTGCTGTGTAGTCAAACACACTGAAAGTGGGGCCAGATGCACAGAAGGCAGGGCCAAACACGCTAAAGGTGGAATCAAATGAGGTCAGAATGCTGGAGGCAGTATCAATTTGCTGAAGGCGGGGGCAAACCACATTGAAGGCGGGGCCAAACAAATTGGGGGTGGGGTCAAATTGTGTGAAGGCGGGGGCAGACACATTGAGGGTGGGGTAAAACCATATTGAGGATGGGGCCAAACACATTGGGGATGGGGTCAAATTCTGTGAAGGCGGGGCCAAACACTCTGAACCACATTGAAAAACTGATACACTCTTGGACAGATCATGTTTCCATATATGGGAAAAAGCGTCATCTGACCTGAGGGTCTGAGATATCATGTCACTCAGTTGGAAATGACAGCGCGATGTTGCAGTACAATTCAGCAACAAGTCCAGGCAGTACTTCTCAGCACGAACACCCGCCTTTATTCTCTCTGCCTCTCCCGCTTTACATTAAATGCACAATCACCAGATCAAAGCAGAAAGAATCAGTGATTAAGCAGCAATGGCTCCTCCCTCTTTCATCGATGTTCTTCTTCTTGCTAATGAGTCATTTCAACCAGTTTGTCGGCAAATCAAAGAAGAGCAGCTGAGTGTGAATGAGGACATGATGGCGGGCTCAGTCAGCGGCGCTGTTTAGGGGGCTGCTGTCACAGAAACGACACTCGCATCATTTTCACCCAGCGATGCTTTCGATCACAACAGACCTGAATCTCTCATTTATGTCTAACAAGCATTAATGACATCAAACAGGAGCCTTCCCTGTTTTACATTACACGGCAGTGGCGTATGCTGTAAATATGCAGTACAAACACCGCACCCGTTCATCTCTGAGCCCTGACGATGGCGTCTCACTGTAAAAACACAGAGCCCTAAGCAACGTTTGTCAGAAGCCGAAGTCAAAACTGTGCTGGAGGGATCAACTGAAAAAGACAATGAGGAGAGTGTTATCTCGGCGGGCAGCATTGGTGTCTCACGCCTCTGGGGACTGAGGTTCGAATGCTGCTCTGTGTGAGTGCATGTGTGTCTGGATGTTCTCTCAGTGTTTGACAGGTTTCCTCTGGGTACCCAGGTTTACCCTCACAGTACAAAGACATTAAGTTAGTTTAGATGGTATCTCTTAATATCCCTATGTGTGTATGTACCGATGCGATGCACCGCAATCTTGTCTTGCATGGACTCCAGCCCCTGCACTGCCTGGGATAGCCTCCAGGCTCAGGAAAAATGGTTAGGAGACGGATGGCTTTTGGGCTATGATAAAAATGTGATGCAGAAAAAACATTAGCAAAGTGAAAATAGAAATATTACATGTTTGAAATTAACCAGAGTCTTTAGGGATAAGACAACAGCCAGAGTCACTCCTGCAGCAAAGTGGGGTGGAGGAGAGAGTTTTGTTTCCCGGGAATGACAGCAGGGATGTTTTCTGTGCTGAGACATCCCTGTCAATTTGTGTGCTCAAGCCGTAATTAACAGGCCGAAGCCCTGAGCGTCAGGTGACCACCAGAGACTTCAGGAAACACATTCATAGGCAAAAGGATACCATCCACAAGGGGGCGCTGTTTTACAGAAACAGCATACGTCAGAAACTTAGTGCGCGGCCTGCGGGTGCTGGGTCAGGGAGACACAGCTGGAGCATTTCCAGAGGCAGGGGCGCCAGAGGCAGAGGCCCATAGGCAGAGGCCCAGAGGCGTTTTACCTTCAGAACCTGCTTCCCCATCCAAAGATGGTGCTTCATGAGCTCCCCGGGGGGGGGGGATCGCTGGAGGGCAGGGCGGAGTCAGCTTTGTCCACTCAGAGTAGAGGTCTGGTCTCTTCCCAAACGCTGGTGTGAAATGAACATCATCCCCCACCCTCCCCCGACCATACCGTGGGGTAAAGTTGGAGGCAGAGTCTGCTGTATGAACCCCACCCCCGGAGCTCTGGTCTAGTGTCCCAAGCCGAGCGTGGAGCGCTCCACAGAGGGAAAGGTAACACAGGGCCCCTCCCTCGGCAGTCTGAGTGTGGGGGGGGTCTGTGTGACTGTGGGAGCATGGCCTCGGGGGGGGGCAGGGCCCGTCGCCTGTGTGGAGCCGAGTTCCTCCAGCCCCCCCAAGCCCGGGTGAGAACCCTCGAAGGCCATGTTGAGCCTCAGCGTTGCGGCAGGTTGGTGGGCCTGGCAGTAGTCAACCAGGGGGGGCTCTTGCCTGTAGA
This sequence comes from Mormyrus lacerda, assembly GCA_015163995.2. Taxonomy (NCBI): domain Eukaryota; kingdom Metazoa; phylum Chordata; class Actinopteri; order Osteoglossiformes; family Mormyridae; genus Mormyrus; species Mormyrus lacerda. Next base: position 31,269,371 of record JAABNX020000130.1, read on the forward strand.
AGGTCAGGACACTCACCTGCTGGGGAATCTGGGGGAGGGGGGGGGGGCGAAGGGAGATGGGTGAAAGAGAGGGGAAACAGACTGAGAAATCATGTTTGCAGGAAGGTCCAGTTAACAGATATGGGAGCCGCTGCATGAACAGCACTCTCAGAAGCCGGAACCCTCCGGAAGTTCACCAACGATCATTTCATTTTTTTGGACCATTTTTAGAGGAATTTTGCTCACAGCACTGCTCCCCTCAAATCAAACCAGGGTGCCCCCCCACCCCCCCACCATGCGACTGTATGGAGACCTCAGGGAGCTTCACTACAAAAACAATGCGACTGTAAGGAGACCTCAGGGAGCTTCACTACAGAAACCATGCGACTGTATGGAGACCTCAGGGAGCTTCACTACAGAAACCATGTGAATGTATGTAGAACTTAGGAAGCTTCACTACTCTGGTTGCATTTCTGAATACTCTGCTGACCCAGGAATCTTTGAAATGATTCTTCACCCATTTTCTGTAGCCACTTATACTATTCATGGTCATGGGGGTCTGGAGCCTATGGGCGCAATGCAGGGGACAACACAGGATGGGGGGCCAACCCATCACAGGGGCACATTCACGCACACACACACACAAACACACACACACACACACACACACACACACACACACACACACACACACACTCAGCATTCACCCACATTTCAGTCACAAACATGAAATCCAAATCGTAAGAGGAAAAAAAGTAATTTAGGATAAAAGTCTTGTTTACTAGCGATCTCGCATTAACCAGGGCGGGTTTAACAGGAGTCGAAGACTTGCCGTCCAGGTGCCTGTCTCAGCGGCCGAAGGTTGTGGTGGTTGACGCTGCCTCTGCAGAGGCGCACTAAAAACCTCCTGGCAAGCTGGCCATCCGCGTCCAAGCCGACAACAGGAGCCAGCCAGGTGCCGGGGGGGGCCCAACAAGCGCCATGACACAACATGGTAATTTATCAAATCATGAGAAACACGGGGAATCCGTCCCGCTCCAGAGTAACTGGCCAGGCAGGCCTTTATCCTCATGAGCTGACCGCTGCGTTTGCCGCGGCGCCGTCTCCCGAAGAACGGAATCGTGTACACAAGAAATGGGGGGTACCCCCGGTAGCAGCGGAGGAGTTCTCTGCCGTCCTAAGCCATATATAGTTACCGATTGAACAGAGCACTGTATATTGAGCAAGATTTGCCGGCCAAAAGCCAACAACAAATCTATACCAGGAATAAAAAATGAGAAAACCAATAAAATCATGGACAAATGCATCACAGACAGACGGCAAACACAGGCGCCATCTTTACAAAAGGCAAGTCAGACTGCACTTCTGTGCTGCAGAGAATGCCAATGAAGTCCAAAGCTGTTTTATTTATTGTTTTTTTTTTCCCTCAAAACAAATACTGTAAGAAGACCAACAGTGTTCACTTCGACTCAGAGAACTGAGACTTAACTGATGCCAGTTAGGCCGATTGTCATGGTGGCCGCATCCTCAGTGCAGTAATTATGAGTTGAGGCCTTTTGTGACAAAATGGCACAGAAACATCCTAATTAGAAGGGAACCAGGTTCAGTATGTAAGTGGGATGGGAACAGCTCAAAGGAGCAGGATGTGACTGGGAACTGCTTGGGTTTGAACAGGAATCTGTACTCATTTTGGACCAGAGCCTCTGATGTGATTGTACAAAATATCTCTTCATCCTAACCCTCGCTCTTAAGGCGGACCATCTCCATTCAACCTTTACTCTTAAGGTGGAACCTCTCTAACCTAACCCTCACTCTTAAGGCGCAACCTCTCCAGCCAAATTCTCCTCCTAAGGTCTTATGAATCTCCCAAATTTCTACCATGTCACCCAGCTGTGTAACCTCATAGAGCAAGACAAACTCTGAGCTGTATTTAAAGGTTCTTCTCAATCACCTTTCTGAGGGGTCTGTGTGTCAGTGCTGGGTCAGGGGACAGAGATAGTGAACCCATTGTTCCCTGATTGCTGGGGGACACAGTATCTTGTCACTGTCACTGTCACAGGAGACAGATCTGAATGAGACAGGGGGGATAGCGACACCCCCAGCATTGACAGCCAGGGCTCCTGTTTCACACTGGCTCCATCATGCCTCAGCCGAACGGTACTGCTCAGCAGGGGCCTTTCACAGCCCCCCCAGGACAGGGAAAATGATAACCGACCAGCACTGCACTGTGCTTCCTCTGATAGGGGTCGATAGGGGTTATGGAACATGGATGAATGGATCATATACACCATTACTGCTAATGCCCACTTTACAGTGTTTTAGCTAGAGTGGCCTGTACTGCACTCTCTCCGTACACATAAGTCAATGTGAAGATGTAGCTTTACGACAGGAGGAGAGCGTCCGTGGGAACCTCAGGCTTCGGACAGAGTGCCAAGACACTTGGGGGAAACACCAAACGGGATTCAGCACACAGGAGTGAGGAGAGATAGGAGATGCAGCACTGGGAGGAAGTCTGCCACTTAACCTGGAAGCCAAGGACAGCATTGCATCAGTCACTGGAGCAGCCTCTCCAGCTAAACTGGAAAACATTTTAAAATCAATTTCAAGAAGATAAAGGGGATCCTGCTGGTCGCAGCATCCGCGAGCATCTCCTCCTGATCCCGTTTAACTGGCGTCTCCTGCACGGAGGGTCATGGGCCTGGTTCTGATTGGGGGGGGAGGGTGAACTGGAGAGGCAGACCTATGTCCTGCTGTGCACAGGCTCCCCTCCGGTGTCTGCGAACATGCATCCGCTCCCGCCTGCCTGTTTATCGACACCAACCTGCTTTACAGCACTAACGCAACACCTCAGGCACTGGTGATGTCTGGGGATGAACTCCCAGGAAACATCGCCGATCTCGTCGAAGATGCCAGGGTCTGACTGAGGCGCAGGAGACAGACACACAGACACAGGAGGAAGACAGACAAGCACAGCTGACAGACAGAGAGACAGCAGAACAGCAGACAGACAAACAAATGGAGAGGGACAGTAGACAGGCAGAAAACAAACAAAAAGATACACAAACACAGCAGAGAAAGCACTGAAACAGCAAACTGCCTGTCTGCCAGTCTCTCTCTGCCTGTCTGCCAGTCTCTCTCTGCCTTTGATCACGGTTATCTCCTGACCCAGAGGATGTTATGAACACACAAACTCTCCATAATAAATTACAAGGCGAGGGGAGGAGAATGACACCGTTTAGGTCCAGGACTCTGCAGAGCGAGTGTGTTCAACCCAGTTGCATCCCCAGCCGCACAGTGAGGCAGTACCACCAAACCCAGAGCAGTGAGCAGGGTGCATGGTGGAGCTCCTCCTGAAGGGGGAGCCACAGCGCTGAGACGCTCCTCAGCTGGGTTATTTCAGATCTTATCCTGGACATATCGATCTGTTCCCCTTCGGGTAATGGACAATTCGGATAAGCAAATCAGGACGTATCTGCAGCATCTTCTCAGTGGCATAGCAGAGCGGGGGGGGGGGGGGAGCAGCTGTCCATCATGAGAGTCAGAGGGTACCTTCTATGTTCCATTTGTGCACCGTAGAAGAAGCGAGTCGGTGTCTGTAACGTCACATTGTCCCAGTGGCAAAGGAATATCAAGAACCGGCAACAATTCTTTTGTGACTTTGCATGCACAGTGCTCTGATTATTTTTTTTCGGCATTAATATTAATACCAATTATAGGCTAAAACATAAATGACTAGGCTAAATGCACACACTCACAGACACTGATGGTCAGTCTCCTATTTTGCATAACCTAGTCTAGCATTAACGATGACATAAATAGGACCTTTTTATGGACTAATTTACAAAATCTAAGGCTATTAAGAAGTCAAATGCTCTAAGCAAACCACCAAACAAAACTGCATTATGCAACCCCTGGCCTCTATCTTTCTGTAAATGAAATCAAAATGACTAACCTAAATCGTGTAATATACCATACATTACAGCACTCTGTACACCACTATAAACAGACAATTAGCCAGGTAGAAACCAATAAGGTGGCTGAAATTTCGGGGGTGGCATCTGGGAGGGCGAATGAGACTGCGGGGGTGGCACCGGCCATCCCATTGGGATCTCTGGGTGCTGATGCATGGATGTGACCAGCTCCTGCTAGCTGCTCTCCTCACACACCCTGCGTCTCTTCTCCAGTGTTTATTCTCTGATATTCAGCTCCAGAATGAAGCTCTAATCCCCGAATTCTCCCTCAGCTCATGCTATTAGATTTGAACCCTTCATCCACTTATCCAGCTGGTTACTTTGCACGGGGAATCTCCTCTCACACTCTATTCAGAAATTCCACAAGAAGGCTCCTCCTGGGACTCCGACCACCAGAAGAAGTTCAAGTATTATACAGAGGCCTGCAGAAGGTCCTTTCACCACATAAAAGTGTCCATTCCAATGAACAACTAAACACTGAAGTCGTCGGCCTGTGTGAGTGGATTAAAGAGGATTAGTGGTTAGTGAGGAGTGGTGAGGGAGGAGCAATATGACCCTTCAACCAGAAGATGGCAAGCTAAGATCAGTCATTTTGATAAATCAAAAAGCTTTGGATCTCGGCTCCTGATAAACTAGCAGGAAGCATTTAATCCAGATCTCAATTCCAGTCCTTCACTGGAGACAGTTTTTCTGGCCAGACATTTCTGCTGTACAATTTGACCGGGGAGAAGCTGCATGAAACATCTCTATGAACATTGAATGAACACTGTATGAACATGGTTTGCACACTGCAGGAACACAGTATGAACACTGCATGATCATTACATGAACAGTGTATGAATGCTGCATGAACACTCACAAACTGAACACAGTATGAACACTGAATTAACAGTGCATGAACAATATATATGAACACTGCAGGGACACTATGCTTTCAAATCACACAGCATGAATTTGCACCTTTAATACTGCACTCCATGTGTACATGACATGGCAGAAATGCATCCTGTCATCCTTCCAAGAGCAATGGGTGGACATGCACAGGCTGTTGGACTGTCCTACATCATCTTAGCTCATCAGAGGACAGAGATGTTGAGGAAGCTGTGACAGTCTATGAGAGTTACTGACAGCCAGAGTCACCCCACATTAGAATCCCCGTGTCTTATCATCCGTGCAGTGCCACCACGACGTCTTATTGTCGCACCCCAGGAGCTTAAGCGCCCCCTTCAGTGAGGTTAGAAGGCAGCAGCTTGCCTGTCAGTGCTCTTCCAGTGGAGTCTCCCGAAGTGTGAAAAGAGAGCAATCAGCTTGGCAAGGCGTCACTGCGAGGAAGAGGTGGGTCAAGGCACCAGACAGACACCAGGGGGCGGTGTTGGGAAGTTTCAAGAAAAAGCGAGAATTAGTGAAGGAGATAGAGGCACACTGCTTTTCATAATGGCGGCTGTGATGGGGGAAAGAGATATTTGTGAGGAGGTGGGGCTGAACTGAGGGGGCAGGCTGGTACAAGGAGGGAGGGGGGCTCTAACCTGTATGGTGTCTGTCCTTCCCCCTGACAGTGAGGCTAAGACCCGAATTTCACCTACCACGGCATCACCACCCTGGTCCAAACAAGCCGAATGCCAAAAAGAAAATGGAAAAAGACATTTCACTTTTATTCTATAAGCAATATGATATATGTAGCACAGAAAAGCATCTGGCGTTACACAGTGTTACATTGCTCCATCCTTAGGTTCACCTGAAATGCTGCCATATTGATGGAGTAGAGAGTAGGATGTATGTCGTGCTTTTCCAGTGTTGTACGACACACTCACAAAAGCTGTCATGTGACACAGAGATGCGTGAAAGTGAGCGATGGAATGGTGAGCTAGCACCTGTGGGCTGTTTCTGTAGGGCCTGATCAGAAAGAGTTAGATCTGCAGTCACTCCCTGGCTGACACACTCTCAGAGAAACACACCCGCTGTGTTTACACAGCACAGAGTTACTCCCCAACTCACAGTCTCGGAAAGGTTTCGATGGAGTATGGCTGGCACACAGATGCTGATGGGGTTTCGATGGAGTACATCTGGCTCAGATTCTGATGAGGTTTCGATGGAGTACAGCTGCCTCACAGATGCTGATAGGGTTTTGATGAAGTACGGCTGCCTCACAGATGCTGATGGGGTTTCGATGGAGTACAGCTGCCTCACAGATGCTGATGGGGTTTTGATGGAGTACGGCTGGCACACAGATGATGGGGTTTTGATGGAGTACAGCTGGCACACAGATGCTGATGGGGTTTCGATGGAGTACAGCTGCCTCACAGATGCTGATGGGGTTTCGATGGAGTACAGCTGCCTCACAGATGCTGATGGGGTTTTGATGGAGTACGGCTGGCACACAGATGATGGGGTTTTGATGGAGTACAGCTGGCACACAGATGCTGATGGGGTTTCGATGGAGTACAGCTGCCTCACAGATGCTGATGTGGTTTCGATGGAGTACGGCTGCCTCACAGATGCTGATGGGGTTTCGATGGAGTATGGCTGGCTCACAGATGCTGATGGGGTTTCGATGGAGTACGACTGGCACACAGATGCTGATGAGGTTTCGATGGAGTATAGCTGGCACACAGATGCTGATGGGGTTTTGATGGAGTACGGCTGCCTCACAGATGCTGATGGGGTTTCGCTGGAGTACAGCTGCCTCACAGATGCTGATGGGGTTTTGATGGAGTACGGCTGGCTCACAGATGCTGATGGGGTTTCGATGGAGTACGACTGGCACACAGATGCTGATGAGGTTTCGATGGAGTACAGCTGGCTCACAGAATCTGATGGGGTTTTGATGGAGTACAGCTGGATCACAGAATCTGATGGGGTTTTGATGGAGTACGGCTGGCTCACAGATGCTGATGGGGTTTCGATGGAGTACAGCTGGCTCACAGAATCTGATGGGGTTTTGATGGAGTACAGCTGGCTCACAGACAGAACAGCACTTCCACCCTTTCTGAGCTCCCTCAATATGGAATAGATCTGAAGCTCTGTGTGGTCCCGTGGATGTCAGGGACTGCTATGAGGAAGCCGCTATAACGTCACGTGAGGCTTCCCTTCCACACCAAAGAAGGGAATCTAGCAGCGACCGGAATATTCCCTCCCAGCCTGCTCTGGGAACCGACTCCTTCTGTCAGCTGAGTTCCATTGGGCTTAATGAATGATCATACTTATTATTGCAATTTCGAGCAGTTCTGTCCCGTTTACCCCTTTACCTGTCTGTACCTCTGCCTGCCTGTTGTCTTGACCCTGTTCTGCCTTTCTGATGATTAATCTAGCCCAGCCCTCTAAGTACTGATGAAGGTCACCTGAACACTCGCCTGTCCCCAGATCCTGAGCCCTTGATTGCCGGCGAATTGCCCGACCGCTGCCCGTACCTCGACCACGATCCCTGGATTACATTTTGGTTTTCTGTCTGGATTGCAAGCAGGATTACAGGCCTTTCACCTGCCTGATCCGCAGCAGTGTCCTCCTTATTTACTCGGACCCCCCTCATGACAGTGGATGCAAATAACAGCCCAGCAACTTCCCCGCAACAATCTCACAAAAACCTTCATTAATTTCTGGGGACGAGATGTTAATCCGTAGCAGATTAAACTGCAGGGAGCTTTTAATGGATCATTTTGGGATGTTTCTCACTGGCTCCTGGAGACCTTCAGAATTTATACGCCCATCAGGCTGCTGCTGTAAAATTGTCAGGTTCCTTCCTTGAGATTGGGTTTCCATAGTGATGTCAGTCTACTTTGGAGGGGGGCAAATGGAAAGTGACACCCCCCCTCGGTGAATGGGAGGACACCCCCCCCCCCCAAGCCACCCACACAGATTCTCCCACTTTCTTCCGTGATTTTTAATTATTCTGAGTCAGTTTCCAGATGAAAGGCTCTTCTTCGTGGTTCTGCCTCAGTATCGGTTTTCACAGTCATAAATTATGGTGTATAAACAAACAGGATGAGGAGATGTAAAGTTCTCCCAATGTGCATCTCATCATCTCGCTCCCTCTCAGTCTGTGACTCACCTCTCCCCCAAACCCCCCCCACCCCCCAAGGCCTGAGGATAACCTGGATACAGCTTGTCTGTGTGCCTTCTTTACATGGCACACCATTTCCCCACTCCCAGTTTCCCTGCCCAGAAGTGTGGGCCCTTGCCTGTCTGGCAGAGGAGGGGGGACCAAAGTATATGTTTTCCCAAAAAGATGCCAATCTAATACTTTAACATTCAGATGCATCACATTGAGTAAACAAACACACCGACACACTGCAGCCTGCTCAGATGACAGTGGCTGAGAAGTGTGGAAGTTGCCTCCTCTCAAACCATGTGTTTGCATGGGCCCCCCTGTTGGTCACAAACACTCACTACACTGTAATTGCAGTAACATCCCCACACACAAAGGCACAACACAAACACACACATACAAAAGTACCAAACTTTTATCCCATACCTTGTATCCCACCCTCCCTTTGCATGATTCGGTCAGGGAGTCAACGCTCAGGGTCACTGGTTCCCTGTGCTAATCATACCAACTGGGTTGGACAGATAACTGGCCAATCAGAGGAGCTCACACGAGGGCAGAGGCGGGCTCATAATGGCAGGGTAGGGGGTGTTGTGTCCTTTAGCAAAGTACTTAAGAGTCCCTAAGTAAACATGCACTTGAGTCAGCATCCAGCTGTGAAAATCTGCTGTGGAAATTATGCAAATTGCTCTGATTAAGAGCTTCTGCTAAGCAAATAATCAGCTGTGTGCTATTAGTATAGCTAGGGACTTTTCACAGGTGTGGAGGGATCATGGGGGAGGGATACAGAAACAGACTACCTCTGGCCACCTCTTGGTGGTGCCCTTTGTGTGTGAATCCGTGCACGTGTGTGGCCCAGGCCAGTACTCGGCCAGGGAGCAGACAAGAAGAACCTTTACATAGATCTAATGTGACTGGATTGATACTTGTTCAGCCAGAGTCAGCCAGAATCAACACTCATAATTTACCAGCTGGCATTAACACTCATGGTTGGCCAATTGGCATCAACACTTGTGATTGGTCAGCTGTTAGCAACACTCATGATTGGTCAGCCAGCATCGGCATTTGTGATTGGCCAGTTGGTAGTGACACCTGTGACTGGCCAGCTACATCAACAGTCAAAATTGGTCACCAGGCATGGCCATGCATACTGTATCTAGCCAGCCAGCATTGACACCCATGATTGGCCAGCTGGCTTTAACTGAGAGGCAAATGACTGGGAAAAGTGAATGCCACCAAAGACAGGGAAACCATCGTTAATGAGCGAAATAAGGCACTGGTAAATTAGTGCTTAGTGTCTGTATTTTATAGCTGATTTAGCTGTCTGGAGCCAAGGGGAAAGACCTAAAGCAGCTAAGGATTCTGGGATGTTACTACCACAGAGAGGGAGACAGAGAGAGCAGGGGGAGTGAAAAAAGGGGAGGGAGAAAGGGTAAGGGAGAGTGAGAGGGAGGGAAAGAGAGGGAGAAATGAAGGGAGAGAGAGCAGGGGAAGTGAGAAAGGAAGAAGGGGAGGGAGAAAAAGGGAGAGTGACAGAAGGAAGAAAAGAGAAGGAGAGATGAAGGGAGAGAGAGCAGGGTGAGTGAGAAAGGAAGAAGGGGAGGGAAAAAGAGGGAGAGTGACAGAAGGAAGAAAAGAGAAGGAGAGATGAAGGGATAGAGAGGATGGTGTGGGAGAATAAAGGAAGAAAGTGAGAAAAAGATGAATGAAATAAAAAAATGATAAAAATAAAATCCGGAATACTGGTGTTTAAAATGAGGCAGCTGCTGCAGTTCATCCGTTACACTTTTCATGTGAAGCGTGGCAGCTCACAGAGGGTGATAAAAAGCTGCCCTCCTTTCCGGGGTTTCTCACGCACCAGTGGGGAATGGGACCAACGCTCCACTGGAATTCCATTCCCTCTGTAACTTGGGAATCAATTGGAGTGATGAGTAGCCTCCCTGAGCGGGACACAGCACCGGAACCCCGGCTAACCGGGAAATCCAACACAGCAGGTATAAGATGTGAACCCACAACCGCCCAGCGGGCTTCTCCCTGGCATGGAAATGACAATATGTGACACATGAAACAAAAATGTTGTTTTGTTTCTTCGCTGCATAAGCAGCATCCCTTAGGTGGATTTAAGGGACAAGTGGACCAACGTCACATGACCCACTGCAAAACCTAACCCGCCTTTGACTCCTCCCACTCTGCACCCATGCGCCACTCGGACTTCCCCTGTGAGGACTGACACATTCTGCTCCCCCACTATCACCCATGTGTAAAATTACGCCTGCATGCACACGGCCACCATACCCCGCTGCTGTCTGACAGACAGACTGCGCAGGGAGTTTTGTGGCTGTGCAATGAGTGCAGGAGGCTTCTGTCAGGCAGCACTGTCCTGCAGGCCCATCCAAAGTATCAAATTCAGAAAGGTAACCTTTCCAGGGCGACAGTGACTAGCGTGTGACACTAGGGGACACGGGATGTGGCCGAAGGACGGACCGCAGCCACTCAGATCCCACCACGCAGAGACACAGTCAGGGCTCTCCGTCAGTGGCTCACGGGAGCTTTTTTCTTACACAAAAATGTTCTGAGGGTAGAACAAAAAATGATTGGTTCAAAGAGATAACATAGCTATAGAAGGGGGTCGGGCCTATCAGATGTTTTGGTCCCACCTCATCTACAATCTGATTGGTTATCTCTCTGAAACAATCGTTTTTTTTTCTCTTCTACCCTCTGAATATTTTTGTGTAAGTAAAACTCCCATGAGCCTGTCAGTGAGGCCTAGATTCAGAAAACAATTCGGCCCTTAGAACAGGACCTTGAGGAGGACCATACCCTAGGGTGACACGGTGACAGGTTGCAGCCTTTCCCACAGCAGGCTTCCGGAGTTTTCCGGAAGGCTGCTCCCTACCCTCAGCGCAGATTGTGCCAGTTATGCTCCCATTTACCTGCCCGTGTCTGACAGACAAGTGAGGAGAACAGACTTTTGCATGTCTCCTGAGAAACGCGAGGTAGGTGCTGCATGGGAGGTTGTATGACAGGGCGCAGGGCAGCGGGCTGCCGTCTTAGCCAGGACGAGCTCCCAGCCACTGGGATCGGCAGTGGGACATGCTGCGGGGCTGGTGTGTTAGCTGGGATGGACCGAACGGGAATCTGCCAAAATGGTGCTGGAACAATGGAACAATCATTCTCGCCCACAGGCAGAGAGAGAGAGAAAGAGACAGCAAACACAGCCCTCTCCACAGACTGCAATTTATGCCAAAAAAAAAAACTATTTGTGATGCGCGGCTGAAATAATTATATGTAAACGATATGGGTGGAGGGCTGGCGCAACAAGCCAGGAGGGGCAGGATGCGGAAGGCGTCAGATCTGTCCCAGTCAAGCAGCAGGGGGAAATCCCCATAGAAGAGACAGGCAGGAGTCTCTCAGTATCCCTTATAGTGTCATCATCTGCGAGTGACCAGGCCATACCTGCACATTGAGCCATGCATCTTTGGGGTAGGGCTCCTCCTGCAGACCTGACTCTCACCCAGAACCTCCCAGTACGGCCAGCGCCCGTCTAACAGATCAGTTCCGACACATCAGTGCATCCTGACTGCATCCCGCTCAGCCTCCTCTTTGACAGTCCCAGGAGCCGGGGAACCTTCCGGGTGGCCTAGTGAGCGGAGCAGGCGGGGAGCCCCCATTTGCAGTGTCGTCATTTCCTCTGCGTTTGTATGTCGCAGCACCACGCTGCCTGCTAAATGGCTACCGTGTGTGTGCTGCCCACTAAGGTGGCCATGCATTTCAAAGCAGTGTGACCACATCGCTTAACCCATATACTGCCTTTATCACACCAGCAATGCGGGATCACTTCAGGTCCAGTGGGGGGCGCTGTTATGTAACGACACCGCATAAGTAACATGAGATGCAGAGGCTTGTTGACATAGCAACAATAATGGCATAATGGAATGCTCACGTCACATCGTGAAGTCTAACGGCGGAACGCCTTGTCTTTTCCATACTTGGTCACCATGGTAACGTGCCGTTGGTACATGGAGTCTCCAGAGGGGTACATGAGGTACACAGAGAGCAGAGAGACAGAGGATGTCACACACTTAAACAGGACGTGACACGCTTCCCGCAGCGATGCCACAGACCCCCCCACCCCCCCGCAGGAGCGCCGCTGCCACGCCATCGCGGCGAAAGCTTTCCAATCACTTCTGCTTAGTCAGCGCTGCTCTTTGGGGGGCTTCTCTGGACTTGATGAATGCGGCAGCCAGAGGCAGCAGAGGGAAATGCAGCCCGGCTGGTTACCTTGAGGGACTTTAACGAAACGGATGCCAGACCTCCACATGGCGGGACCTCGACGACGGCATGCATCTCTCTCTGGGGGGATCCCTCCTGTCCTGCCCATGCCGGTGTGACGGGGATGGGGTGTGGGGCTCTACCACATTAAATGTTCATCTGGTCGATTTTCTATTATCTGCCATGGTTTTGCCTGAATTCAACCCTGAAGGCCGCCAGGCCAGTGCCATGTTGTGGTTTTAATGATCCTGGCACACGGCTGGCAGGGAAACATTACTGTTTACAGTCTGAGTCAGCAGGAGCTGTCTGAGGCCTGGGCCTGTAATCTCCGCCTCGCCTGACACTGTCCCTGCTGTCACATCCATAATGACCCTGTCATCAGGGACAGTGTTACAAACCCTCAGAACACTGAAAGTCTAAGGTACCTGGAGCATAGATCAAGGAGAACCACAGAAGAAAGGGCAGGCTGTGAGAGTATCAGCCCCCCCAGCAGAAAGGCAACCAATGAGGAAGGGAGGGAGACTGGGCTCCTCCATCATCTTCTCTGTCCACCCTCCTCCTCATGTTCTTCTAGTTCGTTCTTCTGCACTTTCCCTTCTGCTCTGCATGTTCAGGGTTGACCCAGACAGCTGTGTGACATATACTCATATGTACAGCTGTATGTACAGGGGCCCTGCATCTCTGTACCTTCTCCATCTGTCTCTCCATCTCTGTCTCTGCACTGCTATCCCCTCCCCATCTCTCCTTCATTGAATTCCAGATGTTGAAGTGGTATCCCAAAACTGTAGGAAAATAGTTATTGAGAGCCAATTTTCATTCAAATCATTTCCTTTGCCGGTGGCAAGTAGAAGTACAGTTGAGGGTGCCCTTTACTGAAGGGAAATTCACTTTTGGTGACAACCATACATGAAGTGGCAGAGCCTATGAAGGATGCAAGTGTGTCCGAATACCACTTTTTGTCTGTGCTGCCTTCCTCACTCACGCACTACCTCCGACCCTCATCACCTTCATAAATTTACAACTTTAGCCAGGTGTCATCAAGGGAGCTGTCATAATTTCAGTTTTGGGATGCTAGCTCATGGAACATGGTTAGAACATGGTTAGAACACATGAATTCTACACATACAGAGCACAGGTGGGATTCAAAACCCCAACCCAAGATGTGTGAGGATGCCTTCTGAAACATGGTGCTTCCCCCACGGCTGAAACAAACACATACAAACTAAGATGCACATTGCATTATTAACATGGCTATACTGAAGCTGCAAATTTCTCAGAGGTCTGAGGCCTGCTTCCATCCAGCACCCCTGCTGTGCTGAGGACATGCACCGCACACCCACCTGCACACTAAACCCAACCCCACACCCACCTGCACACTAAACCCAACCCCACACCCACCTGCACACTAAACCCAACCCCACCTGCACACTAAACCCAACCCCACATCCACATGCACACTAAATCCAACCCCACCCCACATCCTGGACCCACCCTACCAACGCGCTCCACAGAAAGAGAGCCAAGCTGACTACCACAGGTTCTGTGTGTATGTTTTTCTTCAATAACCTGCCTTATTTACTTACTAATTAGCTAGTCCTCCTGTTGTAATGCATATCACCAGAATCCACAAATACCCCAGTGCTAACAGTACAGTACCAACTGGACAGTAAATCCAGAAGAAGAAGCAACAGGCACAGTCTACTGGGAAGTGAGTTCAATGGCCCTGCTATTTACACCAAGTCTGGACCTTTCCACTGCTGCTTGCCGGGGAGGGAAGGATCGATCTAGTCACGCTTTAATGCTAGCAAGCAGACGCCACTTAGTTCACCTTGGGAACCACTTTACTAATGATTCCAATCAGGCAATTAAAAGATGAGCACGAGTGAACAGCTGTGAGTCCTCCTCCACCTCAGCCCGCAGCAAGACACTCTCCTGTTAATGAGGACCACGACCTGAGCTTCTGAAAAATCTGAAAGCTGTGTGACAGCCTCCATCAGTGAAAACATCACAAGTGGATGTGTGAGTGCTGTGGGAAATCCCAAAGAGGACACTTTTAATGGCATGGGCCAGAATAGCAGAAATGTGCACTGCACATGGCATGCCTTAAACTAGAGTCAGCTTTTCAAGTGCCATGCACTGGCCGGCCTGTAGGGGGCGGCAAATTGGCCTGGAGGTGCTGTGCTCTGCCTCTGCCTGAATCAAGCATGCGTGAAACCAGCTTTAGTCAGCACTGTTTAAGGCAATTCTTTAAGAGTGTGATTCATTTCCTCAACAAGGACGAGGCCTCACCTCAGCGCCCGGGGGGGGGGTGGGTCTGTGTCATTCCCTTTTTTTTTCCAGAACTTGGACAAATGGCTGTCGGCCGAGAATTTTTCTCCTGTTGCTTGTAAAAGAAAATGAAGAGCATTCATCTGGTCACCATCATCGCTACCGCTCTGCACTGGCATTCGCGAGGCAGCCAACGCTGACAGTTTGTCTGTGGCGTCTCCTAGGCAACGTGGTGAGGGGGATTCCGATTGGCCGCAATGTGCTTGGCCAGGCAAAGTCAATATTGCGCTTAATGGCGTCTCTGGTTTACGGCTTGCTTTCGCCCTGCAATGGTGTCATGGTTGAGCCCTGTCTCCCCGATTTGTCATGGCTGCTGTTGCTGTTTGGCGAGTCATTGTCATGGCACCTGGATGTGGTAGTTAGAAACTGTGTGTTTTAACATGGTATGGGCGACACCATGAGGGCAGCTTAACATTTAAACACCGCTGCCCTGGGGGGGTTCAAATCGCTTGCTGGCTTCTCATATTTCATCCTTACAGTTATGTCTTCATACACCTGCGTTTTATTGAATTTCTTTTCCCCTCTGTTCTAAAAATTGGTTCAATGCTGCCTTTTAATGGAAATAAATGGAAAAACAGACAAGCTGTTTTCAGATTTAGAAGCAATTGAATTGTGATGTTGCTCAACTCCCACGGTGCGTGAAGATTATCCAGCTTGTTCAGGCCAGGCTTCACATCTTTGTGCTCTTAGCTTCTGCTGTGGAGATTCGGGGGCCACCTTCGGCTTTGATTAAATTTCTTCTGGTCGATCTGGACAGACGCCATATGCCATGGTGGTGCTGCTGGGGAGCCCTGGCCAGGGGGGGGGGGGGTCACGGGGTCATTTATTATGAGCCGTGGAGAAGGGACTGATGCTTAGTGAGGTTGATTCTCACATCTCTGTAATTAGGAGGTCTTTGTAATTAAGTTTACCCACATTTGAACCTGCTGAGATGCCCCCATGCAGATGCCCCCACGTCACCTGGTGCCTCTGACGTCTCCATCTCCAGCAGGTCCCTCCGCCTGTCCCCAAACTGCCCGTCTGGGGCCACTGCCTGTCTCCCTGCTGTTTGTAGCATCCTTATAACTCAACTTCCAACCACAAGCTCCTTCTGGCTAGTCAAGCGGATCTGGGTCTGGGTGAAAAGGTCCACTTTACCTGTGAGGGAGAAGCAGGGAAGGCAGCAAACTGGTGATGTGACCCAGTTTACCTGCCCAGGAGGGTCTTCGGGTGGAGGGGGGGGGGTATCCTTCTTTCTGGAGATACTGAACACCCCCTGGATGGTTTGGTACTATGACCCAGTTCTTCAGAGCCACTGGTGAGAATGAGGCCCATTGCAGTCCGTCTCCACTTCATCCTAAATCCTCATCACCCCCCCCCCACACACACACACACATATTTTAGTAGGACCAGGAAGGTCCCCCGAAACCATTGATGAGGACCGTCATGGCTGAGTGTCGGAGTCTAACTGTCAGACCGGGAGCTGGCCAGTATCTCTCAGACATTGGCCTGATGTGGTTGAATCGTTGGGGTTTCATCCTGTGATAGAGACCCACACAGAGCCCATCTCCATTCTGCTGACCAAGCACTTGTAAGCAATTCTAAAGGGAATGTTCTGAAAATGTTAGAAAACAAGCTTCTTCCAGTACAGGAACTAAGGCTGTGGGGGGGGGGGGGGGGGGGGCAAATCC
>JAABNX020000130.1:31290063-31302896 GCA_015163995.2 Mormyrus lacerda
CATTACTGAACACAGACATGCGGAATCTGCCCCCGGATACGGCCTCAATTACTGAACACAGATATGCAGAATCTGCCCATGGATACACCCTCCATTATTGAACACAAACATGCGGAATCTGCCCCCTGATACACCTTCCATTACTGAACAAAGACATGCGGAATCTGCCCCCGGATACAGCCTCCATTACTGAACACAGACATGCAGAATATGCTCCCGGATACAGCCTCCTTTACTGAACACAGATTTGCAGAATCTCTCCCCTGAAACAGCGTCCTTTACTGAACACAGACACGCGGAATCTGCACCCGGATACAGCCTCCATTACTGAACACTGACACACAGAATCTGTTCCTGAATACAACCTCCATTACTTACTATGGACATGCGGTCTTACACAGGGGACCAGGTGGTTGTTTCAGGTTCAGCAACGAGCCCCAACCCCATTAATTTGCTGCTATTTCGTTAGTGCTCTAGCCCCCCCATTTTCTCTCGTACACAAAACCAGAGGCTGAGATGCCCCAGGCTGGGCTAGAGATGCCCCAGGTCAAGGGCCCAACAGGAGTGCCCTTTCAGTTTAGGCTGCAGCATTAAGGTCTCCAGCTGAACCCAGAGCATGCAAACTGAAAAACAGCAAGAATATGGCTTGAAGGTCGGGGAGCACAGCAGGTATCACAGGAAATAGAGTGGGGGACAGCACAGTCCGGGGAGCAGAGTGGGAACCGCAGGGAGTAGAGTGGGGAACAACACAGTCCGGGGAGCAGAGTGGGTACCGCAGGGATAGGAGTGAGGGACAGCACAGTCCGGGGAGCAGAGTGGGTACCACAGGGAGAGGAGTGAGGGACAGCACAGTCCTGGGAGCAGAGTGGGTACCACAGGGAGAGGAGTGAGGGACAGCACAGTCCGGGGAGCAGAGTGGGTACTACAGGGAGTAGAGTGGGGGACAGCAAAGACTGGAGAGCAGAGTGGGTACTGGAGGGAGTTGAGTGAGGGACAGCACAGACCGGAGAGCAAAGTGGGTACCGCAGGGAGTAGAGTGGGGGACAGCACAGACCGGAGAGCAGAGTGGGTGCCGGAGGGAGTCCAGTGGGGGACAGCACAGTCCGGGGAGCAGAGTGGGTACTGCAGGGTGTAGAGTGGGGGACAGCACAGTCCGGGGAGCAGAGTGGGTACCGCAGATGACAGAGCTAGGAATGGCATGGGACAAACGGGCTAAGCTATGATAGGAAGCAGAGCCGGCCCTGCAGACAGCAGAGTGCTGAGCACAGCAGACAGGCTGATTAACCCCTAGGGAACCAGCAGAGGGTCCACTCAGCCACTGTGAGCCCTCCTATTTGAAGATGCCAACATTTCTTTTATGTTGGTCAGCAGGGGGCACCAGCGGGACCCATCCAGCAAAGTCCCAATTCAGATGCACTGGAGCAGCTGCTGTCTGAAAACACTGGTGTTGGATTTACATGCAAACTGGATTTAATGTCCCTCTGCAGCTACCGAAACTCCGTTTGGTGTGTAAATATCAATGCAGCTGCATTTTATCACACAGATTTCGATTTTCAGCAGTTTAGCTTCCAAAAAGCGAATGTAAATGTTATGAATGCAGATCCGGGACCCCAGTGGCAGTGAAGCATGATCAGACTGGGGTTTGTAACGCATTTATCCATGCTGAGATCAGCCAGGAAACAGTCACAGGGCTGCGCTGCTCTCACTCCACTACACACTGCTCTCCACCACACACTGCTCTCACTCTGCTCCACGCAGCTCTCTACTACATACTTCTTTCCACCACACACTGCTCACTCTACTGTTCACAACTCTCTACCACACACTGCTCACTCTACTGCACATTGCCCTCTACTGTAAGCTGCTCTCACTCGACTGCACACTGCCTGTACTCTACCACACAATGGTCTCACTCTGTCACACACCACTCACACACTACAGCACAGTGCTCTTACTCTACAGTAAGCTGCTCTCACTCTATTGCCCACTGCTCTTATTCTGCAACATGCTGCTCTCTTGCACACTGATTTCATGACACCTCATGCTGCTCATTGTCACGCCCTGATCGTGCCGATCCTCCTGTGCCACGCCCCCCTCGTTAACCTCATGTAGATTGCCCGTGTTCCTCAGCTGTTTTGAGTTGTCCTGATCAGTGTAATGTATTTAGTCCGCTTTTCGGTTTGTTTCCCCAGTCCAGTCATTGTTATGTCAACCCCGGTGTTGCCTACCATTTGTCGTGCTCCTGTCAATAAACCCCGTGTTTACGTTTCTTCGTGGCTTCCTGCGCCTTGTTTGCGCCCCGTGCACCTCGCAGTGTGACAGAATGACCGGACTTCCCTACAACACAATCCAAGCTACGAGGGAAGTTCTCCCCTTGGAGAGGGAGGTCATCCAGTGGACCGACCTGCTCGACCAAAGAGAGGACCCAGTAGCCCGCCGGCTAGAGGACAGGTGCTAGGACCTCCTGGACTGGAGGTTCCACACCGGTGAGGAACAGCAGCTAGAAGAGGTGGAAAAAAGCCTGAAGCAGCTGAGGGAGAGAGTGACTGTCTGACTGCCCCATCTGGGGTATGCCACTGTCCAGCCGCCCCCCAACTCACCCCCTACCACTACCTCAGTACCGTGCGCAGCCATGCGGAAGCAGCGAAAGGGAAAGAGGCACCGGAAAGGACCTGGAGATCAGCTAGGAAAGCTGCGCTGCTCTCACTCCACTACACACTGCTCTCCATCACACACTGCTCTCACTCTGCTCCACACAGCTCTCTACTACACACTTCTTTCCACCACACACTGCTCACTCTACTGTACATTGCTCTCTACTGTGAGCTGCTCTCACTCGACTGCACACTGCCTGTACTCTACCACACAATGATCTCACTCGGTCACACTCTGTTCCGGAAGTTGCCTGCTGCTCCCGCCGCTACACCTGCGACGCCCCCTGCTGGCCACTCTCCCGCAGACACTGCTGCGCCCGCCAAGGCACCCCCTGCTGGCCGCATGCCTGAGCCCGTCTCTCCCGTCCATCCCGTCTCTCCCGTCCAGCTCGTCTCTCCTGTCCTGCCCGGCCAGCTGCCCGCTGTGGCTGTCCTGCTCGCGCCGCCGCCCGCTGCGGCTGTCCTGCCCGCGCCGCCGCCCGCTGCTGCTGCCTGCTGCTCAGCCCGCGGCACCCCCTGCAGACTGCACACCCTGCTGCTACGGCCACGCCCATGCTGCCACCTGCTGCTCACTCTGCCCTGGCAGTGCCCCCGGAAGCGCTTGTGCCGGCTATGGCAGCACCCCCTCTTGGCCCGGGGTCTGCTCTGGCGGCTGCTGCGGCGGCCCCTGCTGCTGCGGCCCCTGCTGCTACCCGGTTTCCTGCACAGGCCCTGGCAGCTGCTGTGGCGCCCGCGGCCCCGGCGCAGCTCCCCGTGACTTCTGAGCTCCCTGCTCGGCTCCCTGCTCGGCCCCCTGCGGCTACTGTGGCGCCCGAAGTCCCTGAACTACCAGCTCAGCTCCCCGCAGCCCCCCGGGCCCCTTGGATTCCCCGTGCATGTCCCAGAGACTCCAAGGGCGTCCCCAGAGGCCAAGCTCCCGAGTCCTCGGACTCCTGGTCCTGTCGCCTGGGCTGTTGCTCCGCCCGAGGTCCAGGCTCTGTCCGCAGCGGCTGCTTCACCCATGCGCGATGCCCTGGCTCTGCCTGTATCGCTCCCTTCGGCTCCAGCCTGGGCAGCCGACAGGCCGCCCCACACGGCCTCAGTCCCCCCAGTCCCTGTTACCGCGGCCTCAGTCCCCCCGGTCCCTGATCCCTAGGCATCAGTCCCCGGGTGGTCCCAGGCGACCCGACCCCCGCTCCTTCCTCCCCACTGGAGTCGGAGGAGGAGCTGGACTGGGACCCCCTCCGAGGGGTCGCTGCCACCGTGGGCGTTGCATCGGGGTGGTTCACGGCCAGGCTACCACCTCTCGGTCTCGGGAAGGGGACACCAACGGCGGGGCAAACTCCCGAGGCCCCCCTTCCTTCCCGGGCTCCGGTGAGGCAGTTGGCCTCGGGTTCACCCCAGGCATCCGGTCAACCAACCCCAGCCCGACTGCAGCCATCCCCGCAACAGCCAGTGGGCCCCTCGCTCACGGCTCTCCCCACGGCTCCCTCCTTGCCACCACCACCAGCCCCTTTGCCTACGTCCTCGCCACCCTTAGCTCCTGTCCCGGCCCCGAAAAGACCTGCTGCCCCAGTGTGTCCTACTTCCTGTCCCCCAATGGTCCCCTTTGCTCTCCGTTACCCACTGCCCTTGGACCCCTTGGCCCCTGTGTTCACTCCCCGTCCAGTTTCACCGTCATTCCCCTTGAGTTCCTTGCCCTTGAGTGCCCCCCTTGTGTGCTTCTCATCCCTCTGTACCTTTGTTCCCTGCCGGTCCTTGTGTGCCCTCTGTGGTTCCCCCTCGTCCCTCAGTGCCTCCCAGTCCCTTGGTAACCCCCGTGCTGTCTCCCCGACCCTCCGAACCTTCGGCTTTGGTGGGTCCCTTTGTGCCCCCTGCGTTTCGGCCTAGTCTCTCTGTGCCTCCTGTATGTTCTTCCCGTCCTTTTGCACCCACGTCCCCAGGTGGCCCCTATGTGTCTGTGCTCCCTGTTGTGGTCCCTCAATGGTCCCCTTTAGTGTCCCTGGGTCCCAGGTCTCCATCTTTGGTGTCTTTGTGTTTGTCTACGTTCCCCGTTATTTGTAGCCTGTTGTTTGAATTGTCCGCCTTGTGCTGGTTCTGTGTGTCCTTACTGTTCCCTGTGCACGTTGAGGTTGTTGTCCTTTTGTCTCCCCAGGTACCGTCGTGTCCTAGGTCCTTTGTGCCCCTTATGTCTGCTCCTCGTTCTCCTGTTTCTCCCATGTTCACTCCTGGCCCTTCTGTTCCTCCTGGTGGTGTTCCCCCTGTATCTCCTGTGTTTTTGCCGCTGTGCTTATTGGCGTTTTCCTGGTTGGTCGGTTGTTGTCTAAGTTCCTGTTCCTGTATCTGTGCTGTGTGGCTTTGGTTGCTTATGTTTGGTTGACGTTTTTGGTTTTGATTTTGTTTTTCCAGGTCCTTTGTCCCCGGTTCGGTCCCTCCGCTCTCCTGGGGCGCGCCCAGTGTGCGCGCCCTTAGGGGGGGGTTCTGTCACGCCCTGATCTTGCCGATCCTCCTGTGCCACGCCCCCCTCGTTAACCTCATGTGGATTCCCCGTGTTCCTCAGCTGTTTTGAGTTGTACTGATCAGTGTAATGTATTTAGTCTGCGTTTTGGTTTGTTTCCCCAGTCCGGTCATTGTTATGTCAACCCCAGTGTTGCCTACCATTTGTCGTGCTCCTGTCAATAAACCCCGTGTTTACGTTTCTTCGTGGCTTCCTGCGCCTTGTTTGCGCC
Source organism: Mormyrus lacerda (assembly GCA_015163995.2). Taxonomy (NCBI): domain Eukaryota; kingdom Metazoa; phylum Chordata; class Actinopteri; order Osteoglossiformes; family Mormyridae; genus Mormyrus; species Mormyrus lacerda. The sequence goes on from JAABNX020000130.1 coordinate 31,295,426, forward strand.
CCGTGCGCCTCGCAGTGTCATACTCACACTGTATCATACACTGTTGTCACTCTGCCACACACTGCTTCCACTCTACCACCCACTGCTCTTACTCTATGGCACATTGCTCTCACTCTTTTACAAACTGATCTCAAGATACCTCCTGCTGCTCTCTTTGTACCACACACTGATTCCACTCTACCACATGCTGCTCTCACACTTCAGTATATTGCTCTCATTCTACAGTAAGCTACTCTTACTTTACCGTACACTACTCTTACTCTACCCCCTCCGCTCTAATTAAAGCTGCTCTCATTCTACTGCATGCTACTCTCACTCTACCACACACTGATGTTACGCTATAGCACACTGCTCTCTCTACCGCACATTGCTGTTAAGCTTCAGCACACTGCTCTGTCTACAACCCACTGATCTCACTCTACAACCCACTGCTCTCACTCTGTCACACACTGCTCTCACTGTACCTCATGCTGTTTTCACTGTACCTCATACTGCTCTCACTCTACTGCACACTACTCTCACACTGTCACACACTGTCTCACTCTGCTGTACACTGCAGTCACTCAACATTGCACTACTCTCACACTACTTCACACTGCTGTCATACACACTGGTTATAAACTCCACTAACACTCTACCACATGCTTCAGTAGAGGATCTGCTATCGACGTGACCTGCATTAAGCAGCTTAAACCTTTAATCTCTGATTAGAGCAGATCCTGATTCTGGTTACTTGTCATGATCTCAGGCACTGATCCTGATTTCAGTGATCTTCTGCGTTCTATGGGGTCATCTTCAGCAGGGGAAAATCACAAAAAATATAAAAATGACCAACTGGCATGTAGTCAGTATGATTTGTATCTGTGGTGAAAGAGGGGTGCTGTGACAAGGACCACAGGGCACACGCAGCCTGGCAGACAGCTCACACGAAGCTGGAATTCTGTCACACTCCTGCGAGATGGAGATCAGGTCGCCCTGTTTAGCTCTGGCACAGAGGGACCCTTTCTAAGACAGATCATGGAAACACAAAAGGGGGGGAGGGATCTCAACAGCATGGGTCTAGCCCCTCAGCTGCTGCATTCTGGTCACCTGACCTGTCTGGTGACGATGGAGGGTACAGAGCAGTGCACATGGAGGACAGACACCTCTGTGGATGATATAGGTGGGGGCTCTCCATCCTTGTGTGTGGGGGTGTAATTTGGACTGTGCAGGAATGTGACCCAAATCAGTATAGATATCAGAGCCTTGAAGGGTTTGATCTTCAAACGAATGGGTAGGAGGAAGCAACAGCAGGAGATCCAGCCTGCCGAGCAAGCGTGAAATGAAGAGATAAGTGAATGAAGCGTCAGGAAGCCAGAGGGTAACCCTTAAAAAACTGCCCTGAAAGATGAGCGCCCCCCCCATCACCCCTCCCCCCCATGGTCCCTCCTCTGCGTGGCACCACTGCCCCCTGGGCCTCACCAAACGTAGCGGTCTGCTCTGAAATCAGCTCCAAGCCGGAAAGAAAACATTTGACAGAGGTCTCTAACTAACCATAAGCCTAACTCTAACTAACCATAAGCCTAGCCCTAACTAATCACAAGCCTAGCCTTAACTGACACTCCATCTGTCTGTTCAATCTACCACAGACCCCCCCCCCCCCGTAGACTGTGGCACACAGCCACATGGCAGGATCCACTCTGTGCTGCCTCTGAACACACCAAGATAAAGGTTTTCTGTGAGGCGGAGCTGTTGAGGCATGTTTATCACAAATTTTTCACGGCGCGGCCTGTCACAGACGGAGAGGCACGCATGGGGGGGTATTCACCTTTCCTGAACCCTCATTTATCGGCCCTGTGATGTTATTGATGTGAATGATCCATCTTCATCAGGCAGACAGACACGGAGATGCATGGCACCATGAGAGGGCTGCTGAAGCTGGTGTCTCCACTGACATATTCTACGCTCTGTGGAGAGTGCAGGATGATGATCAGTGCCGCAGAACACAGTCTAGCCCCTTCGTGTCTTGCGTTCCACCATGACCCCCACTCCTCCCTAGCGTTGTTGGGGACAGCCAGGGTAGTGTCAGAGTTAGCTGGGGGGGGGGGGGATGTCACAGACAGTCCAAAAGAGGTGTATACCGAGTCATGTGACTCTTCATCAGCACATCCAGCTCTGTGTAATCAACCTGTATTGGAGGACCAGTGTCCCAGGATGCTTTGCTGAGAGTGGCGGAGCAACAACGCGGTGCTAAACTCCCCACCCGCCATGGTCCCAGAGAACCTCTGTGAGGGCAGAAATTAAAAAAAAATACAGATCAAATGGGGAAGCACTTTGTTCCTGACTGACAGCAGGCGGGGGGGGGGGGGAGCTTCACATGCGGCTTTTATGACATGGTAATAAACCGTGAAGCACTGAATTGTCAGACTGTGATCAGCACTAAATCAAAAGTGAGTGATATACAGCTCCGGGGCATTTCCCTCCACAGACTCGCAAATTCCTGCCCCGTTTGGCCTATCTAACCCGTCCTCTTTATCGTCTACCTCACCCCTACCTTTGGCATCACTATCTTTTCCCCTAATCCCTCCCCTCTCCCCTCCTTGGTTTCCCAAGCGCCTCCCCTAATCCCTGCCCTTTTTGGCCTCCCTGGCTCCTCCCCTAATTCCTCCCCTCTTTGTTCTCCTTAGCCCCTCCCCTAATCCCTGACCTCTTTGGCCTCCCTGGCTCCCCCTCTAACCCCTCCCCTCTTTGGTCTCCTTAGCCCCTCCCTTAATCCCTGACCTCTTTGGCCTCCCTGGCTCCTCCTCTAACCCCTCCCCTCTTTGGTATCCTTAGCCCCTCCCTAGCTCCTCCCCTACTCTCTCCCCTGTCTGGCCTTCCCGGCCCTTCCTTTAATCTCTACGTTTTACATTCTACCTGATCCCTCCCCTAACCCATGCCCTTTATCCCCTGCATTTTCCGCCTCTCTAGTCCCTCCCCCTCCTTAACACTAACCCTCAGTACACCTACTTGTGTTCTTTATTCCAGCACACTGAGGCTGAACCTCACAAACATGCCAAAGTGTCCATTTGTAATCTGCATGGAAAGGCTCTGATAAGCAAAGATGCTCTTTTGTGGGATTTAATTAGGCAGCTCTGTAGCAGCAGATCAGCACATTAGCATTTGAGTGAAGCTGATATATTCAAAACAGAAAGGCACCTCATCTGGTTACAACAAAGCCTCATTAAATCTACAGCGATGTCCTGCTGTATAACAGTAAAACAAAGAAGTCCCAGGGAGATGAATACTTCTGATAGGCAGGCACCATGTAAGAGACGTCACTGAGCCATGCAGCGGTATAAACGCATTGGATAAACCTCAGTCTCTGCTTCCTGACTACTTCATGTGCGTACTGAGGCTGAGCTGCAGGTGTCTCTCAGTTAGGGAGTGACCTTTGTCTGGCCCTGACCCTAACCCTGACCGTGTTTGTCAGCACTGAACAGGAGCAGGGAGGGCACCCCACCAGCATAACCAATCAATACAAATGAAGTCAGTCATCTGACTCCTGGGAGGCCACGCCCACATCACCTCATGACGACATAACATGTGATGAAAAAATTCATGTTTCAAGTCCATACTCTCACCTGTGGTCAGCAGCTCTGGTATTGAAGGAAAGAATGAGATAGTGGATACAAGCGGTGGAAATAAGATTTCTCTACAGGGTGACTGGTTTCAGTGTTAGAGATAGAGTGAGGAGCTCAGGTATCTGGGAAGGGCTCAAAGTAGAGCCACTGCAACTCCACATCAAAAGAGCTCAGCTTACGTGATATGGGCATCTATTTAGGATGCCTCCCTGAAGAGGAACTGTGGGCATACCAACTAGGAGAAGACCCTGGGGCAGACCCAGGACATGCTGGAGATATTATATCTCTCAGCTGACTTGGGAGCGCCTGGCTGTCTTACTAGGGGAGCTGGAGGAGGTTACTGGGGAGAGGGAGGTCTGGGCATCTCTGCTTAGACTGCTGCTCCTGCGACCCGGATAAGCAGTGGACAACAGATGGATGGATGGATGGCATTTCTACATTGTCATTATTCTAAATGTACATTTTCACCACATTATCCAATTTGTTGGACTCTGTTTATCTTATATATTGCCACATTGTAATTCTGTTGACGGACACAGAATACAATTATATTTAATCTAGAATGGTAACGTTTAATGCTCGGGTAACACAACATACGGGTAAATTCTGAATCCGAGAAGAGGACATCTGTTTTATTGTATGCAATTTTATATAATCATTATCCAGCCCCTGACAGTTCAGCACGAAGACTGAACTGGAGAAAAACAGACACAAAATAGCAAAAGAACATTGTTAAAACTGGAGGGCTGTCACACAGATTACATACAAATAAACAGAATTTCATCATGTTTACTTCATCACACCTCACAGCTTAATCTGGGGCTTTTTAATAACCTGACTGCAGGACCAAACAAGCCAACATAAGTCTGTGAAATTTCATTTCACCGTGCAAAGACAGTATCCTCAAGAAATTCAGGATTTGTCACAAAGTTTTTATTTCATGTCTTTCAAATATAAAATTTGACGGCATGTGCTCATTTGTTGGAAATAACTGTTTTCTTTGGATTATTCTTTCTGCAAATGTTTTTGAGATTCAAATAACTTTGATACGTTTGGGGTGAAATGGGTTATATGGAGTTGCGCCCTCTAAGGGCCGGACGGTTAGCAGTATGCAGTGAGAGTGAGGCTATGCAGCCAGGTTGATGCGGTGCTTGTGAGGGCAGGCTACGCCATCACCCACCTCCACGCTCCTTACTGTATGCCCCAGATTGTTTATTTGTTTGTTTGTTTATTTATTTATTTAACAGGGACAATGGAGAGTTAATAAATGTCCAGAGTAAGACAGAGAGTTGTTTCATCTGCAGTAAATTTTCCAATATAATGTGCAGCAGTGTCATAAACCTCATAAAATACAACACATAAAAAAGTGTGCTATACTGAATATCTTATACAACCTAATGGTCACATGATTGATTTCAGTCATACTTTTAGTTGTTATTCAGACAATTCAATTCAAAAATTGAGCTTTGTCTGATACTGCTGAGGACAGAGTTCAAAATGTTTGTAGCTCTAACGGAAATTCAGAGCACCTGTGCTGCACTGCAGTTACCTTTGGTGAGACACTTGTTAGCCTGATGTTATCTGGGCACAGTAAAGCAAATTCTTTCAATGGATGGGGGGCTAGATTATGAATAACACACATTTGTACAACTGACAAAATAAAAATCGAAAGGTTATACTTAGAAATCAAATGACAATGATGATGCCTAATTGGCTTTTTGTCCACGGCTTTCAGGGGTGTATTAATATAAACCGTACATCGGCTTCACAAGGGTTTTTCCCACCTGGGACCATGTGATGATACAGCTTGACGAATTTGGAAAAATCATAGAATCTATGTACAACTTGGCATGTCTAAGGTTCAGTTTAGCCGTACTAATTGCCTTTTCCACTTGCTTTTCAAAGGTCAGGTGCAGATCAATAGCTATCCCAAGGTGTTTAATATCTGAGACCATAGCAAAGATATCAGGATGACGGACGTACCTCCATCTCGCTGATTAGGAAATTCATGCATGCGGTCTTGCTAATATTTAGAGCAAGACAAGCCTACAAAAGCCAGTCAGAGATACTAGACATGGCTGTTGTTAATGTATACAACGCATACAGTACTGTCTTGTTCTAGCATGTATATAAATAACATTGTCATCTGCATACATCTGGGTCACTGCCTAAGGGAATGCAGTAGGTAGGTCATTAACATATAAGCTGAAGAGCAGGGGTCCCAGGACAGACCCCTGTGGGACACCAGTAGTTCAGTGAATTAACGAAGAGAGCTCTGTTCCTGCCCAGGTTCATGGTCTCAGTAAGCAGCTGCTGAGCGACGCCGGGTGCCAGATCAGGCCTCAGATTTTGCTGCACATCTTCAGCAAGAAGGGGGGCAGCCACTGGATAAATCAAGAGCTTTCGTTGAGGTTGCTAAGATCTTTCTTTCACTGTGTTGGTTTCACTTGGCGCGCTCAGCCGTTTTGTAAGGTGTTAGCGCATGAAGGTAGCTGGCTTGATGAGTTGAAAGTAACAAATGGCTGCGTTTCAGTTGTGTTCGCTAGTTCATTAATCCAGGAGCTGTGCACCAAAATGCCTAGGAGAGCAGCCTTGTAGCCAAGAAGTACCGTTTTCTACATAATACTGGTAAATAATGGCCAGTGTTTGGCTCTGCCATTAAAACTGAAGCCATGGGAACCTGAAACTGATTTTGTGAGTGTGAATAAAAAAGAAGTTGTGTCTGCAGCACCTCACTGTCAGACGATACGTCTGCCATCTTCCCCAAGTCCCATCCATGACACGACAGGAGTCCAACGTTCACAGATTCCCCTCATTTCAACTCTAGCTAACTCGTTAATTACAGGTGATTACTTTCAATGACTGAGTAAACAAACGGGAGCAAATGACCAGCCCATTAGAGGATAACGAAGCTAGTAATTATCTGAAGGTTAACTAAGATGTCAGCAGAGTGTCAGACCACCCCATCTATCACAGGTACCATCTCGCCTCGTCATAGGGTATCATGATGTGATGCCACACACTTCAGCATGGGACTGTGTGAGGCACAGACAGAGACAGTAAACTGAAGTGAACTTGCAGGGTAGCAGGGAGGGGCAGCCGGCGGACGGGACATGACCGCAGTTCTTTGTCAGCTCTCGCCCACACTGCTACAGGGCCCACATTGGGGCTCGAACCCGCCACTATGCTGTTCGTAAGTTTTTTTTCCATCTATACAGTAATATTGTTGAGTGATAATCCTCTGAAGAAGGCGGCTGACCTGGAGGTGAAAATGGGGCTTTGATTTCCTAGACACCTGCAGGACTGGATATTAATCCCTGACTGATCTCAGAGCAGTTTAACTCTGCCCTGATTCAGAGGCCCCATCACTTTTCAACCCCCCCCCCCTTACCCTACCCACAAGAAACTGCCACCCCTTCTTTAGGGCTGCCAGCCCAGTTTTGAGTGATGAAACTATTATATAAATCAAACTAAACGTAATTAATAATTAAGTTTCATAAGAGTTCTCCAGGCTTAAAGCACATCAAATTAAATCTTCAGGGCTCAGAATACTATGTAGGCTACCCCTCCGGTAGATGATGGTATGTTCCACTTTGGCTTCATCCCCCTTCCTTTCCTTTCGACATGGAATGGCCCATATGCTTCAGACTTCAACATGAAATCTGTGAGTTAGGTGACATTAAAATATTACTTTTATATAATGTAAACAATATTCAAAATAGTAAATTATACCATTTCTCTGCATCTTTCATAGGACTGGGTGATATCTAAGAAAATTAATATGTGATATTTAATTTTATAAAATATCAGGATGGTCGATAACATTGAGCTGTGCCCCTGCGCGTGCGCACACACACACACACACACAC
>JAABNX020000130.1:31365626-31377558 GCA_015163995.2 Mormyrus lacerda
TATATTTATATACTTATATATCAACCTCCTCATCTCTGGCACCAACCACCAAAGCAAATTCCTTGTATGTGTGAATGTACTTGGCAATAAACCCGATTCTGATTTTGATTCAAATGCAAAAACAATGGTAACTTTAAAGGACAGTAGGCAATTATGGCCTGGTTTTTTCATGCACAGCCTGAACTGCATTTCATAGACGTCTTTAATAGGTTAAATACGTTCTCTGGTGGTTATGACTTTAACACCAAAGAGAGCTGATATGGTACCAAGAGCCTGCATCCCTTTACACCAGGGGTCTCAGACTACCGGCCCACGGGCCACATCTAGCCTGTGAAACACTTTCACTTTCAGGCCTGTAACATGTTTTTATTTAAGTATTTATTATGGCCCTCAAATCAATATTTTCTTTGTACTATGTATGAAATGGTTACTGGGTTTGTGGTAAAATTCCTGATTCATATTATCATTTCAAACTTTAATTATTGTTAAAACAGTAGTTGATTATGGTGCTTTGAAAGACTTGTCCAGCATCAACGAAAGGTAGCACCAGTCTCCCAGACGCAGGCAAAGCATGAAAAGTGGGTTTGTTTTGTGTCAGTAAACACATGGCAGAAGGCAGTTACAGCACTCTGATGATCTTTTAAGAGGACTAAGTCTGGGGTGGCTGTATTTTGGTATTTAATCTTCATGACCCTCATGTACTACTTCATAGCGAGCTATTAGCTCAGTGCATTATGTCAGAACTTCAGAATAGGGGGAAAATGTCATGTTTGTCTGTCTAATTTGCTAATAACTCGTCAATAATGTAAGCTGAAGATTACAGTGTTACCTGCTCATAAAAGCACTATGCATTGTGGTGTAGTGGAGAGTCAGTGAACAGGAGAACATGGTTCTCAAATGTTTACATGGGTATTGGCTATGTCATTATTTTAATGCATGTGCAAAAAAGTGCAAGGTGCTGCTAAATGTATTTGTGGTTTTCAGTGTAGAACTGAGTGAAATGATTACAGTTTGTGTATCAGTAGTTTTTTAAAGATTTTCGGCATATTTTAATAATACTATGATAATTTTGGTCCCTATAATAGTGAAATTAAATTTTCATGCCATTTCATCTCTGCTTTGTACTAATGTGTTCTTCCTTTAATTGAGTCCTGTTTTTTATAGACAAATTTAAAGTTGAAAAAGATGGAACTATTTTTGTTCTGTGATTTCTCTCCCGGTCCCCTTGGGGAATTACCATATAGCCAGTGGCCTGGGTAGTTTGACTTTGACGCCCCTACTTTAAACACCAACCAGTCAACACCACCAGCTGGTACATCCATCGCGGTGTTAGGAGACCTGAGATATTGTGCAGCTCCACCTGCAGGATATGAAATGATTAAGGTCCTGCTGTTATAAGAGGACATCCCGAAGGAATGGGAAAGTCCTCAGTCACGTCTGTATCTTCTGTAGCTGAATGAAAATGTAAATGTAACAATGTCAGTGGTGTCCCTCAGCTTTCATCTAAGCAGCAGCTGCAGGTTTGACCAGTATGCGCATGTCAGTGCAGGATTGTCAGGACTGTTTGTGTTGCTGGTTCAGCTCGCTGTCTGCTTCTGGCCTCTGTGTGTGTCAGTGATGCGCTTCAGCTGGCCTCAGGCACAAGCATCTGTTTGGGAAGCGATGCCATCATCCTTCTGCCAGCCCAGAGAGCCAGCCTCCCTGAGACAGCGAGAATCGCCACCTTTATGAGGATAAGCTTGTTAAGCACTTAGACAGAGTTGTCCCACTGCTGGGTATCTGGAGTGCCCCCATAAGCCCGGAAACTCCTCAGGGAGGAGCTCGAACCCTGGACCAAAGCGGTGCACATGGATGGTTTTGCCATGTGTGAGTCCTCCTCCCTGTGTCTGTGTGTGAGTCCTCCTCCCCGTGTCTGTGTGTGAGTCCTCCTCCCCCTGTCTGTATGGGAGTCCTCCTCCCTCGACTGTGTGTGAGTCCTCCTCCCTTGACTGTGTGTGAGTCCTCCTCCCTCGACTGTGTGTGAGTCCTCCTCCCTTTACTGTGTGTGAGTTCTCCTCCCTCAGTCTGTGCGTGAGTCCTCCTCCCTGTGTCTGTATGTGAGTCCTCCTCCCTGTGTCTGTGTGTGAGTCCTCCTCCCTGTGTCTGTATGTGAGTCCTCCTCCCTGTGTCTGTACGTGAGTCCTCCTCCTGTATCTGAACGTGAGTCCTCCCCCTGTCTGTATGTGAGTCCTCCTCCCTATGTATGTGTGTGAGTCCTCCTCCCCCTGTCTGTATGTGAGTCTTCCTCCCTGTGTCTGTACGTGAGTCCTCCTCCTGTATCTGAACGTGAGTCCTCCTCCCCCTGTCTGTGTGTGAGTCCTCCTCCCCCTGTCTGTATGTGAGTCCTCCTCCCCTGTCTGTACAGTATGTGAGTCCTCCTCCCTGAGTCCTACAATGTGTCACGCCCACAGGGACGGGACAACACAGCGGTAGACTATCGCCATGTAATCAGCAGGACAATCCAATCACTACTTAAGCTGATCGTAACTCTTCCCGGATGTTGCCAAGTATTATTGTCATTTTCGAATGTGCCTTACCGAGCGTTTCTCCTGTCTCCTGTTTCCCGTGCTCGTCTCGTCTGCCCTGCTGCCCTGAGACCCAACCCCGCTTCCATCGTCATCTCCCCGTCCCGTCTCTCTGTGTAGGACTGACTCTCTTGGTGATCGACCTCTACCCTTTTGGATTTTCCCTCAGGCTCTGTTTGCGCCCGGCTCTCCTGCATTATGGGGTTCGCCTCTTCCTTGGCTGCACAACGTAACACAATGAAGTTAAATTCTTATGTTTGGGCGGGGCTCTAAAAGGCTCACTGCACGAAATGTAAAGGTGGGAATACAGGAGTCCCCGGGATATGAAAGGGATCTGTTCCCTAAGCCTGTGTTTAAGTCGAAATTGTAAGTATGTCAGAACAATAATAATACAGTACATGACAGCAACAACAAATTATTATTAATAATATAATTATTTTCATAACAAAGTGGTCATAAAAGTAACTAAAGACGGCACTGTCCTGTACCTTGAGCCAATGAACGCTGATGCCATGTAATGTTTTCATGAGTGTCACAAAGTAATGCAAGCGTTCATACTGATGAAGCCTGATATTTAACCAGATTTTTTTTATATAATAAGCAGTGTGGCAGTACATTTATAAGTAAAAGTTGTTTTTACACTGGATGGTCTTAACCCATGGACTGACTGTATTAGCAGAGTTGTACGGAAAGCTGACCCAGTGACCTCTGACCCCATCCCTTAGGGACATGTTGCACATGGTGTATGCTGATTGGTCACTGCAGCCGCTGTGAGGTGCGAGCTGGAGGTTCAGAGCCCCGCAGTGGAGTCTGTATGCTTTATCCGACTGCAGTCACATCTGCTCTCATGCTGGATTCTCATCTCTTTATCTGCGGGGGTGGGAGGTAATTAATTACTGAGCCCACTTTGTCTAGACGAAGGCCAGCCTGATGAACAGGGGAAGGATTGGAGGAGGGGTAGAGAGAGATGGAGGGGGGCTCCCACCATCCATAACCTCCCAGAACAGATTTTAGAGGGAAGAGCAGCTGTCCCATCTGTGATTAACTGCAGTGAACCACAGTATATCATCGACACTGCATCATCCATCCATATGCCACATCTGCAACGCAAAGTACTGGCAAGCTAAGAACCTATTCCCAAAGACAGGGAACACCCTGGATTAGATGCCGGTCCATCACAGGGCAGGGGACACCCTGGATGAGATGCCAGTTTATCACAGGGCACAGGGCAGGGGACACCCTGGATCAGATGCCAATCCATCACAGGGCACAGGGCAGGGGACACCCTGGGTGGAATGGCCGCCCATCAAGGGGCAGTGGACAATTGGCACTCTATTTTGAGCCCCTTTCAAACTCTGCCTTATTCCAGATGTCCATTCTATTCTCATAAGCAAGTTTGTCTTTGTGTGACAGTATTTTGCTGTGATTTTCTTAGTGCTGGACACTAAGATATAGCTTTTAAATAATTGATTAAGTTAGTTAAAAGACAAATTTAACTAACTTAAATTTGGGGCAGACGATCTCCCGTCTCCAGGTCAGTCATTAATGTCAGCTGGAAGAGGTATTGGTGTGGTCAACAATTAGCACATCCTGTGGTCTGTGTGGATCCCAGTGCCTCAGTGCAGTGACAGGGACACTGTGCTGTAAAAATTGTATGAGACATTAAACTGAGGTCCTGACACTCTGAGGTGATAAAAAAATCCCTTGGCATCTTTCGAAATAGTAGGGGTGGTACCCGATGTCCTAGCTGAAATCGCCCACCTTGGCCCTATCAAATGTGACCTCCTAATCATCCCCTATATCTAACTTGTGAATTCCATCCATTCACTGCCAAACCAACGGTGTGGTGAGTGTACTGGCACAGAACAGCTGCCGTCACATCATCCAGGTGGGGGCTACACAGCGGGCGTGGCTGAAATGGCTCCCCAGTGCTTTTGTAAAGCTTGTGTCTTCACTCATTCATTTATTAACCTGGTGCCAGAACCCTATCGGTGAATCGTGGTTTTTCCCTCCTCAAGCTGCTTTTGGTGGATGCTCACATCGACCGATCATGAGCGGCCCACAAGACCTGCCATTTCAAAGGGGCTCTGACCCAGTCCTCTGTCCATAATGATTTAACGACACTTGATCTCCAAGGATCATACCTAGAAAAGTACAGAAGTGAGCTGAGTCTTGGGGTCAGAAAGATTCACTACCATTAAATGCCACCTGCCTTACCAGCAGTTTGGGAGAGTTGCCAGAAAAAGGTCTCCGCTATCACTAAACAACCAACTAATTTACCGATTACCAAATATACATTTACCAAACATTACTGGGACTCCAGTCAGATGAAACCAAAATAGAGCTTTTTGTCAGCAAACCTCAAAAGTGGGTTTGGTGTATACAGAAAGACTGTTAAGTGTGATGATGGATCTTGATGTTGTGGGGCTCTTTTTCTTCCAAAGGCCCTGGACATCTTATTAGGATACATGGCATCACAGTCTCCATCAAACAGCAGCAGATTTTAAATGAAGACCTTACAGCCTCTGCCAGGCTGCTTCAAATGGCCAGTGTTTGCATCTCCCACCAGGACTATGTTGCACACCTCAAGATCTAAACAAAAATGGTTCAACTCCCACAGAATGAATGTTTTGCTATGGCCATCACAGTCTCCTGACCTAAATCCCATAGAAAATCTGTTGGATAAGCTAAAGAGCATCAACCTTAAAATCTGAAGGGTCTGGAGATGAACCAATGGTCTCACATCCTGCACCATGTGTTTACCAACCTCATCAAACATTGTAGGAGAAACCTCAGTGCTGTTATATTGGTGAAAAGAGACAGCACAAAATATTAAATAAATAGGTGCCAATAATTGTAGCAGACATCTTTGAGAAAAATATTTGCTTTATGGTGAGACTTTAATGTTTAATGCTCATATTTATTTGCCAATACAAGGGTGCCAATAATTCTGGAGGACACTATATATATCCTGGACTTTGACACACATCATGTTTACGTGATATACAACATCATTCACTTCATATGGCGGTAATCAAAATGTTTTGGGTCATTGATGTATTTTTTTATCTATACAATTCAACATACAAAACAGCCAGCACTTTCACAAAAGTAACAGTAGATGTTACATGCATTTATTTTCTATTTTTTATACCTATGCAGGGCTGCAGAGCTCATTCTGCTCCCAGCCACTCACACACAGACCATTTAGCAACCTGAGCGTGCTTTTGAACTGTTGTGGGAAAGCAGAGGAAACCTCACGACAACGCAGGAAGAACATGCAAACTCCACACAGGGAGACTTGAACCCTGGTCCTAGAGGTGTGAAGCAATAGGGCTAAGCACTGTGGCACCATGCCATGCACAGACTAACATAAGCTACGTACATAATGTCACCTATTTCCGGTTGTTTTTGCTGTGGTCCTTCTATATTGCAGAGCGACTGATTCCATCTGCGGTGTTTGTGTTGTGGCACCGATCTCAGAGTCACTCACAGTTCTGCTTCAAGCTACGAAAATATTATGGGTAAATGTCTCCGATGCGGCCTGATGGGCTATACTTCCATAAACATGTGGGGACCTATATCAGGCCACAATAAAAAGCCAGCTTGTCACAGTCTGCGCAGCATTGCTTCAGTCCCTGACACATAACGTTTGATCAAGCATCCCGCTACCAGCCAGCTACCAGCCAATTGACTTGGAACTAGTTCTGGTATCTAGAGTCAATCTAACTGGTTGAATCAATGATTTCAGGTTGCAGGTGCAGACTGGCTTGTGGCAGGAGACTTAATTATCTACGGCTCTGCTCAGTCTCTTATCCCATCTCCACTTTGAGTTACAGAGACTCCATTCATGCCCTGCAGAGCATATCCTGGAGGCTGTCGGCACAAGGCAGGGAACAACCCAGGCTGGGGTGCCAACCCCTATGGGCAATGAGGTAACAGCTAGAGTACCTGGAGGAAACCCCGTGATGAAACTGGGAGAGCATGCAAACTTCCACTGCACCACCGTGCTGCCCCTCCCCCAAATTTTCATCTTGGTGCAATGCAGACACGGGCAGACAGGAGGCAGTGCAGTAGCTGAGAAAGGGCAGGTAAGCAGATAGTGAAGATGAAGTGATGGAAGTTCATTGCTGAGAAACAGTCTCTGCACAGTTAATGCTGCATTTGTCGTCTTTCTTCATGTTCTCACAGCATCTAAGATGCCCCTCATTCTGACCTTCAACAGGCTCGATTTCTAAATGCTCTCGAAGGTCAGCAATGAGAACACCTCCAGAGGGGTCCAGGCGGAAGAGTCACGTTCACGGTCCTATTATATATTCATTTTAATTCATCATCCACGCTTTATACTTTTTTTTTTTACATTTTGTTACTTTGCATAGCTTTTATATGAATTGTGAAAAGTAAAACAAAATTGGGAGAAAGTGTAGTCTCCCATCAGAATTTTTGTGACAAAAAAAGGATAAATAAGTTCCAAAAAGTAAAGATAAAAGGTAAGATAATTAGTCGCTTCTCAGAAAAGAAGCTTATTACTCAAAAAGTACAAACATTTTGTGAATTAAGTGCAATAATAGCAGCAGACAGCAGCTGTCCGGGAATGTAAAGCTGTTTTCTTCAGCTTTACAGGGATCTGTGAAACGGCGAGGGACCTGTTATCCTCACAATATGTGAAGAGCAACAGATGAAATCGCTTCCAGCATTTTGCTGAAAAGCCAGAATACGCAACTTTAATTATTATGCACAGGTTACATCCGCAGGTTACATCCAAAGGTGAAAGGTAGAGAAAGAGCAAGAAGAGTAAACAGAGGAAGGAGATGGAAAGAGGAAAGAGAGTGATAAAGAAGGAGAGAGAAGCAGAAATGGAGGCACTAGTAGAGGTGTAGAGAAAGAAAGGGATGTAGAGAGAGACGGGTGTGAGCAGAAAAAGAGGTGTAGAGAGAGACGGGTTTAAGCAGAGACAGGGGTGTAGAGAGAAACGGGTGTGAACGGAGACAGGGGTGTAGAGAGAGACAGGTGTAAGCAGAGACAGGGGTGTAGAGAGAAACGGGTGTGAACAGAGACAGGGGTGTACAGAGAGACAGGTGTAAGCAGAGACAGGTGTACAGAGAGACAGGTGTAAGCAGAGACAGGGGTGTACAGAGAGACAGGTGTAAGCAGAGACAGGGGTGTAGAGAGAAACGGGTGTGAACAGAGACCGGGGTGTACAGAGAGACAGGTGTAAGCAGAGACAGGGGTGAAGAGAGACAGGTGTAAGCAGAGACAGGGGTGTAGAGCGAAACGGGTGTGAACAGAGACCGGGGTGTACAGAGAGACAGGTGTAAGCAGAGACCGGGGTGTAGAGAGAGACAGGTGTAAGCAGAGACAGGGGTGTAGAGAGAGACAGGTGTAAGCAGAGACAGGGGTGTACAGAGAGACAGGTGTAAGCAGAGACAGGGGTGTAGAGAGAGACAGGTGTAAGCAGAGACAGGGGTGTACAGAGAGACAGGTGTAAGCAGAGACAGGGGTGTACAGAGAAACGGGTGTGTAGTTTGGACAAAGAAGAATTTTCAAGTAAGCATTACTCAGAACATAATCTACCCAGTAGCCTCTTGATGTCTCGAACACTGAACAGAGATAAATCGATATTTAATAAACTCTCCTAAAATAATCCACACCCTCATGAAATGATATTACTAGCATATAGCAATATGCACTGCATGGAGATGAAAAGAAAAAAATATATATATTTGTTAAAATAGTTAAGTGTCCTGGGGGGGGGGCATCGTGACGGATACATAGTAAGATAATGAGTAAAGACAGATGTTCTGAATTGTTACCTCAGCTTAGTGGGAATGAAACAGTGCAGTGATGTCTTTTAGAGAACTGAATTTTTTTTTATTATTCTCATTGATTTTATCGGACCTTAAAATAATACAGCATTTAAATATAATCTGTGCTCAGCAGGGTTAATGTGGTTTATTTTGCTAAGTGTTGATTAAAAATGCATATTTGGATTAGTGAGGGCTGCAGAGGGCGGAGAGAACAGACTGGCGCGTGCGTCTCTGTGATGGAGGGTCTCACTCAGTGGCAGCGCCTGTGATTTAACGTCTCAGTGCTTCGGACGAGCGAGATTATTTAAAGTGGGTGGTCATGGACCCTTAGTAGATGCATTCGGTTCATGGCGGAATGGGGGATGGTGGAATTTTTGTAACTGGCCAAGGCTGTGTGATCTGAAGCAAACACATTTCTTCGGGGGGGGGGGGGGCTAGGCCTTTACATTCGTCATTTAACTTTGTGCTCAGCTACAAAGTGTACAGAAGCACAAGCCCCCATAAGCTATGTGGGACAATAAAATACTACATTTCTACCTTCTAGCAGCTTTGGTGTGTAGTTTGGACAAAGAAGTATACTACAAAAAAACAGAAAACCTCAAGCACAGCTCCAAGTCTACTTTAAAAATTAAATTCATCCAATGGGTATGGGGGCTTTGCGATTGGAGATGATGAAAGTTGAAAGTATTCTGATCAGACGCCCCAATCCAAAAGGACTGATCTCAATATTTTATACTGACTCCTTGGCATCATTAATTACTCTGAAGGGCATCTGGGAACGTGACATAAAGCAGGCTTTACTGACCAGGACTGGTTCTCTAAATGTACCTCCATCAGTGTACGGTACATAAGCTTAATTTCAAATTTGTTAATAGAATTTATTTTACTCCGGCACATCTACACAGAATTTTCCCAGACAAATAGAATATATGTTGTAAATGCCAGAGAAAAAAGGGCACGTTTCTGCATATGTTCTGGCTGTGTGATAAAATTAAAATTTTTTTGGAGAGAAATTCATTTAGCACTCCAGAGCATTCTTAATCACCTTCCGTAAGGTGTCCTAAGCTATACCTCTTATACAATTAATTAAAATCTGTATTTGACCAAACATCGAGAATTGTTCTCTCCATGTTGATATTTATTGCAAAGAAGCTTTTTTGGTCAGCTCCACAGATACCTTCTATCAAACTCTGGCTCTCTCAGACATCTAATTTTCTCCCCCTGGAAAAACTTACATATGACGCGCATCATTTATCAGAACGCTTTCTGTAAATATGGCCCCCTCACTGGTCACATATGGCAAACATTGTTTCATTTTTGTCAACCTTGATCCGTTATTTCTGCCCCTGCATATACTTTGTTGCATATCTATATATCTATATCAGCATATGGACACCTGGGTTACTCTGTGTAGTAGAGGTTTTACATTGTTGCTAATATCTCTATATGTTTATTTGCCCGGTGACCCATAAGTGGACTATAAAGCAGTCAGAATGCAAGTTATGTGCGAGAGTAAAAGATCCAGTTGGAAAACAGTAGAAACTGGCATTTCTCAAACCTTTCCAGTGTAAATACATACTGCCCAGCAGACTGAATCGGAAATGAAGTAATAGCTATAATGTTAAAGTATCAAATGTTAACTTTACTTCTTCAATGTCAATTGAACTGAGGCCTTACAGTTCTCGTAAAACATACAACCTTGAGATCACCAGAATATAACTCCATTATCACAAGAAAATGGTATAAAAAATAATGACATTTCATTGCCTTTCTCAGCCTCGGTAATTTACTGATTTTACAGACATTTTAAAAGAAATAAAAGCAGGGATGCAGTGGCAGTGCTATGGTCATTGCTGGAGGGGCTAGAGCGCCCTTCCCCAGCCTCCTTCCTGGTGCTGCAACTGGTGCAACCTGTTAAAATGCCATCGAAATAACACCAGCATGGTCCTCTGTCAGCACCCCTGACAGGCAAGATCACGATCCCTCTGAAAACCTTTCTACCTGCAAGAAGGGAGGCCACTCGACAGCTGATCAGACCACTAGTATGGTCTGCACCTTTTCATTTTATCAATCATCTTTGCGAGAGGGTATTTTGAATTCGCTCCCCAACAGAGATGCAGAGTGTATCAAGTGGGTGGGCGTTAGGCCAGGTGCTGTGTCACCTGCCCATCAAGCTGTGTTTAGACCCCACCCCCCCTCCCATGGTGACCTTAGCTTGGTGAGCCTTTTATATGCATGTAAAATCAAATAAAACACAGTCAGTGCAGAACAGCCGCTGTGTCTCCTACCTCCAACTCCAACCATCCAGACAAGACTGAAGCAGCTGCTGTTGTGATGGGAGGCATATAGCGTACACAGGACACCACACATATGAGGAGTGGGGGGGGGGGGCGGGGGGCTGCAAGGAACAGCAGTGCGAGTACAATGTGGGGCGGCAGCCGTAGAGCAGTGGGGGGTTAATGCCCCACCTTAACAACTCATAACTGGTATAATTACTCTGTTGTCCACCAGATTCAAACCCAGAACTTGTGTATAAAATTGAGAACTAAACACAACGACCTGAGAACCTATGTTTGTGTGTGTATGTTTGGATAGCCAGACACAGAGAATTTAAAACATTTTTTGAAAGTTTGTTTCCTTTCTGTACATATTAAAGTAGTACATTACTCCTTGTGAATATCAAAAATCTTATGAAGTTCAGCTCTTTGCACTCATTTGACTATAAAAAAAGTAGAACTGTTAAGTTTAAATTGGTAGCAGGTTCAAAACTGAAGAGAAAATATTGCTTCTATGTTTATTACAATGCAAATGGTTAACAATTATCCTCTGCAGATAATTGTAGATAAATTCCGATTTTATTCTGCTTTGTTGCCCAGAAACCTGTACTTAGAATATAGGGAGCAGGTCAACACGGACATGCATAAGGATAAGGAAGAGTAAGATGCTTGAACCGCTATGAAGGTCACGGCAAACGTAAGAGCCTGCCGCTGCGTCAAAACAATCTTAAGGAAAAGATGTAGGATATTTACAAAAAGAAAATGAACGATTTTTATGAATCATAATTTTAGGAGCAATGTTCTTAAAAATATAACAAATTCACAAGATGGTGGATCTAAATAAACCTTGTCCTTTAAAACCAAGCTTCAAAATAGTCTGGAAGGGCTCCGCCAGCATGCGAGGTGACGAGGAAAAAGGGACCTTAGGAGGTCCCAGAGCAGAGGATGGGTCAGTGTCACCAGCAAGGGCTGTGTCAACGAAAAGGTCCCTAGGCTTTGCAGAGGTGGGCTGGAGAGGGGACTCATTGCAATCACTAGCGTCACACCACAATCAAGAGCAAACCAGAAAGGAAATGTTGCTGTATTTGTTATTTCCTCAAGAGCAGATGCATTGGAATCCAGGATGAGCCACCAAAGGGAGCTTCACTACAGAAACCGTGTAACTGTACGGAGACCTTAGGGAGCTTCACTACAGAAACCGTGTAACTGTACGGAGACCTTAGGGAGCTTCACTACAGAAACCGTGTAACTGTACGGAGACCTGAGGAAGCTTCACTACAGAAAC